>CM021107.1:368921539-368938796 GCA_007115665.2 Sequoiadendron giganteum | reverse complement strand
GAAGTTGTGAGCCATGTCTAGATGATAATTTTCAATAAATAAAGTAACCATGTCTTTTTCCTTGAGTGGGGATTTTATTCGACTGGCTAAGGCTCACCATCTTTGCAGATAGCTTGAAAATGTTTCTCCATCACGATATTTTTCTTTCAGGAGATCAAGCGTATCAATATCCTTCTCCAGATTAAAGGAGAATTGGGAGACAAATTCTTCGAACAGCTGCGCAAAGGATTTGATGAATCCCTTCTGAAGACCCATAAACCGGTTAAGAGCGATTCCCTGTAGGCTCTTAGGGAACAATCACATGATGTAGTTGTCATTATCCATGACTTCTTGGAAGTGGGCATAAAAATCCTGAAGGTGAGCTTTGTGGTCTTTTGTTCCCTTGTACTTATCAAATTTTTATATTTCGAAGTGTTTAGGGAAGGGAACCAAGGAAATGGAGGGATCAAATGGATAGGGACAAACGTCCTCAAATTTGAATGATTGTTTTCCCATCCCAACTTGTAAGTCATTCAATGCAGCTTTGATCTCTTCCAAGTATTTATTGATAGGTGCTATAGGAGTTGGAGTAGGCTAATTGTACAAATGATATTGTTAGTATGATGAGGATGTACTGTAGAGGTTGGATCATAAGAGGGTTGAGGTGCATAAGGAGGCATTTTCTGGCTTTGATTGGTATAAGCGGATTGGGGATTAATGTATGGCGGATATGAAGATGACGGATTGTGATGGTAAGAGGTGGAAGTCGCTTGTTGGTAGGATGGTTGTTGTTGATAATAAGAGGTGGATGAGGCACCCTACTAATATTGTGTAGGATTTTGATAATATGAAGAGGTAGAAGCCCCTTGTTGATATGGTGGTGGTCGATAATAAGAGATGGATGGTGCACCCTATTGTTGCTAGAGATAGGATGGATAGGATTGGTATTGACGTGCAACAGTGGGCCTTTGCATGACATATGTGGGTGGTTGTGGATTTGATGAATGTTGATAATGGTTGGTGTGTGATTGCGGAGGGTTGGTGCAAAGTCGTGATTGGGTCCGCATCTGATTCTGAGAAGCCTGATGAGGATTAGGATGAGATGGAGCAATGTATGTGTTGGATGGATGATAAAGATATTTCGTAAGAGGATTATTTTGCATTTGCGTAGGAATGTGTATATGATGTCGTCGAGTTTTCTCTTGTGGTAGTTGTTAGTAATATGGGTGGGATGGAATATGTGGTTGTTGTGGGGTTGCTACAAAAGCGCCATGTAGTGGTTGCGGTGGTTGGGATGTAGTTTGTGTCACCTGGTGTGGTAGTTGCGTAGGAATCAAGACATTTTCTGGTGGGATTGGGATGTTGTGTTGTGGAGGTTGCTGATGAGTTGGTAGGGATGAAGCAACAATAGTAAAAGTATGTTGTGGTAGTGCTTGCGATGCAGTGGATTGGTGAGGATTAGTGGGAGGTTGTTGGAATGCAGGTGGTGGCAAGTTGCTAGCAGGTGTAGATCCTGGAGGTGGCATCAATGTGAGGATAGGTGTGCCCCTAGTATTGATAGGTGGTTGACTAGGATGTTGAGATGGAAGTGGCAAAGTTGATGGAATGTATGGTGGCATGTTGTAGGAATATGGATCATTATGCTTAGGTTGTGTCGTAGAGGTTGTGGTTGGGAGGCGAGGATAACTAGCAACTTGACGTATCACAACATTTCCAAACTCAGGGTGATACCAATTCTCTATTGGTGCACCTTCGGGGACATATGAATTTCCTGGAATGTTTTGTGAAGTTTGTGGATATGCAGGTGCTGGAAGAGTGTGGGTACCGACATATTGTGACACATCAAAATTGGATGGTGGTTTGATTCCTCTCATGATCAGAGTGGCAAGAATATTATCCCCATGTTCGTTGAGGAGATGATCTGTCATCTAAAAATTAACAAGATCACTAAGATATTTGTCAACAGTGACTTCGGGTTGATTGACCATGTTCTCATCATCAAGTGGTGTGGTGTTTTGAATGTCAATATTGGATTGTGATGAAGCATCGTTATGGGGACCTTGTGGGATATTTGGAACATTGTTAGGATCTTGTGGGATGTTTGGCTAGGAACCTTGGGCTTGTTGTTCTACCATTTTCCTTTTTGCTTGTGAGCGGGTCTGAATGGGCATGAAAGTGCAAAACAACTAGGTGGACCAAGATGTAGCTAAACTTCTAGGATGCAATGCAAAGACGATCTAAATTATGATTGGATTGGATGAGGGATAAATTGATTGGATAATTGAATAATTGGATAAGGATGTGATTGAATTGGGTTGGATTTGATCGATAAAATGATTGATAAGGTTGGATGGAATAGGATTAAGGATCAATTGATTGGATGATTAGAAGGGATTCTAAACTAAGTTCAGAGATCACCCTAGGTGACTTAAGGTGCTAATTGATCGGATTAAAGGATAAATTGATGATCATGGTACCGAATCCACCTTGAGATGGAAGGGGATTGATAGGGCCAAGGATGATGGCTGAATTAGGACGGATGGCGATCCTAAGCAGATGTTGAAGGATGACGATCGGTTTCAGGCACCTAGGTCAATTCGGATAACAACTTCAAATAAAGTTCAAAGGATTTGGATTAAAAAAAATAATGGATATGTAACCTAAGGATGATTAAGGATGGACCTATATGATTTGGATGCAAATGGATCAAAATGCAAATGGACTGATGTGAGGATTATGTGCGGGTAGGATGTGCAAATGGCTAGGTAGACAACAAGCTTTTCAGAATCCCAATAGGCTAGTTTTTTAGATCAGGCTTGTCTAACGGATTCAATTTCGGGGTAGGGCCGCCCAAACTTGGGTAGGTTCACCCAAACTAGGGCAGGGTCACCAAACTTGGGCAGGGTTGCCCAAATAGGGGTAGGGTTTCCCAAACAGGTTTTGGATCCGATAGTTTGAAAAATGGTTAAGCGCTATCAAAAAATGGGGTGAATGAACTTCCAAGATGGGAAAACAGGTTCACAGAATGGGCGAACGATCACTCAGAATGGGTGAACGGATGCACAAGATGGGAAAATGGATGCTTGGAATGGGGGAATGACACTAAAAATGGGTGAACGAATTCCCGAAATGGGTGAACAGATACTTGGAACGGGTGAACGAATACCCGAAATGGGAAAATGATGCTCGAAACAGGAAAACTAAATACCTGGAACGGGAAAACGGATACCCAAAATGAGAGAACGAATGGTCAGAATGAGGGAATGATGCTCGAAATGAGTAAGCGAATACCCATAATGGGTGTATGGCTACTCGAAATGGGAGAACGACGCTCGAAACGAGAAAATGACTAGCAAACGAAAGCTAAAAATGACTGTCTGGAGGGTAGGGTCACCCCTTTGAGGGCACAGTCACCCCTTCAGAGGGCAGGGTCGCCCCTTTGGAGTGTAGGGTCACCTGTTTGAAGGGAAAGGTCACCTGTTTAGGAAAAAATGCTCATATTTGACTTGGGAAAGGTAAAAAGTAGCTAAGATAGAAGGGCAGGGTTGCCCCTTTGATGGCAAGGTCGCCTGTTCTAGTGAAATTTGTCATATTTGACTTGGTTTGGGTGGAAAACAACTGAAACAGGAAGGGCAGGGTCACCTCTGTGTGTTGGTCTGGACTTAACTTAGGCAAAAACAACTATGGAAAAGGACAAAAACAACAAGCAAATGGCCAAAATTGACTGATAAACATTGGTTTTGCACAAAGAAGACAGTTCAAGTAGCACAATCCTAAGATTAGTGTTAAGGGTATGACCAACATGGTCCTCTATCTAGGATGAACATGGATTCTAAGGGAGTCTTCGATATACGCACGATATGTGGGGCATAACCATGAACACCAACCCGCCACAAGCATGAGTCAGGAACTTCTAGCGAGAGACTAGAAGCTCATACCAACTCTTCACATCTTGTCTAGGTATCACCCTAGCTTTGACACTCTTCCAGACACGACATGAATGGATTGAGGTACAAATTTCGCTCTCCCCCATTGGTAATACGTGGTTGGGATCGTCCCTTGGGGTGATGAAATCCCCAAGCAAGTCCCATTAACAAAAAGAAAAAGGGAGAAAAGGACTTAAGTGGGCTATGATTTCTCTTCACCCAAGATTGCCAAATGGCACAAGGGGAGTGGTACGTCAATAGCCCACTGTTTAGACACTCACACAAGCTCTTTGACCCTCTAATTAGAACTATGTTCCTCGCTGAAATAAAAATAACAAACGGAAAAAACTCTAAAGAAAGTAAATTTCTCCTCCTGCAACAAATATGTTAGTAGTTTGTTGTTTTTGGTCTTCAACAATCGAGCTGCACAAACGTTAGCAAAAAAAACACTCACCAACAAACACACATTAGCAGGTTAGTGGTAAGGAAAAACAACATGAATCTGGACTCTAGAATGAAAAACTAACCCTCTGTTTTACCTGATTTACCTTTGTTCAAGGCGTGACCACCTTTGTGTTTTGGGCACAACCGACTCTTTGGGCGGGGTCACCTGTTTGTGTCAGAAATTGCAAAAATAGTCAAAAAATAGAAAAAAATAGAAAATAAAAAGTTGGGCGGGGTCGCCTATCCGTGGGCGGGGTCGCCCCTTTGTGGGTGAGGTTGCTTGTTTGTGGGCAGGGTCACCCCTTTGTGGGAGGAGTCACCTCTACATTTTGGGCAAGGCCACCTCTATGTTCTTGAACCTGCAACACGTCAAACAACAAAAAACATGAAAGAACAGACCTGTGATGTGGGTCCCATCGGGTGTGCCAGAAATGTGTGCAAGTGTTTTAACTAAGTCTAAAATGCAAAAAAAAGGGAAATGCAACAAAGAAAACACAAACAACACCTCAAATTAGGCCTAGTTGAATCTAAACAAACAACAACAAAAACAAATGGAAATGTTATACCTTTTGCTTGCTTAGATTGATGAGTTGGTTGGCCCTTGAAGATGCTTGGATGTATGCTCCTTGATGAAAAAATGCATGCAATAATGGAGGTGGGTGTAGGGATTGAAGATGGTAGGTGAGTGCACTAAATGGCTAATATGGCTGCAAAATGGCTTGAATGCAAGAATAGCTTGAATGCAAGAATGACTTGAATCCTCTCTAATCTCCAACCTCTCCAACTTGAGGCCAAGACTCTCAATTTAAAGAAAAATGAATGGTTGTGATTAAGCCATCATGGAAAATATGAAGGGTTGTGGTGAGTTGAGGACTCACAAGCCCTCACATCTTGCCATGTGGAGGGTGAGATGGAAAAAGGACAAGTGACATGGAAAATTCCATGTGATGTGGAGGTACTTGAAAGTACCTTGGTATTAGAGAAGATTTCCTCAAAAAAAAATTCCTTGTCTCCATATGGGGCTAATAGTGACAAGTGAGGACTTTTAGAAAGTCCTCTCTTGTCACCATGGGGATTGGAGAGGATGTTGGAGAAATAAAAGTGAATTTTTAATTCACATGTTTGGAAGAACCCAATGGATAAGACAAGGTCCTCCTAAAGGAGGTCCTTGTTCCATGTGCATGATGTGACCTATGAGAGGTCATGTGGAAGAGAAATGCATGAGAGGAATAAATGGAATTTAAAACTCCATTGGAAAGGACATGGGGAAGAGGCCAATACCTGATAAGGTAAGTACCATGAAAGGTTGACTTAAGGACATGCCAGAAAAGGTAAGATATTATATTAAGGTTGTGCAAACAAGTGATTAAGAAAATTAATGAAGATTAGAGGCAAGTGGATAAATATGGAGGATGTGACATTAATCATGATTAGGGATATGCACATCTTAGTCAAAGATTAATTAGATTAATCTGGATTAGTGAAAAGGTTATGGAGGATGAGACAAGGAGAGAGAAAGAAATAATTTAAAATTGAAACGGATAATTGACTAAATTAAATAAATTGATACATTTATTTAATTTAGAGAGGGAATGGTGAAGGATAACGTATTTAATTAAATACTTTTGGAAACCTTAGAGAACGGGATAATATTAATTAAATATGTCATTTAATTAATACAGATGAATTAGATGAATAAATGATAAGATTTTGACACTATGGGAGTGGTCAAATTTGGATGTCTACATTATTTATGAAAAATTAGATGAATAATCAAATGAGTCAACTGTGTTAAGTTGTAGGTTGAATGCCATTTCCAAGTCAAGTTAGAGGTGTGTTCAAACACATGACTACATTTCCTATGGAAGTGTCTTTTATTTAAAAAATTGGCCAAAGTGATGCAAAAGTCTCTACTTGCATTTACTTGGTTCACTGTGTTCTAGATTTCATAATCTAGTTAGATTGGTCATACTTATTTAGAGGATTGTCTAAAGTTGTATGGTCTATCAGGTTATGTAAGACACAACACTAGGACTTGGATGACATGAATTTTTTTGGTTTCCTTTATCTATACTCTTCATGAAGGCTAGGGTCACTTTCATATGGAAGGTGTGTGGGGGATTGTCAGTCTGTGGTTGGAGGAAAAATACTTGGGTGATGCTCTCCCTTTTGTAGATGACTCAACCAGAATTGTGAGAGATGCAGGATTCTAGATATGGAAGATTTTATAATACATACTGGTGTACTTGTAAACATGTCTGAATGTAATGCATATATGTAATGTGAAATAAAAATATTATCATAATTTAATTATTGTAATGTTTCATTTCAAATTCAAATATACACTGTAATGATTGTAGTTTCCATTTTAATATTGATCATGTATAACAAATGAAATATGAAAGACAAAAAAAATTAATTATGATTTTTAGCATGTGCCTATTTACTTGTTAATTCATAAGTACTTTCAATTATGATGGTTGAATTTGTTACAATATAATTCATTAAACAACTAACCTATAATATAACTCTTGACAAATTGCAAAAAATGTTAAATAGGGATGTGGGTATCACCGGGCATGGAAAAATATGAAAAACATGTAAGGAAAGCAAATGAAATATTCAAACCTTTATTCCAATGCACCCAAGATGAAAACCTAAAGAAAATATCTCACCAAAGTCTTTTGTTGAACTCAATAAGTGTGAATGTGCTCAAGATTTGTGATGATAAATACATGGTATTGATGCTCAAAATAGTAGCATAACATTGCATTTAAATTAATTCATAATAATAACTCAAATGATAAGCTATTTATTGCTACACTCTTAATATTATAGTATACATAGGATTATGATTAGTCATATTGTGGCTACCTTAACTCTTAGTTGTTATTATTATATTTTTATTTAGTTATTTAGTTCCCTAAGGCTTCTATAGGGTTATCTAGGTCAACCTAGGTAGGGTATATATAGGAGGTAGAAAGTCTTGTTTTATCATCAAATTATGAATTGTGCTCTCATTGGAGATATTTGTAGGTTTCCCCCCTCAAAGTGGCTTGCTATTCATAGTTATTATCAATTATTTTTCAAAATATTTCCTACCATGTTCTTCTATTGTGCAAATTATTTTATTACAAGTGGTATCAAAGCACAATCTTGGCACCATGAAGGCAAGGCATTTTTTTCAATTTTGGAGATTATTTTGTGAAATGTATCTCTCACATTTTGGTGTGCATTTATTCCTAATTTTAAAATGGTTTTTGAATAACATATTGAATCATCTTTAGTCCATATTTCAAAGGAATTAGAGCGTAATTGAGTGACTTATTGAAAAATTATGGTTTCCAACAAACTAGCTCTCAAGGCTACAAATATACTATTTTTTAGGATATTATTTTGGGTAAGTGGTATCTTGACCATATTAAATTACAATAAAAGTTTAAAAATTTAGATTTCATTTGTATTATATATTTAAAAATTATTGGTTTCCATCATGAAGGGGCCTCAAACAAGAGTAAAAATAATGTGGTCATACCGAGAAAAACTCCCGATAAGGAGGAGGTAATAATTGTGGATATTACTCCCAATGCAAAAATCAACAAGGTTAAAGAAGAAATTTAATCAGTGAAGATGGATATGATGAAATGGACCAAGAAAGGATGTATCATGGAACCAAGGTGAATCATCCAGGTCAGCTGATATTGATCCAAATTTTAATACTCATATGGGATCTAGGAACTTGATACTAAAGGTGGATATGAAAATTTTATGGCAATGGCCCACTAACATGGATAGACCAAATAGAGAATTTTTTGATGTACACCAAGTACTAGGTAGATAAAAGGTCACAATGGATCCCATATATCTAGAACCATATCAATTTATTTGGTATCGATGGCTTTGTACTCATCGATAGAAAAAGGCTCACTATATCATGGTTAGTTTTTACAGAGGTTCTACAATCACAGTCTAGCAATAGTGTGATAGCTAACTTCTTTAGCCAGCTAGCTAAACTTCAACAAACATGATCAATCAAAGATTATATTCAACAATTTAAAAATCTATCCCTAAGAGTGGATAAAATTATAGAGAACTTAAATGTTTTTTTGGGTGGTCTCAAGGATCATATTCAACATGAGGTATGCATGTTTAGTCTTAGCTCTATATACGAGTCTTTATCTTAGCACACAAGGCATATAAAAATTATTTGATTCCTAGAAAGCAAGGGGCTAATGGGATAAGAGAAATGATATTCAACATCTTCTCTTCCTCAATCTACTAGATTAACACCACAAAAAAATGAGGAGAAGCAAGCAAAAGGGTTATGTTTCAATTGTGATAGCAAATATAGTCAAGGACATAAATGCAATGAAAATAAATTATTTTAAATTGAAGGTCTGAGTGAAGAATAAGAGGAGGAATCAATATTAGAGGGTGATAGGGAATTGAATGAGGAATCACAAGATTTCAACCAATCATTTCTTTTCATGCACTCTTAGGTTTTACCACACTATAAAATCTCAAGGTAGTAGGTTTCTTAAAGAAGTAGAGAGTAACCATATTAATATAATCAAGTAGTCCTCACAATTTCATCAAAAAAATATTGGTTACTTGTCTAAATTTTTTTAATATATCCAACCCCAAAGTTTTAGATTTTGATTGCATATGTTGGTATTGTTGTTCTAAGAAATTTCATAGCATTAAATTATCTATGGGAGATAATCATATTGATAGCCCAATGTTTACTATCCCTATGGCTATAGTAGATATTGTTTTGGGAGTATAATGGATTACTACTTTGAGAACAATTGAGATAAAATTCTAGGAGCTATTAATGAGATTTCATTAGAAGGAAAGTCAATGGAGCTAAGGGGTTTACATACAAAGTCCCCACAGATGGTAAGTCTCATCAAATGAAAAAGTTTCTTAAGAAAGGAGTTGAGGGATTTGGCCCAATTATGTTCATTAGAAGATTACCAATCAAAGGTTTCTACCCATACCTATTTACAAGCAATTATAGATCATCATTCAATAGTATTTGGAGATATTCTTGAAGGAATTCTTCCTAATATGGATCATAATCATGCCATACAACTAGTTTCATGGATCCAACCACCCAACACTAGGACTTATAGGTACCCATATATACAAAAAAGAGAGTGAAAATATTGTTCAAGAGATGTTAGAGGTAGGAATTATAAGGCATGGGAAAAGTGATTACTCTTCATCCATGATGACGGTGTGTAAGAAGAATGAAACTTCGTGTGTGTGCCCAGACTATAGAGTGCACACCATCAAAGATAAGTTTCCTATTCTATTCATTGATTATTTTATAAATGAATTGAATGAAGCTATTTTTATGCAAATTTATATCTTAGATCATGTTATCACAAAATTTAAATTAAGGAAAAAAATATTTCTAAAACAACATTTATGACACATTAGGGTCATTATGATTTTTTAGTGATGCCATTTAGTCTTGCTAATGCACCATCTACATTTTAAATTTTGATGAACTTTATCTTTAAAAAATATTGAGGAATTTTGCAATAATACTCTTTGATGATATATTGATTTATAGTGATACATGAGAAGAAAAATTATGGCATGTAGATCAAGCATTAAAAAATCTCAAATATCATCAACTCTATGCTAAGCCATCCAAGTGTGCTTTTGGTCTCAACAAGGTGGAGTACTTGGGACACAGTTTTGAATGAAGGATTAAAGGTGGATCCAAAAAAAATAAGGCTATCATGGAATGGCTTGTTAAAAAAACCATTAAGAAATTGAGGGGTTTCTTGAGATTGACTGTATATTATAGAATATTTGTAAATAATTATGGCCATATAATAAAAACCCTTAGAAATGTATTGACGAAGGATTCTTTTAATTGGAATGAATTTGTGAATGACTCTAGATTTCACCAACTATTTTATTGTGGAATTTGATGCTTTGAGAAATGGTATAGGGGCAATTCTCATGTAGGAGGGTTGGTCCATTCCTTTTGAGATTCATTAATTAATTGGTATAAATAAAATCAAACCTATTTATGAGAAGGAAATGCTAACTATTGTTCATGCAGTAAAACAATGAAAATGTAGGAAATGCTAACTATTGTTTGATACTCAATTTTTTCCACATGCATATGAAAGGAGTTTCTTTGACTTGGATTTCGTTTTCTCAAATTCGAGTTTTTTGTTCTCTCATATAGCCAAGATGTTTTGATGCTCCATCCTTGTTTTCTTCGAGATTATATTGTATTTACTATTAGCCCAACAATGGGGTGTGGTTTTCTTCTTAGTGAACGGGTTCTCTTACTATAATCACTTGTGTTTTTGTATTCTAATATATTTTTCTATGACAATTTTTAGTTCTATCACCGCCATAGCTTTCTATGTACTCTTCCTCTATGCAATAAAATTTTGTGGCTCTACCACTTTTATTAAAATAAATAAATAATGGAGACCTTATATAATGGCTAGAAAATTCAAGTTTGAGATAGATCATGATAGCCAAAAATATTTATAGAACAAATATTATCTTGTGAAGAGAAACAAAAATGGGTTACTAAGATAGTCTCATATGAATTTGAGATTGTTTATAAGAAATGGAAGGAAAATGTTTTGGCAAATGTACTACCTAGGAAGGATAAGAAGGATGAAGTTTTATTGTGCATCATTTCCATATTATAAGTAGATTGGGTAGCAGAAGCCAAAGTAGAGTGGATGAATGATGTTGCTACAAGTAATCTCATTCATCAATTACAAAGTGATCCCAATAGTTTAGATAAGTTTTTTTGGAAGGGAGATGTTTTTTGGTATAAATAAAAATTGTATATCTACAAGAATTCCACTCTCAAACAAAATATTATTATAGAGCTTCATGATTCTATAGTGGATGGTCATTTAGGATTTTTGAAAACTGATCACCAAGTCAAGTAAGAATTCTTTTAGAAAGGGCTAAAAGATGATGTTAAAATTTTATGGTTGAATGTTTAGTTTGTCAAAGAAATAAAGGGGAGACAATTAAGATGCTTGGTCTCTTGCAGCCCTTAGTTATTCTTAGCAAACTTTGAGAAGAGGTCTCTATGTACTTCATCACAGGGCTTCCAAGATCTAAAGGTAAGAAATTCATCATAGCAATAGTGGATCGCCTCACTAAATATTATATTTCATTATATTATCACATATTTTAATAGCAAGTATAGTGGAAAAATATTTCTTGAATAATATACAAAAGCTACATGGTACACCTAAGGTTATTGCTAGTGATCATGATCCTATCTTTACTAGTGACTTTTGGATAGATTTATTCTCATGTTTTGGTACTCAATTGTTTCATAGTTCTTCATACCATCCTCAATTTGATGGGTAAACTAAGGTTGTTAATAAGTGTTTGGAAGGATATCTACACTATTTCACTTTAGATAAATAGTCTCAATGGGAAGATTGGCTGCCACTAGCACAATGGTGGTATAACACTTCCTTCCATAGTTTATCAAAAATGTATCCATTTATGGCACTATATGGATATAATCCTCCTTACATGACATCATCATTGAAGGTTTCATCAAGAGTTTAGGCCATGCAAGACTACACGCTTTATCAACAACAAGTAATTTCAAGACTCAAGGAGAATATAACCATGGCACAAAATTGAATGAAGTAGCAAGCATACCAATATTGTAATGAAAGAAGTTTTGAAGTTGGGGGTTGGGTTTTCTTGATAGTGCAACCTTACAAGTAAATTTCATTGAATAAAAAAACAAAGAACAAAAAATTATCCTTAAAACATTTGGCCCATACCAAATCATAAAAAAGGTAGGTAGTGTTACCTATAAGTTTGATTTTTTTGCCAATAACAAAGATTCATCCAGTTTTTCAATCTTTCCTATTTGAAGAAGGTAATTGGGTATAATATCCCTAAAACAATACTACCAAAGCTCGATGAAAACGGAAGAATCATATTGGGACCAAAGTTCATTCATTGGAAACACACAAAGAAGGTAAAGACTAGGAAACTTATTGAGTATATCACCCAATGGAATAATTTACCAGTTGAAGATGCCACATGGGAGGATGAAGAGTTCATTCAGAAGCATCCAATACACTTGATTAGCCTTGTGGACAATGCTTCTCTAAAGAAGGGGGCATGTTATGCCCCTCATATTATAGTATACATAGGGTTATGAGTAGTCGGCTTGTGACTACCTTAACTCTTAATTGTCATTATTAAATTGTTATTTAGTTGTTTATGTCTCCATGAGGCTTCTATAAGGTTATCTAGGTCAAAATAGGTGATAACCTAGGCATAAATAGGGTATATCTAGGAGGTGGTGAGTATTGTTTGATCATCAGATTGTGAATTTTATTCTCATTGCAAATGCTTGGAGATTTTCCCTTGAAGTGGCTTATTATTCTTAGCTATTATCAAGTATTTACAACATATTTCCTATCATATTCTTTTATTGTGCAAGTTATTTCGTTACATTTATAGACCTGGTGGATGTGGGATCAAGGGATAGGATTGATTGGAAAGATCAACACATGTGATTTTTGACAAGTTTTGAGCGATGAGAGACCTCCAAGTGGCTTCTTGAAATTGGTACACAAAATTAGCTCAATGATTCAAAGAGATTGGGTGGTGGAGATATTCTTAGAAAAGGATAGATGGTAAGAATCAAAAAGTACTTCTTTGGAAGATCAAAAATTCTTTTATTAGATTTAGGTGAAGGGTCAAGGTCTTGTTGATTGAATGGATGGATGAGATTGCATGAGAGGAATTTACGAAGTAGGAAGCATGGGTAATGTACATGCAAAATTCCTTTTTGTACACAAGTACAATTTAGGAACTTGGTAATATTTACCTAGGTTAGTCATGCTTTGACTTGTGTAAATTATTAGCTAGATTAAATAATTTATTTTATTAGACTAATGATGTGAGGAAAAAAATAGAAATTGAATAAATATATTTTATTTATTTAAATTTTATAGTGGGAATGATGGAAATAAATAATCTTTATTTATTTAATTAATTTTAGAAAAAAAGTTAAATTAAAATTATTTAATTAATGTTGGTAAAAAAATTGAGATAATTAATTAAACACATAATTTATTTTAATTTAGAGGTAATGATACAAAGTGAATTGTTGATAATGGACTCACACCAATAGATGATTTTAGGTGTCTATAGTCTTCATTTGTAAATTTTTGCATATTTTTCTCTTTGCATGTTTCTATAATGGACCCATCTTGCACTCATACCAATATTATTTTTTTTATTTTACTTGAAAAACATGACTTATTATTTCTAGGAGGATAACCTATAAGAAAAGGAATGTGAACAAATGCTATTAGTCCATATTGTTTATTAGAATAAAATTTAATAACATAAAGTGCAATCGATGAATGGTCATTATTCACTGGTAGATCATGAAAAGGATCATCTCACCCTTTTAAAAACTTTCCTTCTAGTAAAAAATGATGTTGTATTCTACATAAGCTTTAGGATCCTTTCTATAAGGACCAAAATTTCATGTTCCTTCAAAGTTCATGATTAGAGCTTGTAGAGGAAGGGAAATATTGTTTCCATTATTTTTTCCCAACTACCACTATCATCTCATCCAATTCTTCCACCTATATAAAATTTAGCATTTTATGCCTCTACTCAACATGCCCCATTTATATTTTAGCAAAATGTGGACCACCATACTTTTTCTTAAGTTTATGTTTGTCTTGTAGTGTCAATAGTTTCCTCAAAGTTCTCCAAGTTCTAAAAATTGGTTGTCTCAATTTGGCAAGATCTCATCATGGTTAGAAAGAGCATCAAAATTTAGGCCCATGCCCTTTTTGAAGTTCCTGAAAAATTCTTTAAAATAAGAAAGATATTCACTTACGATTTTATCCTTCCAACTAGCCCAAATTTGGTTTAGTAAGTTTTTTCCACAAGGAAAGTTCAATTTAAACTTCTCACAAAATATTCTTATTCATGGAAGTGTATTGCCTAAGTGAACCACATCTATATATGCATAATAAAATTGGTTCTCTTTCCTTTTCCTACATCCAATATCCATTGAATTAAAATTTATAATTTAAAAAAGTTTGTGGCCTAAGTGAACTTGCTCGATGAGATTTTTATAAAAAAAATCTAGTTTTGATGATTTTTTTGCACCTGATATTTTATAATAGAAATTTAACAATTGGAGAAATTTGAGCGTCATTTGAGTTGAACCCATTTGGTATTGAACACACTTGATAGTCCATGAAGAAAATTGAATTACTTGAAAATGTAAAATACATATTTGAACTTTCTTGATAACCTCCAAACACTTGGTAAGCTTGATTAAAAATATTTGCATATCATACATTGATGACACCATCATGCCACCATCCTTCCTTGTGGATTCCCTTCTACTAAGTGAACCAAACCATAATAAATTACACATTCAAATGGTTCACTCAGGGTTTCCATGTCTCATGACATCATGATAATGTAAACCTTATGTCACCACCTATTTATGGAAACTCTCTTATCATCTAAACCAAACCATTGTAAACATTGTATTTGAGATAATTTCATGAATTTCTTTTGCACTTGATACAATTATAAAATCATATTATGTCATGCTAACTTCATCCATTTGTCTGAAGACCTCAATTCATGATTATGTCAAAATGATAGCATCATTTCCTTTTGATGGCATTAGCCTTGGAACTATTGATTTAAACTATAAATTGCTAAGTGAAAGTAAACTATTTCACTTGTATTTTTTCACACAACTAGTTCACTTCAAAATTCTCATAAAATATTATTAAAAGGAAATTAAAATCTTAGTGAAAAAATTAACCATCCATTTGAACCCAATATTTCAAAATATAAAAGTGTAGTTCATGTTCAAAATCTTGCAAGTAACATTCCCACCTACGATATTAATTGTCCAAATACCCACTCTGTGCATTGACTGTATGCTCAATTCTCCAAATTTTCATAAATTTTAAGTCTAATTATTCATCACACTTCATCACAAATAATATTAGCCTTTGAGAGTATCATTTGAGCATAAAATTCCAAAGAAGTGTTTGCAAATGAGAAATTTTGTGTGCAAGCTACATAAAACAACCTTATTAGTGTGAGAGAACATAGAGGAGAGTAGAATTTATATTAACCTCAACACAAAGGTTTTATTTTATATAAATTTAGGTTTGCAACATGTGGAAACCTAGTAAAAATTTGATACTAGTCTCTAATAATTTCTTCTACAAATTCATATTTTTGAAAAGGTTAAGTAATGGCTATATAAAATGATATTAATGTGAATAAAAATGCATAAAACCTAGATTAACCTAGCTTTGGAAATGTATACAACCCTAGTTAATGATTAATTAAGTGAAAAAATAGAAATTAAATTAATCAAGATAGTGAATTTAACCAATTGAATGACTCTCAACTAGAACCCTAGATGAGTAAAATTAGTAATGTTAGAATTTTATGTCATGTATGGCAAATGAGTAGAAGAGTGAAAGACATGAATTATGAGATCAAAGGGGTGTCTTTCCCATCCTAAATTACCCTAACATATGGTTGTATTTGACACAAACCCAAGGCTTGTTATTATGAATTATTTTCACAAGAGGATGAAAGATAAAAATGCCACCAGTTAGGCATAAAAGATTGTGTTAAATGGGTTGGAAAAGGCCACAAATTTTCATGTATCTATGAAATGTTATGAATTGGTATGGTGCATGAGAAATTACAATACATATACAAGGCAAGTGACCTTGGGATGAAGGGTCTTTTAGATCTAAGCGAAGATTCCTATGGGTGACTTTTGACATTCCTTTCTCTACCAAAGTGGAATTTGTTCAATAGGATGTCATAGAGAAATATTTAACGAGGAGTGCACAAGAATGATTAATATGAAATAGATGATAAACCTTAATAAATCTATGTCCAAGTTTCATAAGGTGTTGTACAAAAGTGACTTTTAGGATGAGATTGGGGGTATCGTAACACTCCTAAGTAAGGTTGATGGTCTTCCTAGTGCTTCAAATTTTGAACCCTAGATGTTTACATCGAAGCCATTTTACATGTTCAAGATATGATGTATTGGGTGAAGATTATCGATGACAAAATTCATGAAAAAATAACTACTTTAAAGTCACTCATAGGTTCTATATGATATTGTATCTAGTATATTCTCTTGCAACAAGATCTACATTTTTTTTATTAAAAAGGGCAGGCACCTTTCAGAATATGCCCACATAAAAATTGGTATATATGACTATTACCCACAACTAGAAAATAAGAAATTCATGACACATTATAGAAGAGTCATGATGCCCTAAATATTTGGTTAGTTAGAAACATGAAAGGGGATAAAGATAAGAAATTATTTTTGGAATATCAACACACAATTGATGGTAGGGGAAGTTGGTTTATACAATTCCCTAACTTCACTTATATAAGAATGGAGGGATTCTCAAGTAAACCATTCAAATTACATAGATATACTACTTATAAGATGGTATTATTAGATACTTAAAGACAAATAATAGCCTCTCATAGCCTCCTAGAGGTAAAGCGCATAGTGTGTTGGTGTGGAGCCTGATCAATCTCCAAGTGGGATATTGTTGGTATGTGGCAACTAATCATGCTATACTGTACACTCTTCATGTATCCTTGCCAACTTTGTAGAACCCTAATTTTTGGAAGCTTCTAAAAGCTTGTTATAAGCGGTTGGGATGGGGAGTTGTATTATGACATTATTCGTGAGATTGTAATATTTTTTGCACTGGATAATAAAATTATTGGATGGTTGCAGTTTTGTGGATGTAGCCTAGATTGGGTGAACCACGTTAAATTCTCTATGTTGTCTTGTTTCTGCTATAATTTTTGTGTGTGTTTTATTG
>CM021107.1:368580735-368918436 GCA_007115665.2 Sequoiadendron giganteum | reverse complement strand
ACTAAGGATATGTGTCCAAAGACACAAGAGGAGGAAGGAAAAATGTCCAACGTACCATATGTTTCAGCTGTAGGTGGTTTAATGTACACCATGGTATGCACAAGACCAGATATTGTACATACCGTAGGAGTTGTTAGCAAGTATTTGAGTCATCTCGGAGTTGAGCATTGGAATGCGGTAAAATGGATTCTTAGGTACTTGAGTGGTACATCCAATAAATGTTTATGTTTTGGGGGATCTAATACTGATTTAAAAGGGTATGTTGACTTAGATTTGGAAGGGGATATAGATACCAGGTGGAGTACCACAGGTTATTTTTTTATAGTTGGTGGGACAATAGTGAGTTGGATTTATCGATTGAAAAAGGTGGTTGCTTTATCCATCAAAAAGGAAAAGTATGTAGCTGCAACAGAGGTGACAAAGGAGATGATATGGATGCAAATTTTCATGGAAGAGTTGGGAAAACAATAGGTTGAAAATCACTTGTTTACAGACAACTAGAGTGTTATACATCTTGCAAATAATTCTTCCTTGCACTCTAAAACCAAACACATACAACTGAGATATCATTTTATTCGGTCAGTATTGGAGGATGGACAGGTAAAGTTGGAAAATATACATACAAATTCCAATCCAATAGATATTTTACAAAGGTAGTGACAAAGGAGAAGCTGAGATCCTCTTCAACTTCGGTTGGTCTTCATGGTTAAAATTATAACAAAGAATCAAGGTCCAAGGTGCTTATTTCCAATGGGAGCTGTAAGTGTAGCGGTGTCATCCAAGATCAGTCTCCAAGTGGGAGATTGTGTTGGTGTGGAGACTAATCAGTCTCCAAGTGGGAGATTGTTGGTATGTGGTGACTGATCATGCTATACTGTACACTCTTCATGTATTTTCACTTTGTCACTGAAAAATAAAAAAGTAAACTTTGTAGAACCCTAATTTTTGGAAGCTTCTAAAAGCTTGTTATAAGTAGTTGGGATGGGGAGTTGTAGTATGGCATTATTCGCGAGATTGTAATATGTCTTGCACTAGATAATAAAATCATTGGATGGCTACAGTTTTTTGGATGTAGCCCAGATTGGGTGAACCACGTTAAATTCTCGATGTTGTCTTGTTTTTGCTATAATGTTTCTGTGTGTTTTATTTATCAGTTTTATTGATCAAATATGTATTTAACTTGTTAGATATCTGCCTTCTAACCCTAACACATAGTTGGAGTAAATTTCCCCATTCATATGGGTTGGTATATATGTAGTAGTCTCAACTGTGTAAATATATTAGAGACAAAGCTACAATTACATAATCTATAGCTCTATTATACAGTAAGAAATAATTATTATCTATATGGAATAATGGAGAAATATGTTTCTTCTTCCATGAGACATGAGCCAAATATTAAATATTTTTGGGTAAATTGTCTTGATGACCATGAGGTGAGGAGGAGGTCTTATCAAAGAGTTACTATTAAACATATAAGTTATTGGAACATGTACAATACCCCAGAAAGTCAAATATGATGATGAGTTTTTGCATCCCAACAATATTAAAAACATTATTAAAAACCTATAGTAGACCCAAATTGATTTAAGAAAAAATAATCATCAATTCAAAATCTTATGAAGAAATTTTTATATGGTTCCACCACTTGGTTGAATGCTCATGTGTGTTCCTTGAAGGTAAAATGAGTGTTATTGACATATGACAGGGATATGACTATGAAAAGGAAAGACAAATAAGATCCATATCTTGATAACATCTTAGTGAAAAAGAGGAAAGTCAAGGAGACTCAAATTTCCAAATTTAAGTTCTAATACAGCATGATTGAGGCTCCTCTTATTTCTTAGCTAATCATTGGAAAAACACTAAAAAAATATACCTCAATTTCCACCCAATCCATGAGTTCCATACCAATCATCACTTTAGCTACATAAAGCACTATATTTTCTCCTATTCTTCAAGAAAATGACACATCCACAATAATAACCCACATAATTCAAGAATTAAACCAGTGTGAAAACAAAAGGTGGAAGGAGTAATATCCAAAGTAAAATAACTTGTAATGGTGAAACCTTCCACTTGTCTTATAAAATTTATGTACTTATCCCCTCCATCCATGTCTGAAATAGTTAAAATTGTAGAGGAACTAGAGAAAGAAGAGCTAGAAAAAGGATAGGTAACTAGCAATAGAAGGGTAGAATCCTCATGATAGAGTGAAATAAAAAAATAATATGAAACACATCAAGAGGATGATAAGGATGTTGAACATGATAAGAAACTCAATGGAAGCTTATATGTATTGTTGAGGATGGAAATAAAGACATTGGTTCAATTATTTCTTCAATAATTGAAGTAGTAAACTTGGAACTTCCCAAGTAATTTTTTGAGCAGAGAAAAGATACAATTAATCCAAAGGAAAGAGGGGATATTAATATAGAAATTTATTTTGGAACTCATATTGAGAAACTAACAAATAAATACTTCTATCAAATAAGAAGTAGTACTAAGTGAAGTCCACAAAGAGGTGCCCATCATTGAAAGGATAAATAAAGTGAGTAAGAAAGTTGATGTCAATATCCAAAGAGAAAAATCATTCAAACAATAAGAGGTGAATATTCATGCTTTTGGGGATATGATAATGTAATAAATTCATCAGGAGAAAACCTAGGACATGAGTAGAGGATAAAAAGGACATATTAGATGGGATCACCTGAAAGGTCACCACAACATGAAATAATATTAGACCCCAACACCCCTACTTGGCTTACTGAAAAAATACAACACAAGGAATAATTTGAAATAGTTTACATTGATAGGAAAATTTAGATGCAAATGATTAAAACAGTCAATCCAAAAATAAAGGCTAAGGTACCATCATCCATCGCAAGGGATCCATTAGGAGCAAGGATTGCACAATTTGAAACTCCAATAGTGGCAAAATATCAACAAGAGATAACAAATATAGAATACTAGATCTCTAATATTAATTTAGGGTATTCGACCACAAAGCATGAAATCACAAAGTTAAAATATAATGTTGATGTTGTTATAGAATGAAAAAGGATAAGAAGAAGAAATAAGAATTAAAAGGAAAAGTTATTAAGCTACATGGATACCTTAAGCATAGATCACAATACCACTATAGTTAGTAGACCAACTTCCCACTACTGTTGTTCTCCTCTTTGAGGATGAATTCTCCTCACTAGATAAGATGGAACATATAAGCACCATAATAGAGGAATGGGTGAAAATGATTACATCTAGAGGATAAGAAACAATCAATATTTCCACTAAAAAAGGGGGTAGTAATTGGAATGGAACGATAAAATTAAAAATTTAATAGATGATTGTGTAGCTAGATTGGAGTAGAACCAAATTGAATTTCCTAGGTTCACGGTAATTAAAAATGTGGTTGACAATCTATTCCTTAGAGAAAATATTGTCACTAAGGAAACATTCCCATGGATTAGGATGTGGATCAAACACCTTAAGTTGGAAGAGCATTGGGTAAAATAACGTATAAGGGAAACAAAAGAACTAAATAATTCTTCTATAAACCTTAAGTTCAAAGAATTAATGGTCATTGAGAAGATAGTGGAGATGAGCCTTAATATCCATAAATTTTGGGATGAAAACGTTTCCTTATCAAATTTTAAAGAAATTTTTGGAAATGTATTGAAGGATCAAATTAGGAATTTCAATGTAGAAGTAATGGTCCAAGTAATCAATGCCATGGAAATAATGAAAAAATTACAAAAGCAAAGATATGGCTAGAGTTGCAGGATATGCTTAGATCTCCATGAACTATGGATCTTATAAGTATAGATGAAAATTCATGTGAGATAAATATAGAAAAAAAAATAACAAAGATCTTAATTATTTTGATGATTTTTCCAAAAGGGTAAAATTAAAGGATGGTGAATGTATCATTGCAAAAAATAGAGAAGTCGATACTTAAGTTATTGTTGTCACACAAAACTGCACCTTGTTAAATATAGGCTCAATGTTCTAATGACATAATGGAAATAATCTCAAGATGTGGGACTTTGCATTTTAAGGTTAGATCTTTGGAGAAGGCTAGCTTGTTTTTCTAAACTAGGTGCAAATATGTTTTTTTTTTATAAAAGGCTTTATACCGACATATATTATATTATAATAAGAGCTTACAAAATGTCATTCAATGACTGGGAATATTGCAACTATCAACATCCTATGTGGCAATGCCATTGAACTCTATCATCTAATTTCAATGATTTACATTATATGGCATATGTAAAACATGCATCATTATAATGCTTACTATCCCTATTTTGTTTACAAAAAGGATTTAGCATAATATTATTGCAGCCTATATGCTACAATATGTGTTATAATATGTGCTAATACCTGTAGATGTAGCATTATATTGACTAAACATTACCAACTGAAGAACTTTCCCTTTCTCCTTTCTTCATAACCTGCATTGTTGGGATGTTGTACTGTGAAGTTGTAGTGATGTTCATGTCTGGTATATAAGGCTTCACTTGTTTTTCTCTTATCTTTCCGTCTTTAGCTTGAGATTCTTCAGTAGCCACTGTCTCATTCTATTTTGTTGTTGTCTTGTTGTCACTTTCTGCTTGATGGCAGTGGTGCGAGAGAAGGAAAGATAAAGCATGATACTTTGCTTTGAAGGTTCATTCCATGCCATCACCAATTTCCCATTAATGTCTTGCTAATGCTTTGTACAGGTGGTTGGTGTTTCATACTCCGGTGACAACTTCAGAGCTATGTAAATGTTTCTAAAAATGATTTTATGATGAAGGTAATGCCTTGGAAAGATTCCCCCTGTGTATGCTTCTCCTTTCCAAAGATTGTACTGTTGTATGCTTTTGAGAAGTGCATTATCCTACATAAAGACTTCATGAACACATGCTTCTACAATCTTCTTCATATCTTGATAGTTTGGGTTCAAATCCAACACATTTGATACAAAGATCGATACTAAATCTGAAGGGAAGATCAATCTTTGTGCTGAAGGATGCAATATTTCTTCACCTAGTAGAGTTTTCAAAGATCTATATACTGGTGAACAATACGTTTTGAAAATGTTGGAGAGTGTCTCTCTTTCCAAACCTTTTGTGAATTGAAGCTCCCAATCTAGGATTGGAAATGGCGCCCTCTAGTTGCATGACATGAACTCCATGATCTCGACTGACACAGGTACCTGATATCTCACACTTCCTTGCTTGATATTGTCTTATTCTGGCTCCTCCTATTCTAGCCCGAACAACACACTTCTTTTTCTGTCTCCAATGGTAATGCTAGCTGTTATGTCTCCAACACCCACACTTATTATTGTGGAGTCATTTACTCTGCTTTACTGCTTCCTTTTTCTCCGCCTTGTACTGTAGTTGATATAGATCTAACCATTTATCTCGCTCCCTAGAATTCCTCCAATTTTCACATTGTTTTTGTTTTGAATGTAAATTCAAAACTGAAGTATTTAATAAACAGAAGCCAAGATGTTTTGAAACACTGGATAATTGAGTGAAGTCTGCCACATGCATGAATGCCGGGGATGACAACAACCAAAGTGATGTTGTAGACTGTGATTTGGAATGAAATCCGCCACATGCGCAAATGACAGGAGTGAGAAAGATTTATTTATTTTGCCAACTTAATTTTGAATGTGAGTGCCTCCAGAGCTTGAGTTCGCCACATGCCAAATGTCATACCATTCACCTGGGTGTTACACCTAACCTTTGTAACCTGCAAAAGGATGACACTTGCTAATCATAAAACATACCTTCGATTTTCGAGACAACACTTGAAGAGCTTCTTGTTGCCAGCAATCTCATGTGAGATCTTATTACGGAAATTCTGTTTGACAATTCTCATGCCAGCTAAGCGTCCATTCTGATGAGTTTTACTTTAAGCTTTGATATCTTTGATTCTGAATCCCATTAGGTACTAATTTGGTGATTGGGATCTTTAATGAACACAAATTTGGGACTGGGTGAAGCTCATAAATAGTGAGGTGGCCAGAGATGTACACTCTTAAATGATTACTTACTTTTAGAATACTATCCGTGCCAATTTTGAGCTACTTTTGGTGATTACTATCCACCTTAGCAAAAGTTAGCAGTATTTTTCACAAGATTACAAGAGATATTAGTAAATAGACTAACCTCCATTGAGCTTTGATTTTTTACTCCGGCAATTAATTATGGTATGACTTAGGAGAGGCTTCTCTTGCTATAATATTTTGTAGGTCAGTTGGTAAAATACCCATGCATCTATCATAAGACACCTCCATTTGTGACTGAACACAAGCATTATTTGCTAATTTATCTGCTGCTAAGTTACCTTCTCTGTAGATATGCTTAACTTGAATTGAACTAAATTTGTTTTGAAGTAGCCAGACTTGCTCCATAACATACCCGATCCTCCAGTTAAACACTTTCCTTTCCTTACAAGCATTTACAATGATTAGTGAATCTCCCTCTATTTCCACATTTTCAATTTTCTGCTCGTGAGCTAACTTTAAACCATAGAGAAGAGCTTGAGCTTCTGCCATATTATTTTTACCATCTGGCAACTTAATAGACTTGGCACACATTAACTTACCTTTTTAATCTCTAATCACAACTCCTGCTCCTGATGAACCTGGATTCCCATGAGATGATCCATCAAAATTTATTTTAAGAAATCCTTTTGAAGGTAATTCCCATTGGATTTTGCTCCTATCCACTTTTGATGCAGGGTTTTTATGCTGACTTCCTTTGAATGGCAAAGAAATTTTCACCCATGTTTTCATAAGCTTTGAATCCCAATCTATAAACATTGAGCCTACATGCTTTGTCCTCATTACCGATGAATTTGTAATCTCTGTTATTGAAGATTCCAATTTTACCAAAGTCTATTCCAAGATTTTTTTTCATTTCTAAATATCCTTCTATTTCGATCCCACCAGATTGTCCATAGAATAGTAGATGGGATTACTCTCCAAATAGTGGAAAAAAGTGCTGATTTATATAAAGTTGGCCAACTGGAGAAGAGGTCCCATATATCTTTTGGTGATGGAGATAGCCAATTTAATTTTTGTTTGACAAAATTCTAGCATTCTGAGGCGAAAGGACAATGGAGGAAGAGGTGATTAATTTCCTCATCTTCATTCTCACATAAAACACACTTAAATTGTGCTGCAATTCCAAATTTGACTAACCTGTCACTTGTTAGGATTTTGTTCTTAATTGCCAACCATGAAAAATAACCAGCTTTCGGAAGTACTGAGGGATCCCAACAAAATGATAAAGCTCTTTGTGGCCTGCTTTCTTCACCCTGACTCATTATAGCTTTGTAACCCATCTTTATTGCATAATTTCCATCTTTGGAGGGGGTCCATATTAGCTTATCTCTTTTTTGAGATGAGAAAACTATTCTTTGACTCATAAGATTATTGAATTTGGATTTTTGATCTTGTGGATAGTTAACTAAAAAATCATCTTTCCATTTTACTTTCCTTCTTAAGGCTTCTGTATTCTCTACATAATCACTAACTTTGGATCCCAAACTTACAGTAAGCTGTGCTTTAATCATAGTTAAGTCATTTGATGCTTCTAGAGGTGGATGACCTCCCCATGAATCTTCCCAAAAAATTTCCTCCAAACCATTGTGAATTTCCCATGTTAAGTAAGGCAAGATTACACTTCTGCAAGAAATTAAGAAATTCCACATGGATGAGCCCGAGGGAGGATTTAGAACTGTTAAGATTCGCTTCGGTTCACTGTTATCTAAATATTTAGCTTGCATGATTCGACACCATTTGGACTATGGTTTAGCATACATATGCCACACTAAATTTTCCCCCAATGCCTTATTTCATGCTGAAATATTATGAATACCAACTCCTCCCTTAGAATTTTCAACACTTATTTTATGAAGATAAATAAGATGGATTTTCTTTTTGTTGTCTAGGTTTCCCTTCCATAAAAAATATGTTATTATTTTCTCAATCAGAAGAATGATTGATTTAGGAGCCTTTAGAACTGCCATCAAATAATTTGGAATGGTTGCAATAACTGATTTTATCAGCAAAATTCTACCAGATAGGGACAATCATCTCCCCTTCCAAGATGCAATCCTTTTTTGAATATTTTGGATGATAGAGATCTAGTGAGAAGTTGTTTGCACACTTGAAAAGAAAGGTATCCCAAGATATTTACAAGGCAATTGTGCTACTTGAAACTGAAGAATCTTAGTTATCCTCTTTTCCAACCCTGGTTTGATGTGAAACATGTAAATCTTTGATTTGTGCACATTGATATGTTGCCTAGAGACATGTGAGTATTTATCTATTTTTAAAAAAAAATTTGATCAGTCTCCTGAATTTGAGCTGCTCCAAATAATAATGTGTCATCTGCAAACAAAGAATGAGTTACTGAAAGATCAGTCATGGGAATATTGATTCCTTTCCAATTTCCTCTATGATGTTAGTTCTTGACTGTCCTGCTAAGAGCTTCTGCTAGAATTATAAAAAGAAAATGAGATAGAGGATCACCTTGCCTTACTCCCTCTGATGAGCTGAAGAATCCTAAAGAAGTGCCATTTATTAAGACTGAAAATTTTGCACCTTTTAAACAGAAACATCGAATCAACTTTATCGTATGCTTTCAACATATCTAACTTTATGATAAAGGATGGTATTTTGTTTTCCATGATTGAGTGAAGAACTTCATGTACAAAAATTGCTCCTTCTGTTGTTTCCCTTCCAACGAAAAATCCTCCTTGCTCTTTTGATATAATCTTTGGGATGAGAGGTACTAACCGAAGATAGATTTCCTTAGTAAAAATCTTATAAATTGTGTTGCAGAGAGATATAGGTCTAAACTCTGAGAAGGATTTAGGATCTTTTACTTTCAGAATTAATACTATGTTTGTGACATTAAATTGTTTAAGCATAGAACTTGATGTTCTAGACTCTTCCAGAGCCTTTAACAAATCATTTCCTATAAAGTCCTAACTTTTTTGAAAAAACAAAGCTGTAAAACCATAAGGACCAGGAGCTTTATCTGCTTTCAGAGAGAAAAATACTGCCCTTACCTCTTCCAAGGAGAAAGGTCTATTGAGTTGTTCGTTGTCAGTGGTTGTAACCAATGAGGGGATTGATTGCAGCAATTCTTCTCTGTCCTCCTCAAAATTACCAGGCTTGTGCATAGGCGTATTCAACAAATTTGAGAAGAAGTTGGTCCCTTCTTTTTGAATGTCACTTTCATTGGTTAGCCATTTACCCGAAGAACCTTCCTGAATTCGAAAAATTGAATTCTTTTCTTTTTTTATCTGAGCTGATATATGGAATAATTTTGTGTTTTTATCTCCTTCTTTAAGCCACAATTCCTCGGATTTCTGCCTTCAATATATCTCCTCACGCAACAATAGTTCTTCCCATTTTGATTGTAATTTTTTTAAAAGTTTGTGGGGTTAAACCATTGTTTATGATATGTTCATTCACTAAAGCCAAATATTTTGCTACTAATTCTTTTTGGTGAAATATTCTTAAGCACATGTTTATTCCACTGTTTTATTTTCTCCTTCAAAAATTGAAACTTTTTACAAAATCTAAACATTATTGTGCCTGAAACAAGAGGAGCTTGCAACCACCAAATTTTTAAAAGTGGTAGGAATTCACTATGCCTGAACCACATAGACTCAAATTTAAATGTAGATGTACACCTTTGAAAATTTGTAGAATGAAGGCTTAAAGATACTGGGAAGTGATCTGACCCCGCCCAGGGTAAAATCTTTGACATATAGCCAAGCTTTCCCAATACCCAATATGAAGAAATTAAAAATCTGTCAAGACAAACTGTTATATTCAAAAAATCTTTACGCTTGTTTGTCCAGGTGAACCTCCCTTTCTCTGGTTGCACATCTATTAGTGCATTTCTATGGACAAAATTATTAAAATCTGCAATTGATTTGTGCGGTAAAATGATACCTCCCAATTTTTCATCTTGAGATAAAATTACATTGAAGTCACCTGCTAGAATTAGTTTTTCCTCCCCTACTTGATGAAATATTAAGTCCAGCTACTTCCAAAGCAATCTCTTGCCTATTGTAGAATTAGGCGCATACACATTGACAAGTAAGAAAGATAAATCAAAATGTGTTACACGCACCAGTTGCCAATGAGGGTTATTGGTTATAGAATGTATTTGTACTATTTTTGAGTTCCACAAAATTACTAACCCCCCTAAAGCTCCTTGTGCTATGGAGTGAACTGATTTCCAGTTAACCCACTTAGAAATAATATTTTCATAACTTTCCTTAGAAATATTTGTCTCTTGCAATAAAACTATGTCATCCCTTGAAGAATTGATTTGTTGTTTGACCGGGCTCACTTGTTAGGGGCGTTTAAGCCCCTAACATTCCAAGAAATGATCTTCATATCGATCGAGGAGAACTCCCTGCTCCCCTCAATCTTTTCTTAATGTTTCCATCTAAAGTTAACTGGATCCCTGAATCTATTTCCTCTTGTAATTTTACTACATTAGACTTTCTACCCCTCTTAGTAGGTGACCTAGTAAGAGATGAAACAACAATGGGGGATTGAGAGATAGACAATTGTTTTGAAAAATCAAAGATGTCATCATTTGTATCAATATAATCTTTGACTATAGTAGTCACTTGTTCATGATTTCTCTGAGAATTCTGGGGAAATGTAGGAGAGTGAGGAGATGACATTTCTGAGAAGAAGTCACCATTTTCTTTATTTGTTGCCTCTTCTATTTCGTCAAACAGATCTGAACCAACCATGGCTGCTAGATGATCTACCCAACTTTCAAGATTTACATGGTCACTTAGATTATCCAAACTATGTACACTGCAGCCTTCCAAGAAGTCTATATTATTTGAGGGGAGGGGAGCTAAACCACTGATGATATTGTCCTTTTGCAGAAATGGATTAGGCATCACATCAGTATCCCATATTAGCTTTGATACAATAATGTCTAGTTGTTGTTTGCCTCCCAAAATCAAGTTTGGGGAAAATATAGCCAAGGATCTTGATCGAATAATAGATTCAAGAGACTTTTCCCAGCCCCTAAGAAGATTGACCTTAAACTGTATCGCTCTAGACTTCACAAAATTTTGATTTATTAAAACCAATGAAGATGAAGCAGGTCTAACGACCAGACACTGAGAATTCCTGATCAAAATATCCACACAAGATTCCTCACTCTGATATTCCACTAAGTGAAAACTCTACTTATCTTGATCAACTTTCCCAAGGTTCAAATCTTTCTGTAATTCATTGTCGGGGAGTATTGTTGAGGCTGAGCTAGTTGAACAGTGAGGTGAGGAGTGTCTCGAAAGATGACAAAAAGAACAGACATTTTGGGTGTCTTCAATGAAGATTGGCACTCTGATAGTACCAATTTTTGAATGAATTAGGAGAGAAGAAGGAAGAGCCTTCTGGACATCTAATTGAACACACAACCCAACATATGAAATTTTATCACTATTTCTATTCTACCAACTCAAAAGAAAAGAGAGAAATAATTACATAAAAAAGGGTAGGGGAGGTGGTGCACCAAAGATAGAGATATTTATTCCTACACATTATATCAACAAAATCACTAAAACAAGCTTACATAGCTCCCTCTTTCATCAGTTTTACAAGAAAAAAGTGAAGGCTAGGGTTTGAAAGATCATAAAAGGGGTACAAATTACTCATAATCAGTACTTAGAGAAAATTATCACAACCACACAACTTACAAAATGATAATAGTTTATGAATGTATAGAGGTATAAAACATTACACATGATAAAAGCAATGAGAAGAGGTAAAAATAGATTTTATTTTAACATAGAGGCACAAAGGCCATTTTTACACTTGCAAAATGCAAAGATTGTATAAGTATGCTAGAGAAAATCTAGGGAAGAACCATAGGAAGAATAACCCTTTACAATGAATAAAAAATTCCCTTATATCATATGTCGATCATAGAAGATAAGGAATATGATTGGACAGGAAACCCAAGCCAAAAATCCTTGCAAATTAGGTGCAGACACATGGACCTCAAACTCTAAGCTGAAAAATTACTATAAAGGATTTGACACCATAGCCATCCCTCTACATTGATGAGTTTGTGGATAAGAACAATTTTTTTTTTAATCTTTGTAGCTTCAATAATTGGATCTCTATAGCCCCTTTTTTGAGGTTAGCAGTGAATCATGGGTGTTTTGTCCTCCTCCTGCTCATTTGACACATGACACTCCTAAAAAATGCATGTTCAACTCATTGGAGGATATTTCAACTTTGTCCTTCCTCTTTGCAAGATCGATGACCTTAGTGTCACAAGATCTTGGTGAAGAGGACCTTGAGGGGCCTTCTTCCTTGGCCCTTGTTGTAGGAAAGTTGGCTAGTACAACCCTTGCTATCCCTCCCCTCTAGGATCGTCCTTCCTCCCCTTACAATGATCTAGATTGGAAGCAGGATGAATTGCCAGTGGATTCGGATTAGGGTGGCACCCTTCTTCTACATCTTTAGATTAGTTTTGTGTGATGTTTGTGTTCCCTCGTGCTTGTTTGTATATGTTTGTGCTCTCACTTGGAGGACCCTTGCTACCTTTTAGGGGTTTGGATACATGATAAAATTTGTTATAGCCTTCTTCCATTTGATTCATCATTCTTCTCTATGTTGTAATCTTAAATTTCCACATCAAGGATGATGCAAAGTGTTGAGGCATTTAGGCCTCTTCCCTATTTACCCTCTTTTATTTTTTTTCTTTTTCTTCATATGCTATTCTTAATGTTCCGATACATTTGGGGGTTGATGAAAATTCATACATAAATTATATTATATCTATCTATCTATATCAATGAATAGTTTTGACCCTGAGTAATCAGATCCCCTTCCCTTGTGCTCTTGATTTCTTCATCTCCATTTCTCTTCTTTGTGATGTTGTGGTTTTTATGTGTTGTCCCTTGTGTGTGTGATAAAATTTCATGAATACATCTAGCCATGTATCTTGTTCCATGACATATCTTGTCTTTCTTCTCTCCTTAGTATGACATGTGCTCCTTTGCGTAAAACACATCATTCTAAGGGGAGGCTCTCATATCTGCTTAAAATTTTGAAAGGGTGTATTCTTTCAAAAGGATTCCTTGATGAAAGAATACCTTGATAAAAATAATCTTTCAAAAGGAATCCTTGTTGTCTTATGACTTGTGTCTTGATGTCTTATATTTTGGCATCTAGCTTAGGGGCAACCTAACTAGAGATGTATTTTTTGTGACTGTCTTACAACATAGTTATAACAACCACAGGCCTACATGCTTGTCATATGGACTCTATCCATACTAGCCATACCTATCATTATTGTCTTATATCTAATAAAATTGTGTCTTATTATGTCTTATGAAAATTCTATCGTGTCTATTATTTTTTCGCTTTTTCACCTAACATATTTTTTTGCAGCTAACATGTTTATGGTGATATCATAGCTAGCTTTGTAGTATCGAGGACCTATTTACTCTTCACATTATAATGAAGCTCCTTTCACATGAGGGTATTTTAGATCAAATGACTACTTCCTCTCTATTTTTGGTGTATTCTCTTCAATCTCTTTCTACTTTAGCTCACACATGCTTTGACACATATGCTCGCTAAAGTGGGGGAAAAATGTTATGGCATAAAATTGCACCCTAGTGAAATTTCCCATAACATACCCTTACTTTAGCCTTATAAAATTGATAATGCTACTTACTATCATCATAAGCCTTTTTTCCTTTCCATACCTCGTCATTTTTCATCAATGGAGGGAATTTTGACTAGGATGTTTTTGCACTATGCAAACATTTGCATGCCACGTGAACATCCCTAAAATACTCTTGTGTTAGTGGACATTGGGATGTTACATTTCGTGTCACCTATGAAGTGTAACGCCCCTTGCGACTACAAACCCACTTGAAAATGAATCTTTTGCCTCTAAACTCTCATTTGAACTCATATTCTCATTCCATTTGACTCACTTCTTCATTCTAACATTCATTCTTGCAACTTCTCACTTCACTCTCTCAATTCTTCCACTTAATTCTTTCCCCCATTCTCTCTACACTATTTTCTTGCAAGTTTCAAGCTCTACATGGTTTTGGCATGATCATCTTATGCTCTAGAGGCTCTTATCCTTCCTCTCAGCTTATTCAATCTTGTAGAAGGGAGGGTGATGCTTTGTTATTTTATTTGAATTATAAATCTTATAGTTAGCATATTGATTTTCATTTATTTCTATACATATTATCTATTACTTATTTATATTTATTTCTCTATTATGGTATATTTGGCTATCCATGGAGGTGGAAACATCAAAGTGGAGGTTTGACTGAGGAAAACTCCAAAACACAACCCCAAAATTTTCTCAATTCTATGTGTTTAGGTTTTCACTCATGTGGAGCTTGCAGGAGGTTGGGCCTACCATGAGTTGTATTTCTATTTCCCTTTACTTGTTATTTTGTTTCACATTAGTTCATCTTTCATTTATAGTATTTTTCTTGTTGTACTAGTTATATTTTTATACATTTATCATTTTATTGCTTTCTTGTTAAATTGTCAGATTCTAGCATTTGGGTTGTTAGGAAATCCTAAGTGTTTCTAATTGCAAACTCTACTCTTTGTTTGTATGAGACACCAATGCATCCCTGAGATGAAAGCACACTGCATTATCGTTTGCCTCTTGTGTTATTGTTTTTTGGCCGAGAGGAGGTCAACCTATTTTATGAGACCTTTGTGGTCTATTCATCTATTTCCTAAAGTCCTTCATCCTAAAAATTGAAAAACGCGGATTATCTTTTTCCTTCATTTTCCATCTTGTCTTTTAACCTTTGTCATTGAGGTGACCGAGATAAATTCACTCCCTTTAGACCTTGTTTGTCTTGGGACTTGGAGTAGCGAATCCCATTCTTCACAAGGGGAACTACAACAACTTGATTGCCTCATAAAAGCACATAAAATGTGTATCACTTGCACTTGGAGGAAAAAAAACACAAATATCATGCATTCCCTTAAGGAGAATGTAGAATGTGTAGCAAAACTTCTTGGAAAAGCAACTAAGATAATATGTACATGAACTCTTAAAACCCCTCAGAAATAAGGTTTGAGATGAATCCCATTAAATGGAATTAGAAGAAATTCACCATCTATCCTAGAGAGATGGAATGAATTAGCCTCCTTATAGCTGGCTATGATATATAGACCACTCCAAATGGCATCAAATTTGGTATGCCTTCCTTCTTCGTCTTTGTTTGCATCTTTTTTCAAGACCGAGTCTCCCTCCTAAAGCACTTTATGGATAGCTTTATTTTCAAAATTTATCTTGATATATGCTTGGTGAGTCTTAAGAGTATGAATATCCTTGTTCCTGGTCTCTTCTAACTCCATTAGCTCAACCAGCCTCACTAGCATGGTATAATTTTTTGCTAATTTCAAGTGATGTGTGAAATCAGGAGAAGGAAACTCTAGTGATAATGGTAGCTTTGTTTCCCTTCCACAAACTAACATGAAAGGGGAATTTCCAACTCTCTTGGGATTGATCATGTCAGCCCAAAGGGATATCTTCAGTTTGTTATGCCAAAAACTTTTATTATTCTTAAGAGTCCTTTTAATTATCTTGATGAGGTTTTTATTTGAAGAATCAACCAATCCATTACCTTGGGGGTAATAATTTGATGAATTTTTCAAGTATATACCATTCCTAACTACCCATTCACTAATTTGTGTACCAACAAAATATTTGGCATTATCGGAGATGATGGTGGAATGGGCACCAAACTTGTCCACCATTTCATTAAGGAATTTCAAAATTAAAGCCTCAATAGCATCCCTTAATGCAATTTCCTCTATCCAAATGGTGAAGTAGTCTATGACTACTAAAATCCATTAATGGCCAATACTAGATGGTATAACTATCATACCTATAAAATCCAAACCCCACTATGTAAATGGTTGGTCCACCTAAATGGGATGAAGAGGAAGGGAAACTAACCTTTGCTTTCTAGAAAAGAAAGCACACTTCCTAAAATTCCTTTCCCATTTGTGAGAATCATTTAGGATTGGCCAATAGTATCCAAACCTCATTATTCTAGTAGCAGTGGTCCTTGCAAAAAAATGACCACCTGAAGAGCCATCATGAAATTCTTCTGACAATGTGCTGATTTGATTTTTTCAATGCACCTCAACAAAACCACACTAAGGTCATTTCTAAAAATTATTCCATCTACTAAGACATATGGTATGGATTGAAATATTAAATTTATTCTTTTGGTCTTATCCATACATGGAGGATACCTACCCTCCTATGAAAAGGTAGTCATATTATTCACCTAGTTTTATGAGTGTCAATGTTGGATTGGTCCTTCTGTAACACAAGGGAACCTCCATACAAGTCTCAAATGTTGATACAAGATTCTAAAACAACCTCTTGCCTCTCACAAGCTTGGTGATATTAATATCAATGTCATAATCCATAACCTTATTGACCCATCCAAATCTCTTTTCACTAATATCTCTGCTCAACGAAAATTCTTTGACTTTGGTATGGGAGACCATCAACTAGATCATGTTGTTAGACAACATGTGTTTTATTTTTTTAATTCCCTAATAATATAAAGGACATGTTTCTCAACATATATATACTTGATCTCATAATCCTTAAGTCCTTCATTGAAGAAGGCAATAGGTTGCTCAATATTTTTATTATTCAATTGTGTCAAGACAATTGATATGCTTGTTTCTCCTCCAAAAGCTAAGAATGAAGTCCTTGTCATATTTGAGGTTGAAAAGGGAGGGATCCTAAGAAATTAATTTTTTAATAGCCTCAAAGATATCCTTCCCTTCTTTGGTAAAACTAAAGACCATATTTTTATTTAGCATGGAGGTGAGAGGCTTTACAAAAGCAACAGGGTTGGGAATGAATCTTCTCACAAAATTATTTTTTCCTAGGAAGCTTTGCGATATTTTTTTATGGTTGGGGAGTGAAATGAATAATATGGACTCCACTCTCTCTGGATCAATGGAAAAACCATCTTTAGAAATAATGTGTCCAATTAATTTGTCTTGGTTAGTGGCAAAGGAACACTTGTTTAGATTCAAGGAAATACCATACTCCCTACACTTCTTGAAGACTTATTCAAGGTGCATGAAGTGATCACTTGCATGTTTTGAAAAGACTATTATGTCATCCAAGTAGACCAAAACAAAAAAATTAATGTCTTGAAATTTCATGTCCATAGTCCACTGAAAGGTGGCACCAACATTGGTTAACCCAAAAGGAATCTTGTAATAATCATAGGTACCCCATTTGATAGTAAATACAGTGCTATTTTGATCAGATTCTTGGACTAGGATTTTATTGTAGTCTAAGTATGCATATAAGAAAGATAACCTTTCTGAACAACTAAAATTTTGCAAAATTTTCTCCATGGATGGGAGAGGGTAATGACAATTTAGGGAGGCTCTACTATGGTCTTTGAGGTCAACACAAATCTATATTTCCCCCTTTCTTTGAGAAGGACTAAGTTTTCCACCCATGAATAATGTTTGATGGAAAATATGATCCTAGCCTTTATTAATTTAGTCAACTCCTTCCTCATCAGAGGCTCAATCTTAGGGTTGATAGGTCTTTGTTTCTATTTGATAAGCTTAGAATTTGGGCCTAACTAAATAGTGTGATGGGTCGGTTTAGGAAAAAATCTTTTAGATACTCATAGGTCTGTGCAATAACATTATTATAAAATTAACAAAGCTTAATGAAAGTTTCATTTTTAGTTTCAAAACATACCTTCCCTAGATTCAAAGATCTTTCTTCTGCGATTACAAATTGCTTATAGTCACCATTATTTATAGTTAGGTTCAAGTTAGTTTTATTCTGCTTCAACTAATCATCTAAATTAAAGATACCCTTAAGGGTGATGAGACCTTTTGGAAACTTGTTATTGTTTAGTATCTAAAAGAAAAGAAAAGAAGGTAGGAAGGTCTATGACATATATATTACAATACAGTGCTACTAGGGCATCCATCTAAGGTGAATTTATATCTTTCATGAAACCCATTATCTTGAGAGCAGTGACATCCAATTACATAACTCCCTTAGCCATAGGTTCATACTTAATTCAAAGTAGATCAACTACCTTTTTTGGCATAACAAAATTGCTAGCCCCTAAATAAATCATACAATTATGCACTATATGATCTCTAATAATTAAGGACAAATAAAAGGGGGGTGGCTTACTAATTTTACTTAAACTCCCCTCTTCCTTTGGTTGCACTAGGTAGGTTGGTGGATTCGTTCCTTCTTTTTCTACCATATCATTTGGTTGTTTGAGCCCTTCCAAAGATTATTGCATCAAATCCCTTTGAGATAGGATTGGCAGAGCCTCCCACATGGTGACATTCAGATTATCCTTCTTTATTGGATCAATTATATTGAAAGTAGGTTGAATAACCTTAGATGGAACTCTTGTAATAGCAAGGTCCAACCTTGTTGATTATATGAATTGTAATTTTTCTTATGTTTTTTACCCTTACCAATAGTATGATTTTTTTGTAGCACAGTTATCCCACCTATTGTAATAGAAACTACAGTAGCTTGGGATGACTGATAAGTTGATGCTTGAACAACTATGGAAGATATCTCACTATCCATTTCTCTTTTCTTTTACCTTGTGTTTTGGGCTATTACATCAAAACTTAATTAGTTTAGACCACAAAAATCTACCTCATACCAATTGACCAATGTAGAGATTCCTAGAATGTGGTCTTTCCTAGTAGTAGTTGTTTGGTTTGCATCAATTTGTTATCCTGAGGTTGATGATTCATTTTGAACCACTAGATTTTTCAAAGACTCTCCATTTTGACAAGCATTTTGATTATGTGGTTGATTGTTAGAGTAATTATATTTTACACTTATGAATTAGATCACATCGGTTTAATTAATTAAGTTGTTTTTATTACTCTGTTTACTTAAGCTATCTCTTAGGTACATTATAATTAATATTTATATTAATTATTAATGTGCAACCTAGCTTTTCCTTGCTTTAGGGTTTCGTTCACCTTTTAAGGTCGAACTTGTAATTATTGTTCATCATCTTGGAATATAATTTTTGCTCTCTCTTCTTGAGTATTTCCAAGCTCTGCTTTTTGTCTCCTTCAACTTCTCTCTTGTAACAGGTTATTTGCATGCAGGTGTTCTTGGTGAACTATGGATTTGTCTTTCTCAAATCCTACATGGTATCAGAGCAGACCTGCTGCAGCCTATTCATGTTTGAAGAATTTGGAGCTATGAGGGTTGGATCAAGCTTTCACAGTTTTACAGTTTGATTTTTTGTGGATCTGGGGGTCGCCTAATTTTTTGGGCATTTTTGGACAAAACGGACTTCGCCATTGAGTCCGGAGCATCCAAAAACCCCTGTTTTCATATAAAATTTGTCTATTTTGGCCTTGTCGACTGAAAAGGCAAAAAAGAAAATTGACCCACAAGCCGTACGGCCTCAAGGCACAGTCTTCGAGAATTTTTTTTTTTTTTTTAAATCAATTTTAAATTGATATTTTATAAGGTTTTTAAAAAAACCTTTAGCGCCTCTAGTGTATTTGTAGGCCTCAGCCACTCGCCAGCCGCTTCGACCAGCGGAGCCACCCAGCAGCCGCCGGCTCGATCACCACCAGCCAGCCACTGGCCAAACACCGACAGTCCGCCCGAGCGCCGCCAGCGCCCAGCCCCGGTGGCCCCCTAAACCCTAGCTATGGTCATATGGGGAACCAAGGGCCGTGCTCCAGCTCCTGCATGCCAGCCCCCTAGTCGACCATGTGACCAGGGGCTGAAGGTTTTTTAGCCCTTGAGGGCTGTGCAAATTTTTTTTACCCTTTTGAGCAACTTGCGCTAAATCGGGCGTAAAATGGGTATTATTTCTCGGTTTTGTGAATGAAAATAGGCGTCGGAAAGCTGGTTCCGAGCCCATTCTGATGGTGTAGGAATTTCTTCAACATTTTTCAGTTTGCATATAGTTTTTCATAGTCAAAGTCAGATGATTTTTCTACACTCCGGAGGGCATAACTTTGTCATTTTTGCTCCATTTTTTGAAAGCGAATAGGCGTCGGAAAGGTGGTTCTGTGATCTTTCCAGATCTATAGTTTATTTCACCAAAAAATTCTTTAGGTACACAAAGATTTGTCTCATACATATACTGCTTTCTATTGTTTTCTGGCTTTCAGTTTGTACTGGGGATTGGTTTTTTGCATTGTGGGGGGGTGTTTTTTCTTGCTTTCTATCATTTACATCAGAAAACCAAAATCTATAAACACCAAAACAAAAAAAAACCCCTTCTGCATCTTCTGTCTAGTTCTGAAAGACCACTAAATAATAAAAAAAAATTCAGAGCAGTTGAGGCACAGTTCATAGCATGGCCAAAAATACTTCTACTGTTGAACTTCTCACACCTCATAACTATCATACCTGGAAGACATTTATGACACGTCTTCTCAGATCAAAGGGGTTGTGGTCCTGTTTAGATACGGTTCAGCCAGTTTTGACAAGGCCATTTGAGGTTATGCAGCATAGAAATAAGATGGATGAGGCTATGGGTTTGATTTCCTTACATGTTTTAGATAGCTTGTTGTTTCATCTTGATGCATGTAACAGTCCTCTTGAAATGTGGACCAAGTTCAATGATTTATTTGGTACCATCAATCAGTTGTGCACTACAGATTGAGGCAGAGTTGACTTCACTTGTACCTGATTCTTTTCCCTCCATTGAAGACTTTCTGATGAAATTCAAACAACAAAGATCTCTTCTACAGGGTTGTGGTAAGGTTAAGACTGATACAGAGTGTATTTACCTGATTTTGTCAAAGCTTCGTGGGAACTTTCAGATATTCTCATCTACCTTCCATTCTACTATGGATGCCTTGGGTGCACATTTTACCATGCCTTCTTTTGAGGTGTTTTGTGATCGTTTGACACGAGAGCAAGCCAAAATATCACAGTTGGATGCTCTCACAGGATCACCGCACCAAGCATTGGTAGCACAGTCATATCAGGGGAAGCAAAAGCAAAAGCAGAAACAAAAACCATAGACCACAGAGCATTGGAAGGATTCTAGTTCACAGAAGACTTCTGATTCACCTTCTCCTAAGGGGGAATCATCGAAGAAAGATAGACCTAAGTGTGCTTATTGCACTAAGCTAGGACATGATGAGTCCAAGTGTTATGAGAAGAAGATAGATGGATATGCAAAACAGGTTTCAGATTTGACAACTCTTCTTGAGAAGAACCATATTCATCACTCTTCTTCATCTACTTTAGGCGGGTCTTCTTCTTCATCATCATTCCAGATAGACGGACAGGCCCCACATAAGGGTCATGCATTATGTGCAACCACCAGTTCACATTCATCTAGATGGCTACTGGATTCAGGTGCTTCACACCATATGGCATCTTCTCAGGACATGTTCTCATCTTTCGAGGCTGCATCCTCACCACACATATTGATGGGTAATAACACTTATATGAGTGTATGTGGGAAAGGTTCTATCGATATTGATGATGGTACATTCAATGATGTACTATGTGTTCCATCTTTTTCCACTAACCTTCTCTCCATCTATCAGATTGCTCACAGTGGGACAGGGAAGACAGTTGAGTTCACACCTGATTTAGTGCACATCAGAGACATTCAGACTGGCAACATTGTTGCAACAGGGACAGTTGATCATTCTTCCCGATTGTATGCATTTACACACTTTGGTCCACCATCTCCCTCTCTTTCTAAAAGAGAGCATGCAGTATCTGAGGAGAAGTTCGGTCACTTGAACTTATGTGTTCTTCCATCTGTTCATGAGACTAGTGTTGAGACTTCTACACCTCTTCCTCCTGTTGAGATCACATCTGTTCAGTAGGATTCCTCTTCAGCTGTGACTGACATTGTCGCTCCACTCATCGAGCCATCAAGTGCAGTTGTTGAGGCCATATCAAAGGATATTCCTTTCCTCACAGATGACAGATTCAGCACACCTGTTATCCCTTCTTCACTGGAGATTACATTTCAGGATCATCTTGAGTTGTTTGATTCACCATTCTATTATTCAACACTCATTCTCTAGTTCAGTTCTTCGGTGAGCATCATCCAGGACTACCATTTTCACCTCACATCTAGTGATTTCCTCTTCCTCGACTGTTGGATTTGTTTCTTCCTTCGAGGAGACACATTGGTTTGATCATTGGCATAGGGGTTCTTTCATTCTGGGGGGGCTTTGGAGTCTCCACTCTCTCTCATGGGGGGGTATCTGATTGTATATTTCCATATGTTCTTGAGAGAGTCTCTTGAGACATTCCATTTGTACTTTCTTTTTTGCATCTCTTTTTGGAGAGGAGTTTTTTCCCACTGGGTTTTCTCCTTTTCTCCGTTTCATAGAGATTTCCTTGTATTCGGGTACCTAATCAGGCCTTGTTGCTGGGACCCATTTTTTTCTTGCTTTCATAGTTGTGCTAGGTTAGCTTACCTCCCGAGCTTCGCTTAAGGGGGGGTGTTAGAGTAATTATATTTTAGACTTATTAATTAGATCACATTGGTTTAATTAATTAAGTTGATTTTATTACTCTGTTTACTTAAGCTATCTCTTAGGTACATTATAATTAATATTTATATTAATTATTAATGTGCAACCTAGCTTTTCCTTGCTTTAGGGTTTCATTCACCTTTTAAGGTCGAACTTGTAATTATTGTTCATCATCTTGGAATATAATTTTTTCTCTCTCTTCTTGAGTATTTCCAAGCTCTGCTTTTTATCTCCTTCAACTTCTCTCTTGTAACAGGTTATTTGCATGCAGGTGTTCTTGGCAAACTGTGGATTTGTCTTTCTCAAATCCTACATTGATTTCACGGGTAACACCAGCAATGTTCTCGAGCTAAGTTGTTTTGAATTGGAACAAGAGCCTTTGAAGTATTATTAGTGGTTGGATTTACACTATTCAAGGGTTTGGCATAATTCCATTGATTTTTCCCTTGATATGCCTACCTATTTTGCTGATAATTTTGACTTTGAGGTCGATAAGGTCTACCATTTTGAGCTTGTTGCCTCTTTATAGTCACTAACTCATTACCAAAATTTTGCAATAAGGCCTTAACTTAATGTAATTCATTTGAAGGCGTAGTAGAAATAGATTTTTGACTAGAAAATGCAATTGAAATAGGCGATACTATGGGTTGTTGAGGAGGAAAATTTGGGAATAGAGGCATTGGTGGTCTTGGAGCTATTTTACTAGACTGTATTAGATAATTCTCTACCTTGATGGAAATTCCATATACATTTGGTATAGTTAATCCACTCATAGACTATATCATAACAACCACATAATTGTTAAGAGACCTTAAATAATATAGGAAGGCATGATTGGGAGAAGGCTTCACCAAGGTAGGGATTCTATCCCAAGTCTTTTGAAATTTGAAATTAAAATCTCCCATGAATTCATGGGGTTCCCTCTTAATTGTTGTTAGTTGTTCCACCAAGGACAAGTGATCACTCGTGTCCTAAATTTATTCATATAAATTTACACTTAACTCATCCTAGTTGTGAATGGATTTAGGTTGCAATCCTATATACCATTATAATTTTTTCCTTTCAAGTATATGGCTAGGATTCTAACAGCCACATTGTCTTCTACGATATTATGTACAAGGCATATATTGGCCACATCTTGAATGTGTTCTATTGAATTAGTAATTGTCTCATGAGTGAAGTAAGGAATACTTTTTAAATAATTTTTTGGGCAAACACAAGAGGGCCACCACCATTAAAAGTGACACACTTGATTTCTAGGGACAACCATATGGAATAATAGATTATTTATCTAGGTGATAAGAGTTCTAGGTTGAAGTAATCTACTAAATGGAGGTGTGGATTGAGCCTTAGTACATGGAGTTATAGAGCCCCTAATTCTCCTTACTAGTGATAAATAATGCATATTTCATCTTTTAGAAGTAGAAAATGATAGTTTAGTGTATTGAAAATACCTCTAAAGGATGATCTTGTTTGAATTTTGGGAATGATCTTGTAGGTTTGATCTTGGAACCAAGACTACTGAGTTGCTATGGAGTCCCCAATATTTGATTAAAAAGTCACTAGGTACTTTTTGTATGTCTCTTTAAGGCTGAAAAAAACTAATAACAACACCACCTTCTCAAAAGATGAATTTAAGGATCTTTAAAACTAGTCCCATCAGGCATGCCAAAAATTGTTGCCACATGAAATTGCACCCTAGAGAACATAAGATTAGTGTTCCAATGACACAATAGAAATAACCTCAAGGTGTGGAACCTTGTAGTTGAGGTTAGATCTCGGAAGAAGTTTGGTTTCCTTTTCTAAACTAGGTGCATATATGTTGGTCCAACCCAACATATGAAATCCTATCACTAGCCCTATTTTACCAACTCTAAGAGGAAAAGAGAAAAAAAATACATAAAAGGGGAAGGGGAGGTGATGCATCAAATATATAGATATTTATTCCTACCCATGATTGCATAAAGTATAAGAAAAATCACTAAAATAAGCCTACACAATTCCCTCTTTCATCATTTTTACAAGAAATCGTGAAGGCTAGGGTCTAAAAGATCATAAAAGGGGCACAAATTACCCATAAACAATACTTACAACAAATCAACATAATATAGAGCTTAAAAATGGATAAAATTTAATGCATTTATGGAGTTATAAAAATTATACAAGATACAAGTAATGAGAAGAGGTAAAAATAGAGATTTTATTAACACAAAGGCACAAAAGCTAATTTATAGCTGCAAAATACAAAGATAGCATAAATCTACTAGAGAAAATCTAAGGAAGAAACATAGGAAGAAGAACCCTTTACAATGAGCATCAAAGTCCCTTATATAATATATTGGTTGTAGGATATGATAAGGAATATTATTAGGTAGGAAACACTAGCTGAAACTCCTTGCAAATCAGGCATAGACATGTGGATCTCAAACTCTGAGCTGAAAACCCACCATAATGGCTCCAACACCGTAGCCATGCCTCTATATTGATGATCCAGTGAATAAGAACAAAAATCCCCCATAGAATCTACAACAAAATTTTGGTTAGGGATAGCCATTTGGAAAAGGTGATATGTACGTAATACATATAGTTGTGTGGCACCTTTTTTCTACTTGTAGCTAGAAAATATATATTAAATTTTATCCATATAGCCTCAAGAATCAAATTTGGTAGTTGGGGAAGTCGTTGCAACATTATTTATTTTCTTGCACAAACCAAGAGAATTCGACTATTCATTGCTTAAGTTTGAATATAGGTCATTGATCTTGAAATGTCACAATGTGATGGATGGAAAGCATGTTTACAAGGTATACCACATAAATGATTTTTAAAAATTAAGGTGAAAAAATGATGTATTAGAATTATGTCTTGGAGTGGGGAATCAACACGTGCTCATTGTATTTTAATTGCTAAGACATCAACACATTTTGGGAGGAATATTCAGGCTATAAAATGTGTTGCACAAGAAATAAATGAGAAATTGACAAGTCTCAACCTCTTAGATAATATAAGGATAGTGCAATTTTCTTATGCGCTAATACTTAGAACATGTGATGTAAAATTGTTTCATGCTCTAATAAAGAGTCATAATTTATCATGCATAGTCAGAAAAATCAAGAAACCACAATTTATGTATGCACTATAGAGTAGAAATCACAAGATGAAGAAAAGGTGAACTCTAACAGGAAGCATACATGTGTCCACTATTTGTCAGGATTTTTGAAGGATAGTGCAATTGTATTATGTGTTGGGTATTATGAAACTGTGGTATGTAAGGGTAAAGCATTGAAATGAGAAAGATACATGTGTCATGAGCAAGGACCACATGGAGTGGTCACTTAAGCTGTCAATTTTGCATGTGCAAAAAACTTGTTGGGTCGATAAGCTAGGTTTTATGCCTTAATACCCACACCCCATTTTATTTTCAAGTAAAATGGGGACCCCTCCTCTTTTTCTTTACTTCTTCTTTTCTTTGTTTTCCCTCTTAGCTTTTCTCCCTTGGTTTAATTTTTCTTCCTCATTTCCCTTCTCTTTCTTCCCCTTCATGTTTTTTTGCTTGTTAAAATTTTGGGATACTCAAGATTGGTATGCCTTGTTAGGCCTAATCCCCGACATTCGTTTGTTGTCATTGTTCTCTATTGTAGAGTTTTTCTCATCAAGTTTTTCCTTGTCAAAATGCTTGCTTTGTGACTTCCCATCCCTAAAGCCCAATGGTGGTGATATATTTTCATCTCACTTTTCTACCTATTAGAACATTCAATTGTGCTACTCTACATTTATTGAGTATTAATACATCATTTAGGTAGGTTTAAGAGAGGTTGATGGATTTTAATCATCATTTATGAATTGTTGAGCAAGTAACTAACGATCTCTACAACTTTTTAAAAAACCCCCTTTGTAATTTCAACTCACTCCCTCAAAATTCCTCATGCTCAACCTATGGTGGTGTTGTTGCTTTGTTTCTATCTAGTGCATGGTGCTTCATGTATTTTCTCACCATTTCTCATGTTTGTTTCTACCTTTGGATCCCTCGTAAAGTTCTAGATAGTCTCAAAACTAGGATTCTCATTTTATTTCTAGCTTTGTTTGTTCTTGTTTGGTCTTGTTGTCACATCAATTCAGTTGGGTCTTGTTTTTGTTTTGTCTCTCCATTTTTTTTGTTTGTTTTTCATTTTTTAATCTATCGAAGCATGTTTTCTTTGGGTGCATTGATCAATGATATTTATGACATCATCTCATTAATCCCTAGCATGCCTCTTTAGCTTCATTCTAAAAAGATGGTTGGCATATACTTGATGAATTCCATTTACCCTAGTTTTCTCTAAGTTTCACTTAGGTTTCGGATTTTAGATATCAATATTGCTCCCTAAGTCATATGAATGATCTCCATGTTGGAAACAAGCTGCACTGAGAGAGGGGGGGGGGGTGAATCAGTGTTGTGAAAAAATTAGCTTTATTAACCTTTATCTTCAAAGAAATTATAACATTCAACCAAAATGCATGAACAAGAAGAAAACAATCACAACACCATGACACAATAATTTTTACATGGAAACCCTATTAGGGGAAAAACCATGGTGGATGGCCAATCCACAATATGATCTGAGTATACTCAAATCAAGTTTACAATATGGGGAATACACTTGCATTCAAGCTCACTGCTCAAAGAAGACTCACTTTCTTACAAAGAAAGTCATATTAAAACCATCTGAGAATTTGAATTGAGAAAATAGCATCTACATATGCTTGATTACAGTTCCGGTTAGGCTCAATACTCGATCTTCTATCCTTCAGACCGATTCTACACTTTTTTCTCTGTTCTACTCAGACTCGCAACACAAATCCTTTATGCACAAGTGAAACTACACATTATCGCTCTTCTACTCTGCTCTTATTCACAATTTGCATCAACACACTTCATACACCTTTAAAATGATGCGAACGATCTCATATATATATATATATCCGCAATTAAGAATTAATTTCCCATATGTCGGCATCAATAAATCACATGAATATTTACAATTTTCAGCTCAAATAATGAGTAAAGTATAATGCACATCCACAATGGTCAGCCACAACTTAGCTAGGACCCAAACAAAGATGCTCGAACACAAAAATACTTAAATAATTACTTCCCAAACATCTGCAACATGATACATTCACAAAGTAAGCTCCAGAACTAATAAACCAGAGAATTATCCAACTGGATCTTCTAACTCACACATGGATCAATACGAGGCACTGAGATTCATGGATAATACAAAGAATACATCCATCAAATTTCCCTGAAATACACAACATAAAATATTAACTGAAAATATTCACGTGAATCGATGAAAACAAAACTGTCGGATGCTCTGTTCTTCCTTAACTATTTGCAATCTGAATGCCAGTATGATCAAATGATGATGCACGTATCCAATCACTGACTGGGGTTTCCATCAATGAAAACACCAAAGGATATTCATAGTGTCTCTTGCCAACAATCTCCCTCTTTGGCATTGATGGCAACACTTAGTGAAAAATGACCAAGTGTCGGATCAGTACCAACATCAATTACACTGCCCAAAATTTCAAAAACCAAACTCTTCTTCAAAACACAATTCTTCCCCTGAGATGATTATACATTTTTCACTCTTCTTTGCCCCTTTGACATCAATGGCAAAGGCTGAAATCCGCATATCAAAAATCAGACAAAATTGTTATGAACAAATTGCTTATGTACAAACAAGCTTCCTCAACTTACATAAACTTGAAAATATCTGAAAAATATTTCTTCAACAAAGTCAAATTCGTGTCCCAAACCCTGTTGAGACTCTCCAAGATTCTTATGTGACCATAAACCAAGTAGGATTGTGTCTCTGCAGATTCAAGGTTTGTTGGATCACCTTTTGCTTTAGCATCTTCATCTTCTTTCAATGCACTTGACATTATTACTATCTTTGGGCCAATTAGGTCTCTAAGTTCACATTCTCTTGCAACAATTTTGTCATTTTCATGCTTCAAGCTCTTTATTTTGTCAAGCAAAGATATCACTTCACCTTCTAACTTTCCAACACCACCAGTTAAGGGATCAAACGCTTCAGAAATAGTAGCTAGCTATTTTTCAAGATCCTTAACCTTATTTTCATTTGCCTCAGTAAATTTTGACAAAGACAAACATGATTTGTAAATATTTCCTCCTTCGGATAGAAAATTTTGGATATTTTTTACATAGGTGGCTAGCAAAGTTTTATCCTTTGTTATCATTTCCTTTAGCCCATTTAATCTTTTGGCATCAAATTCCTTTTGAACTTTAATCATAGCTGATTTCTCAAGTGATTCGAAGTGAGTACTTACAGAGATGATAAGCTTCTTTAGTTCACCAGAGGAGGAACCGGCCATATATTTCACATGAGTGGGCATTATCTTTTGCAAGACTCCAGATGCAAGATTTAAAAGTTCACTATCCTCAATATGGGACTTCAATAGTTCTTCTCTAGCTTTTTCTTGGGCAAATGATGCTACTTTAATTTTCTAAATTGGACTTAGGGTAGATAGGTCGATCAAACCCTCAATCAATTTAAGATCAAACTCTTCTACCAAAAATTTCTTCACTGCCTTTGCAATGTCTCTTGCTTCTACTGGAATTTCCTTCACATCAACTTTCTTCTCTTCAACCATTACTTCCTTAGTTGTAGGTTCTAACTTATCTTTAGGGATCTCCACTTTCTCAACTGATACACTTTCTGGAACTTCAATTTTCATAAGTATTTTTGCATTGTCCACTTCAGGAGGAATATGAATATCCTCTTGTTTCTCTTCTTCTTCTTCTACTGGACCAGATGAAACATCATGAGTTCCTTCAGGGACAACATCAATTTTATTGCTTAGCGAAAATTTTCTCAGAATTTGTTCAGTTTCTTTAGCGACTTCTTTGGTCTGACCAATCATCAGCTTATTCACTTTTTTTTTTCTTTTTAATTCCTTCTTGGCTTTATTCAGTATTGACATCATTTCTTCCATAGATACTATTAGACATAATTCATCAATAATTCTCTCTCATCTGCTCTTCTTCTGATTTGGCATTGACTCTCCTCATCTCCAAAATATCATATAAGCTTTTAGGTAAATTAGGCATTATTTCAATAAGAAATTTATTAAAAATATTCAAATGTTTTATTGTTGCCTTAAGAATTCTCTGATCAGATTTACCAAAAGATTCATAACATTTGCAAAGTGGCTTGAGATTCACATCCTTAACCAAAACTTTTTCAACTTCTTCTACTGACATACCTAGTTGGTCAGTTTTTGCCTTTTTCTTTGCTTGGTCATCTCCATCGAAGGGCTTGATTTTTGTAACAGTTGCTGCCTTAGTACCTTGATGCTTGATTTCTCTAACTCCTTCATTAGACTCTGTTTCTTCATCTCCAGAGACTTCCATATAGACTCTTTTTCTTTTATCCTTCTTTCTTTTTCCATCCTTACTAGATCCCTTGGATTGAGTTTTCATAGATATTGGCTTTGCTATAGAGGCGGATAGGGATGCAAAGATTCTAGTTGACCTAGCTCGGGTAGATGGTGCTGCCGGACCAATAGATTCAGTTTTTACTACCTCCTTTTCTACTTTAGCTTCTTCTCCTTTTCTTCTAGCTTCTTTTAATTTTTCTGCCAGTATGCCCATACTTTCTACTAAGACTTCCACCTCTTTTCTAACTCTTCTAAATAACACTGGCTTTTTGAGTTCATTCTGCAACTGCATATTCTTTTCTGCATAAGTACCAAATCTCTCTTCTAATGGATCTAGAGGCTTGCTCAATAAATGTTCTGCATAGATTTCTAGAATGTGCTCCTCAACTTCATATCCCATCGACATGATCTAGACTATTCTAGGATCAACAACTTCCATCATGCATTGATCAATATCTACCATGAAACAAATTGTATCATTATACTTATCTACAATATAAGTAGGAATCCTCTCTCTGGCCTGCATCATACTCTGAAAACTTTTGAAATATCCCCAAATAGTGACATTATTTGTCTTAATGTCTACAAATTTGTGAAAGAGATCTCTGATCTGAGCGGCTAGCAGTTTATCTTTTTGCCAATGAACCTTTTTGAATCCTGGAACCTCATCCATGAAGTAAAAGAATAAGAATAATAGCAAGTTACCATAATTAAAAAGAATTTTTCTTATCCGTCTTGATCTTCCCAATATTTTCCATCAGTTGACTTTTTAGCAATTCACAAAGATCATAGTTTTCATTTTCCTTTAGCATTTGATAGGCTGCATAAATGGTTATAATAGACACAAAGTTGTCTCGACTGGAATGATAGATTTTGTACCCAATAACCATAGATGCAAATTTGACATCTATATCAATAATTTCATCAATTTTCATCGCTCTTTTGTCATACTTAGAATCTGTTGCATTTGTGACCGTTTGATTCTTCTGATTTCAGAATTGGTAATCCACCAGAATAATTTAGACCTGTTACAACACTGATAGCCTCCTTTGTAATATTGAAGGGTATACTTAACCACATGAATTCATCATGAACTTGACTCAAGATGTAACAGACCCATTCAGACTCTTCAAAGACGAGAAATTTAACAATATGTGTAAATTTCTTTTCTTCTAGGGTTTTATATTTTGACTTCACACATAAATCTTCTCCTATAATGTGATTATTATATAAATTCAACAGTTGTGAGCTTCCTAGCTCTTCAATATTTGTGTGAATATAAGCCCTAATATATTTTGTGTGTAATACATCGTATGAAACAGACGAAAAAGCTCCTAATGGGTCGGTCTCAACAGACTTGTAGGGATGCCATTTGAATTTGGGATGGGGTTTGTCCTTAACTTCAACTACCAATGGAGTAGCCATTTTCACCAATTCACAAGCTCACAGGGTTTTTCCAATAAATACCTTTTTGTCAGATTGGAGTTTGTTTTTCGAATCACCTTCACACTTGAATTTCATCTCAACTTGCCAAGGTTCGCCTCAGAGCTCTCCAAACTTATTTTCTTCAAAATGCAAAGTGACAAATGAAAGATAGAAATGACCTTTTATCACTCGCATACTTAAACCCTTTTTCTCACAATAAATGCATTTACCCTAATTCATTTGGTTACACTATTTTCATGCGCTGTGAAAGATGATTCTTCTACGGACGTCCATTAGTGCATACTACTTTCTTCAATGAGTTCAACAAAATCTATTGGGCATCAATGCACTTACTGAACTTATCCACATCCCGATGTCAATTACCAGAAAAAGGGGGGTAAGATATTTTCTTGACAACTCCCCCTAGCCCAAAAGCCTAAAACTAATTCTTGGATGAACTACCAGAAGCAATTTCTAGTGGTGGTGCATTTTCTTCATTAGAGGGACTCTTCTTCACCCATTTCTTCTGCATTTTCTTCCTGACCACATATGTATTGAATTTTCCTTTTCCCTTAACACCCTTCTGCATGTTCCTTCTTTGATTTATTGGACCTTTTTTGTTCCAACAGAATGTAGCAATGTGACCAAATTTGTTTTAGTTGTAGCACACAACATTTTTCTATCTAGACCAATTTTTCCACTGATTTTCTCTTGATCTGCACTAGTTAGCAATATGGACAAGTCTATTGCATGTATAGCATCTGAAATTTATATGAATTTTTTTCATCATATTCTTGCATTCATTTGACTTATGACCAAACTAATGGCAATTAAAACACTGACCTAAGAGTGATGGACCACTTTGATTCATCCTTCTTATACATCGAGTAGCTGTGTGTCCAAATTTATTGCAACTAAAATACTATCCATTAAATCTTTGAGCATTAGGTTGTCTTACCAGATACCTTCCAAATTTGCTCATTTGATTTCCTTGTCTGAATCTCCTTTGTCCTGATCTGGAACTTTCACCTTGTTCATATCCAAGACCTTGCTTGTCACCATTTGTCCTCTGACTGCTAATTAGTTCATCAAGCTTGGCTGAGCTAACTTTGAACTTTTCTTTGTACTCATTTGCAATAGCAAGTTCATCTCTAAGATCATCAATCTATTTTCAAGTACTTCCTCATTGTTTTTAGATTGTTCCAATTCATTGTCCAAACAACTGCATACTTCATATTTTTCTTTCAAAGTCTATGCTAGGTTCTCTTAATTCTTCTTTCTATCTTCAATATCCTTAGTCATCCTCATCATGATAGATTCCATTTCATGCTTTAGAACTGTATTATCTCTGGTAAGGTTTTTGCATTATTTTGTCTTTTCCTTCATGGCTTGAGTGAGTTGTTCATATTCAATGCTCTTATTATCATTCTGCTTAATCTGATCACATAATTCCTTTCTCTTCTCTCTAGACTTATTGATTTTGTCTTTCAAAGAATCAATTAATTTCTCAACATCCATGAGGTTTTCTTGCAATTTCTAAACTTAAGACTTTGACTGATCAAGATCGTCTAGGGCCACCAAAATTTGTTGTTGAAGACTTCTTGAATCCATTGAAATACTTTCCAAGATCTCCCCAAGTTATTAGACTTCTTCTTATGAGGAACTAGCTCTGATACCAATTGTTGGAAACAAGCTACACTGAGAGGGGGGGGGGGTAAATCAATGTTGTGCAAAAATTAACTTTATTAACCTTTATCTTCCAAGCACTTGTAACATTCAACCAAAATGCATGAACAAGAAGAAAACAATCACAACACCATGAAACAAGAATTTTTACATGGAAACCCTATTAGGGGAGAAACCACGGTGGATGGCCAATCCACAATATGATCTGAGTATACTCAAATGAAGTTTACAATATGGGGAATGCACTTGCATTCAGGCGCACTGCCTAGAGCTCACTACTCAAAGAAGACTCACTTTCTTACAAAGAAAATCAGATTAAAATCATCTAAGAATTTAAACTAATAAAATATCATCTACATATGCTTGATTACAGTTCTGATTAGGCTCAATACTTGATCTTCTATCCTTCAGTTTGATTCTGCACTTTCTGCTCTATTCTACTCAGACTCACAACACAAATCCTTTATGCACAAGTGAAACTATGCATTATCGCTCTTCTGCTTTGCTCTTATTTGCAATTTGCATCAACACACTTCATACACCTTTAAATGATGTGAACGATCTCATATATATATATATCCATAATTAAGATTTAATTTCCCATATGTCAACATCAATAGAACACAAGAATATTTACAACTGTTGGCTCAAATCATGAGTAAAGTATAATGCACATACACAATGGTCAACCACAACTTAGCTAGGACCCAAAAAAAGATGCTCAAACATAAAAATACTTAAATAATTACTTCCAAAACATCCGTGACATGATACATTCACAAAGTCGGCTCCAGTACTGATAAAGCAGAGAATTAGCCAACCAAATCTTCTAACTCACACACGGATCAATACGAGCCACTAAGATTCATGAATAAAACAAAGCATACATTGATCAACCTTCCTTGAAATACGTAACACAAAATATTAATGTTTATCGATCAACACAAAACTGTTCGAAGCTTTATTCTTCCTTAACTATTTGCAATCTGACTGCCAGTGTGATCAAATGATCATGCATGTATCCAATCACCAATTGGGGCTTCCATCAATGACAACACCAAATTATATTCGCAATGTCTATTTCCAACACTCCAATGTCCAACAAATAATGCCTTGAATTATTTTAGTCAAACACTTCATAGTTTTAGATGTCATACGTAGGGGATACCATCTAAGGTTTGTCTTAAGCTTTAGATAATATTTAAATGTTACTCCCAAAACCTAACTCTCGACAGGAATTCCTACTTCCATATTTCCAAAAAAAATCATCGGTTGTCAGTATTCGAGAATACATGTTGAATAATTAAGTTTCAAATGGATAAGGAAATAAGTGTTACCTCTGAATCTTGATTCCTAAAATTAAATCAACACTAGTACAAAAACAACTATATATGACTAGAAAAAATACTAAAAACTTCTTATAAATGACTAAACTTGGTCATGTGACCATTAGTAGTTTATTTCCAATCACATATAACGCGACCAGATTGATGACAACCATTTTTAGTCATTTATTGGTTGTTTTGATTGATCGATTTGGTAGTATATTTAGTCATTGATTTACTCATTCATTGTTGTAATCTAGTCAATTATTTAGTCATTTTTTTCCACTGATATATTTAGTCATTGATTGTTGTAATCTGGTCACTTATTTAGTCATTTTTTATTCACTTATATATTTAATTGGTCACTTATTTAGTCATTTTTTTATTCATTGGTATATTTAATCATTGATTGTTGTTAACTGGTTACTTATTTAGTCATTTTTATTCACTGTTCACCGATTTCTATCAATTGGTAGTATATTTAGTCAATTTAATTATTAATTAATGTCAATTAGTAGTATAGTTAGTCATTTTAATTGATTGATATTTGAGGATTTAAGAATAAAACACAAAAATACACATCAATCATCAATTGCACACAATAAGACAACCATTGAGAAGGAAAAATTGGTGAACTTTATTAATAAAAGAAATGTGTTCTAATTACAACTTAGAAATGGAGTATTATAATTGTTATTTTTAGTCACAAGATTGAAAATATGAGTTAAAATATTGCACATAAATGATTGCAAGAAATAAACTTTAACTCTAACTTTTGCAATGATGGAAATGCATGCTTGAAGCCCTTCAATGTGAGCATGTTCCCTTTTCATCTCTTAAAAATTCTACTACGTGGGTAATCTTCCTAGAGCAAGCTGCAATGTGTAGAATCCAAGAAGCAGAGTGTTGATTGTGTCTAGTAGATGAAGCCCTCTCCTTCAATGCAATCAAAACTAACCCATCTAGAATATTTCCTCCTATATATGCAATGTACCATCTAATATGAGTAACAGGGTGTTACCTTTTCTACCATGAATGAAGTTGTGACTCAATACAACCAATGAAAATACTATTAGTCTCAATTCAAAAAGAATAAAAGTGCATTGTATATTGCAATTTTACAAAAGTAAGTCCATACATAGTAGAAAGATAAATCAATTAAAAAATTGTAGGAGACAAATCACATCCACAAACATGGGAGAGCTATGAAAAATTGGAAAAATTGGCTTGGGAAAATAAGGTAGCAAAATATTTCTAGATTGAAGAATTTTACTTAATGTTGTGGAATAGAAGAAAACAAACCATTTATCTCCCACCATAGTGAAAAGTTAGAAATTGCATTTGGTTTGTTAAACATGGCCCCTGGTACAACTATTAGATTTGTTAAGAACCTTTGAGTATGTTTTGATTTTCACACTGCATCTAAATTTATCTCCAAGATTGTTGCAAGAGAATTTTTTCTGAGAGATGTGAACCATTTCTATCATTTTAAATAGGGACAATGTTCTTGTGGAGAATATTGGTGATGCTAAATGAAACGATCTAAAAAATAGGCTTGCACTATAATAATGTGCACTACATCAAATATTCGAACGAAAATCCATCAAAGCATAACAACAAGGATTTTTTTGTCATATGTTGTAGTTACAAGTGCCATACTAGACATACATGAAAATCTAAGGGATTTTTTTTATGGCTTGACTAATAAAATCCTATTGTAGGGGATACTCCAAGTACATATGGCCCAATTCTAATGACAACTGTTATTAAAGCTAAAAAATAGCTTTGGATGTTATTAATATTGAATCGTGGATTGGACTGTCTGATACCTTATGACTGAAGATCTTGTATCAACGAGGGGATATGGATCTTTTTTCCGCTAATCTTCCCAAAGAAACCCATATGCTAATATTTCACTTTTGAAATATACTTATATATTTGATTTCTTGTTTCATGTGCCTCCAAATAGGTGCGCTAGATCCTTGAAGGGGATTAACATAGATTTATTTAGTAGGAAAAAGAGACTAATTATATATGATTTTTCTTTATAATTCATCCCAAATCTCAACTTTTAAAAATACACAACATCATTAAATAATAAGTTCTTAAATGTTAGGATGCACCCTTCCAAGGGACAAGCCTCTCCAAATTTTCAAAAGAATTGCAATTATTTTGAAAATTTGGAGAGCTATGTCCCTTGGAAGGGTGCATCCTAACATTTATAAGAACTTATTATTTAATGATGTTGTGTACTTTGCAAAGTTGATATTGATCGATATCAGCATTGGGATAAATTATAAAGCAAAATCATATAGAATTAGTCTCTTTTTCCTGCTGAATAAATCTGTGTTAATCCCATTCAAGGATCTGGTGCACCTATTTGGAGGCACATGAAACAAGAAATTGAATATGTAAGAAAATGAAATCTGTGGGTGTAAAGCCCAACTCCTCAACCTTTGAAAGTGTCCTTTCCTGTGTGTGAATTGGAGTTTTAAATGAGGAATTTCTTTCAAAGCCAACAAAATAATCATTACAAGTCATCAAAGCCAACAAAAAGGAGACCAATATATAAATGATTAAAACAAAAGAATACAATCAAAATACTAAAAATAATAAGTAAAATATTATTGCACAATAACAATATTTGTAGATTACATTGCATCATTAACTTTTTAACTGTCAATAACTCAATATCCTACCAAAGACATCTAGTCATCCAATGTCCACCGCTACACTGCTATACACAAACTAGTGTATTGTGGTATGGCGGTATTTTATGCTCTACCATACCAAACCTTGTACACCATCGCGGTGTGGCAGTGACTATTCCGCACCACCACAAGATACATTCGACCATCGTTGTGGGGTAGCAGTAACCACCGCTATACCACACTACTCAACATGGAAGCACCACAGGGTGGTGGGAACACCACACTATCACAAGCTCAATCTAACACCTCTGCGAGGTAGTGTTAAGTACCGCTCAACCGTCAGTCACTCCATGAGACGTTGTGGGATGGTGGTAAAGGCCTGAACTCTCACTTAGTGTAATCTAACTTGATGACGACCAATTTGGGGGTCCACCAATGAATTTGAGGCACATAATTCCAACAAGTAAATACCATTAATTGTGCAAAACAAATACACATGTATCAAAGTCAATTCACTTAGCCAGATAGGGCATGTGAGACTTCCCACTAAACCAATTCAAAATTAATAAGGTGTAAATATATGGCTCTTTTAGCACTACAATTAACATGTAAATCACAAATATATAAGCAAGATGTGGCATAGCTGCCAAAAATTGCAATCTATAAATCAAGAACTACTAAAAAGACAACAAAAAGATAGATTGCAACAAAAATCCTAGTTGAAAGATAAGACTGTTATTTAAAAATCAACAAAAGGAAAAGCTTAAACATGTATAACACTATAGAACACCTAACCACCCAGTATACAAAGCAACCTTTTTATATAGATCTTGATCATGGGACATCCATCAAAGCATAACAATAGGGATATATCATATATTGTAGTTACAAGTGCCTGACAAGACATACATGAAAATGTGGAAGCATAGAAAATTTGTATCAAACCAAATGTCAAAAAGTATAATTAAAAAGACAAATCCTTACAATTCGACCAAACAAATTTATGATTTTATCTTTAGAATGTAGGAACTTTCTTTGTCAGAGCTTCATGACCTCAAATTGGATCTCCAATTGGAACAATTTTTTTATGATTTTATCTTTAGAATGTAGTAACTTTCTTTGTTCGATATTCACGACCTCAAATTCAATCAAAAACTGGATAAGAATATTTATGATTTTCTCTGTCCTTCGGCGTTTGTATTCCTATACTCAGGTTCTGCTTCCAAGTGAAAACATCTAGAAGTGTTTCAAACCAACTGAAAGTACTCTCCAACCTAGTTATGTGACTGGTAGCAATCCAATTTTTCTTGAACTGTCCATACCCAAATGTTGCATCACAATCTATTCTTCCTGCACATAAAAATGCCACATATTAACCCCTTCTAAATAAAACATTTAATCTTCATAAAACCATAACTAATAAATCATTTCAGTTTCAGAAAGAATCTGATGTCATTTACTATCAAAACAAAAGTTGTATATATCACAAAAAATCCATGAAGCCTCCTAAATGTATCTTAAAACAAGTTTACAGGATGGGTTTCAACATAAGAAGCTTTCTACTACAGCTCTCAATGAATGTATTATAAGAAAAAAAAATATTCACACTCAGAGTAATGCAATCAAACATTTATTCCAAAAGTATGTTAGTAGGATTCAACTAAATTCATAATGATTTTTTGCATGGTTTCTTTTATCAATATGCCACATGTAAATGGAATAATCACTAAGAAACCCTAACAATAAAAAAAGAAGTAAAGGTTCAAGAAAGGAAATTCCAATGTGCTATTGTGTAATGGTGATGAAGGCACTTATATGAGCATGACCTACATACAAATCCCTTCCATTGAATTTCCATCAGTCCAAAGAGAAAATAAGCAATGTAAGGATTTGAGCAACATAAGTCCAAAGGGTTATGCTGTAATGGTAATGGAATCACCATAAGAGCACAACTGAGGAACAAATTCTTATGAATCTAATTATGTGATCCATAACTCTATTGGTCATGTGGCACAATTGTACTATAACAAATACCGGATGCATTCATGTGTGACGCAAGTTTAATGTGGCTATGTTGTGATAGAAATGGAGGCACTCATATGCGCACAATTCATGTAAAAATTAATCACTATCATCACAATTAGGTGTCAATCATCATTGGGTGCATTTAGGTTGACTCAAGTTTAGCAGGTTACAATGTAATGATAGCATGATCCAAGAGCGATTACCTCTTGCTCCAATAAAGATCCTATAACTCTAGTTGATATACAAAGTGGTTGTGTTATATCAATTATGTAGTGCATTCAAGCACAACCCATGTTTAATGAGTTATTCTAGAGAGTGATCAAGATTTTCTAAACCTTATGAATGTTACTTAAAAGTGTATAGCTTAAACTACATACCAATTTTGTTACATACTTGAATGCAATCTTGGGTTACCACAAACTATAATAATGTGATTTGCTAATAACCATTATGGGAAGTATCAAGGCAAGGCCCATGTTATATAGGATACATTTCCTTGATCACATTTACATAACTTAATGATCAAACACAAGCTTCCAACACACTATAGGATACAATCCAAGATCATACCACACCCTATCAAGACAACTAATTTTCTGACCCAAGATTTAAGGTTGTTTTTTAATACCAACAAAAGAATTAATATGAGCATGAATAGGGTACAAACCCTAGGCCTTCGTAGAAACATAAACCATAAATCTAGTGTATTAGTGAGGTTGCAATACCAAAAATATTGAGACATTGTAGCCAATAACAAAATATTGCAATCTAAAGATTGTAGCCAATAACAAGCACACTATGTAGCTCAGTGGAATTTGTAAATGCAACTATGGTAAGAAGAATGACAGTCACTTGAGGTGTGATAGTCAAAAAGAGGCTGAGCAATGACAAGATAATAAAGCTCAAACCTTGCATAGTAAAGTGGAGATTTTAACAATGATTTTCCTTACCCCCTTGCCAACCTTAAGTTTTTTTCAAATTCTATTGATAGTGTTAGACAAGGAAAATGCAATCAGGGAATGACTGTCCAAATGAAGTAACAATGGTAATCACAAGTTCAATGTTTCTTCTTAGCGATTGTATAATGAAGGTAGTGGATTGCATGTTTGAGAAGTGTTTTGAGCCTCATCAAAGATGGGAGAATAATGAATAATACCTTGTGGACAATGAAGTAGTGACAATAAGGTCGAATGATCTTAAGACCCACAAGACCATGAAACAATGAGTCCCTTGTAGTAAGTAGGCAATCTATATGGCATAGTTTTCTTTTATAAAATGATGCTCATGAAAGGAATCTTCAAGTGATAGTGAGTGAGTTGTTTGAGATTGCAGCTGAGGGTGCAATATCTAGTCTTAAAGGCAGTTAACAAAGCAGTAAATTGCAAGAAAATCAAACCCTACACAACAAAAAATTCACAATGTTATCTTTCATAATGCCTTGAGTTTGAAGATAAAAGCCTCATTATATCTTGATGAAAGTAGTGACCCTAATGGTTAATCATTGGCAAGCATGATTTTAAAACATGCTATTGTGCTTATGGAGGAAACATTTTAAGCAAGGCAGTGAGTGGTGGTTTGGAACAATGGTAGGTATGACGAAATTTCTTTATATGCATACTATGCAGTCTAGCTTAAGACAACATTCTTAGAAGAGATTGAAGGTGGATTATGGAACTCAAGGGTTACCATGATAAAGATTAAAAAAAAGACTAGATCTATTTAAAATCCACTATTATGAAGATATTAAAGATGTCAGATACAAAACCCTAGCAATTGGAGTAATGAATACAGTGCCAAAGAGCACAATGAGCTGGGGCAGATTTAGGAGATCTTCACATTATCTAATCACAAGAAAATACATAATTTTTAATTTTTTTAGATTAAAAGAAATCATTCTAAACCCTATGTATGACACATTGATACTTCAAAATCATCTAAAGGAATTTGAGATTATGCAAATATATGTCAATTAAATACATGTATTACAAACAGTAGCGCAAACAATGTAACCCTTGTTGAGTAGAGTAGGAATGAGATAAGAAACAATGAATCCTATGCCTCCTATCACGCACATCTGCTTACCATTCTCTATCATTCTTTACTGAAACACTTCTCCATTTTGGCGGGCTACGCTTGAAAATAAGGTTTCAATGAAGGTTTTAGAGTATGTTTATTAAAATGAAAACTCCATTTTGGTGGGCTACGCCTGAAAATAAGATTTTGACGAAAGTTCTAGAGTATGTTTATTAGAGTATTTTGGCAGGCAATTGACTCTTGATTCCTTAAATGATTTTCTAAATAAATAACTAACTATTTAATCATTTTTATTTGTGTGACTAAATAATTTTTAATTCAACAACCAGATTTGTCATTTATTTACTCATTTATAGTTGAGTTGCAAAAAATTAGTAGAATTTAGTCATTTTTAGTTGAACTGTGACTAAAAGTTTTAGTCACATAGTCATTTATTTGCCAAATTCTACTAGTGCAATAAAGAAAAAAAAAATTTGGGAATCAAATGTCGAGACTTCACTCTACCAATTATCAAAATAAATCCTTAAGAGACAAATTTTACTCTGAAACCTCGATCTCTGATGCTCGATGGAAATTGGTTTTATTTTTAGATATTGGTGATCCGACGTATGCCTTAATAGTTTAGATATTATAAGAGTAAGATGTAACCAGTACTCCTAAACCCCAATCCCCAACAATCGGTTAGAGGGTATCTCCCTTAATGATTGTGACTTAAGAAGGAACAAGGAACAAGAAAAATGCCTGAACCCCAACACCCAACAATAATAAAATAAATATACCTTTTAAAAAATTGGTTTTTGACGTAATTTGGTCTAGAATACTTGAGATTTTTGGTAAGCGATAGGAGGTATGACCAAGACTCAACACCTGATAAATTGGAACTTAGAATAAGTAAGGATTTAGAGGATTTTTTTATTCTAATGCAATTTAAAATGGCTTATTTTTGGGGCCCAACAAAGTGATGTAATTTATTCCATTTTTATTTTTATTTTTAATATTCTAATAGATGGTGTTTTCATATGTAGGTAATACGATAAAAGAAGGTGTTGAGATGAAGTAAGAATAAAAATGATACCATCATCCTTCCAAGATGTTCTCTCCATATGCAAACATTGGAGATACCAATCTAGGATACATAGATATGAATGAGTTCAATGAAAGAATTCATAATGAAGAACAAATATCAGTTAAGGACATCTCATTGGCTAATTCTAGGTTGGTGGAAGTAGTTGCCTTCCTAGTATTAGTACAATCACCCGAACTAGTATTGAATAATGATTAATACTATGATCACAAGAACATGAGGATACTAGGGTCATATAGAGAGGTGGTCCTTGATATAAACTCGAATATGATTGAGAAGGTGTAACATGCCCATTTTTCTACCTAGTAAATCTACTAAGTTTTACCCATATGTAATTGTCTATGTGGCCAATGTAAAACAATATTTTCTTTTCTTTTCTATTCAATAATAAATGCATCATTTGATATGTAACTTTATCCAAACTTTTCCATTGCATAATCAAAGAATCATTCCAATAATATAAGTATGATTTAACTTTACATAAATATATTCTAGATAATGTTTCATATTAAAATTTCCATTTAGATGGACATATGATTACATACATTGCTTCAACAAGCTTACAAGAACTATAAATACAAATGGTACACAATGTCTTCTCCCAAATCTTGGCCACTAGATTCATGAGGAGAAGCATCACTCAAGTGATTTTTCACCAACCATGGACTAACTATGATCCCTCACACATCTACCAAATTGGTAAGATGGCCCTACCCTTTGACGAAGAGATTGGTTTGGTAACCTCATCGTTCAAATAGCCTTTTCTAAGCATAGTGATGTGTCCTACAAATCTAGAGCTATCATAATTTCTAATATCTCATATATGATTATCCTAGCCTAAAATGTAAATTAGATCATACAATGAACTGAAAATGTAGATAGTGGCTACCTACACTACTTTGGCCAAAGATTCATCACCTAGTAACTTTGAGTGAGGTCAACTATTTCACCACATTTAATTGCTCAATTTGTATTCACCATTAGTATTATATTCTAAGGTTATCCCCTTTCTCATGGACTTATCCTAATCCCAACAATAACCTTCCTATTAACTTATATCTAAGGACATGCTACAACACAAGTCTATCTTATGCTACGCACCTAGAGTATTGTTGAACTATGTATAGTTTTGAAATTCTACGAATAATATAAGTAGTATACAAACATATAAAACCCATGATACTATATTTATCTATATTGTATAACCCCAAAGAAATATTTCCCAAAACAAGAGACAATCAAAGAACTTTCAAAAGACTTGCAAGCATCAAGAAAACTTAAAAGACAATCTTTCCAACATGACATCATAATAAACGATTTTTTAACATAATAACAAGGGAGTAGAAATCAACATGCCTTTTTAAAGCTCCAACTAAATAATCTTCCCTCCTAGCGTAATGGCTCAAGATCGCTTGAAAATTCCTCTACAAACAACCCAAATTCCTCTAGTAGCTTCTCTCTAGATATCTCAACAAAACCAATATAAAATAACAAGCAACTCTCTCTATCTCACAATTCTCAATCCACTCTCACAAAATTTGCAGAAAAATAACACAAAAAAAATTAGAATGATAAGTGTAACAATTGGTAGAATGAGCACCTCTATTTATACTAATTTTTGAGGAACCGAAGGCTACAAACAAGTCAATATTTCTGCCACCTTTCCAACCTCATGCAATGACTCACCAAGTTAACTCATAGGTTTGCAACACATCATATCCCTCACCATTAAATGGTTGAGATGACTTGATATATAGTACAACAAGCTTAAAACAAGTTTCCTAATTCAAATTCCTTTATAAAATGTTGCCAAGTTTGCACTTGATTGAGTCTAAATACTATTTGTAGGCTTATGTGCATTTCAAAGATATCTTTTACATTCCAAACACTTGCAAATATGGTACCACCTCCATATGTTTGGCACCACAACTATAGTGTGGGGTTTGACATATTCCAAAGGTTTTAAAATAGTATTTACTTCCTTTTAAAATGTTTATACAACAACAATAACTCTTACGTGCTTGTTATTTGTTTTGACTTGGTCTTATTAAACTTTATGCCTTGGCTTATTTGTTGGTTGCACCTTTATCATATGTGCCATATTTTATATGTACTTTGATTCATAATATTAACAATAATAATCAACGTTATGTTATGAACTTGAGAATTATATCAATAGTTTTTATTCATATATATATTATACTTATATGTATATATTGTTATGCCTTGCATAACCCCCCATTTTCTATTTTTGGTCAAAATGGGCCCCCCTTTGTTTTCTTTGTCCTTGGTGTTTTGTCCTAATTATTATTTTTCTTCTACTTTGGTGGAAGTGGAACCGTAACGGAATCTGAATCCAGAACTTGCAAAGGTTCCCTGTTTGGATTTAGTTTTGATTCCACTCTCGTTTGTTTCCCTTGTGTTTTTGGTTGTTTCTCGATGTTTCATTTGGGACAGGCTTCGCCTTGGTCCCACCTCCTTTGTGTTTTGTTGTTTCCTTGTGTCAGTGTTATTTTATTTTTGGCAGGATTAGAGCCAGATTAGATCTTGAACTCATAACTTTTGCAAACTTCCAAATTTGGTTCCCGCTCCGCCTCCGCCTTCACCTTTGTGTTTTTTTCTTTTGTTTTATTTTGGGTTCGACTCCTTTGGCCCCGATCCTGCCTTGTTTTCTTTTTTCATCTCCTTTATTCTTTTCATTTTTTGTCTTTGGTGGGAGCAAAACCAGAAACGGACCCGAACCGGGAACTTTACAAAAGGTTCTTTGTCCAATTTTGGTCCCAATCCCGCCTCGTTCCTTTGTTGTCTTCTTCCTTGCTGTGGACCCAGAGCTAGAGTTGGAGTAGGATGAGGACTTTGGTACAGTTTCTTGTTCTATCCCAACTCCGATTCTTCACCCACTTTACTTCTGATACATGATAGTTATGCACTCATTCCCACTTTGATTTTGTGCCCAACCAACCGCATTAATTGCATTAATCAAAACCTCCTCACACACGTGAAATGACTTTTAAACCTTAATCAAGGTTAATTGGCTCATTATTATTATTGCCTAAATTTTTTTAGCATACCAGAGCCTAGAAAGCATGAAAAATAAGCATGATTTGGTCAAAGGCAAGCATCTGCAAGTGGATTTTGATCGAGTTTCATCCTGTTTGGTCAAAGGCAAACATCTGTAAGTGGATTTTGATCTTTTTCCCATGTTCTATTTTCACATGTTGTTTCCCATTTTGTGTTCGTTGTGTTCTTCGCACATTCATGAGAGTTTCCTCGTGGATCTTTGCTTGCTTCGGTGTTTTGTTTTCATTTTGCCTTATTTTGTTTGTCTTTTTATTCCATTTTCCATTTGCTTTTCATTTTTTCCCATTTGTTTTTGTCAGTCTGTTATCGTTTTCTCATTTTGGTGGTATTCGTACTGTCATGCCCTAGTTTCGTTTAGGGTTTATTATTTGAGGGGGGTCTTGAGTGTTTTAAAAGGTTTGAAATCTATTTATAGACCCATCTGATCTTATTACCAGGTTGATTCAATGGTTTTTATGTCGACTTTGTGATGCCATAATTTCTTGAGTCGATGAGTTGTGAAAACTAGGGTTTATGCATTATTTCTTTACAATATTGTGCCCTAGCCAGCTTGGTCCTACATTTCTTATGTCAATAATGGAGTCAAACCTTTATTTTAAGTCTTCTCGTACCTTCATGTGACCTCGTTCCAAGTCGTTATGGGTGCTTGGTGAAATTTGCTTCATGTTTGATGATAAAGTGGCGAAAGTGGAGCCAGGCACGAAATCAATTCATAAGTATGTAAGTAAGAGTTCATGTATAATTTTGAGCCCACTCCCGATAAGGTTTTGACTATGTTTCACATCCTTTTCTTTTTGCGGAAGCGAAACCAGAATGGAATCAAGACTTGGAACTATTTAATGGTTCTGGATCTGGTTTTTGTTTTGATCCTGACCCTAGTTCCAATGTCGATCCTGACCCCTATCCCGCCTATGTTAGAAGCTTTCCAATTCTAACCCCTTCTTGGTTCCACCTCCGATGAGTTTCAAATTTCACTAAGTATGAAAGGCTACCTAGGGAAGGATAGGGTAATATGAAAGGTAAATCTTCTAATGTTGATTTTCATGCTTTCTATTGATCTAATTAGTCCAGGGTTGTCTTGCAGGAGTAAACAATGTTAGGGATATTTAGAGACGTTTCACAGGAGGAAGGGAAATTTGTTGAAATTTCAAAGGGAGAAAATCCAAAGAAGATAAATGTGGAGCAATTTCCTTATACTTTTAAATGTAAAAACCAAGATGCAACCCTTACAACTAGCAATTTAGATTCAAAATGGGTCGATATTACAGACACTAATTTGGGACTGTTCAACTGTGAGGAGTTAATTGCAGAGACTTTCTCAGAACAGGTGAGTGGGAGGACATAAATAATAGTCAATCTAGGCTAGCACATGTCACACTCTTCCCTCTGTCAGTTCAGTCATATTCAGTGCAAAAGGAGCTTACAATCTTGTATCAAGGCAGTGTATGGACCAACAAGGTAATGTGATAGTTGATCTATCCCCACAAATGATGAGGTTCATGTTCAATGCACCTACCCCAAAGAATCCTAAGCAGTTGGATGAAGTAGAAGCACTGCAAATATTCAATAAGAATAAAGAGGTTAATAGATCTCACATGAACAAGAAGTGGTTGATGACTAAGAATAAGTCCTTAACCAAGGTTCCTGAAGAACCCAAGAGGGGAAAATTCAAGAAAGAAGTTGATGAATTGATTATGATGCTTTCTAGGGTGTTTGTAAAGAAAGAATCTTCATGATTTAAGGAATGGATGTTCCCATTCATTGAAACTATTTTTGATGGCAGGTAATAATTTGATTGGGGCATGATCTTGTTTGATAATTTGCACAATCAGATGCTAAAGGTGAGGCAAAACAAAGAAATTTATGACCTTATATGTTATATATGTTTCTGCAAGGATGGGTATTTTTCTTGGATTGAATACAGTAGGAATATTAGGAGAAGCTCCTAGAAAAACGAAGGTATGGGATCATTATGATCAATTGACCTTGTAAACATCAGAGTTGCACTATAGAAGGGTCAATGATGCATCCCTTTATGGAATCATCAACCGATTGATTGGGGATGCTAGATTTAGGTTAAGTAGAGATGCCATGGCTTTCATTGTTGAGTAGGGACATTGGTATATTGAATACCCCAAGTTCTATTACTTTAGGTTGGCAAGATTTGATAGACATCCTCCTACTCCCAAGATGTTGCAATGATAATATTTTCCTTATGTAATTCATATATCAAGCTATGGGAGTCAATGCAAAGTTTTATAAAAAACACAAGTATGGATACCACAAGTTCCCCATGAAGTTTGGAGAATATTTTTGCCTTCACAATTTGGATGCAAAGGCAATGTGTGAAGAATTGAGTTATTTTAAGTTAGGATTGTATACAACTCAGAAACACTTTGATCCAGAGCATAAGATGAATGGTTTACATCCCATTATTTTTTATAAACATTATAACTTGTTGGAAGATTTTTGGATTGATCTACAAGATGATTATGATGTTAGGATGAGGAGCTATGAAAGGTTTACCATCCCAAAAATTATTATGGGGTAAAGGAGGAAATTCTTGATACACTATTAGATGATGGTGTAATTTTGGACCCCGGATATGAAGCAGGAAAGATAGGCACCAAAAGCTTGGACCCAATAAATTGGGATGAAGAAGAATTCCTAGATGTCAAAAAAATCTCTAGAACAATAATGGATAGGAGTATCCAATGGGTAATAATGAGGATAAAGGAGCCAAAAGATCAATCTTGAAAGAAGAGGAAAGCAGGAGCTACTAAAGGTTATAAGAGAACCAAGAGGAGAGAAGCCCCTAAGGAACAATTGGAGTATTATCCTCCTAGCTCTAGGAGAGATGTTGATCTAGAAGTACCAGTTCAAGAAACCCATGAATCACTGGCTTTGGAAACTACCATAGCTAGAGAAGGGTCTTCATCTCATCCTCCTCTCCTTGAAAAATCTTCTGAAGAAGTACCTACAGGGACCCTACATGAGCAAGTTGAAACTCTAAGGGGAAAAGGAAAAGAATTTGAGATCCATGATATAAACATCGATTCAGAGGCCACTCTATTAGATGATGAGCCTCTTGTGACTAAATCTGCTAAATACATTGAAGATGTTGGGATTGAACATGTCCTAACTCTAGAGGACCAATGGAAGTTGTCTGAGGAAGAAAAAAAGGATGTTCATGCTAAGGCTAAGGCTGATGCAATAGCTAAAAAACAAGAAGTGGAGGCTAGGGCTAAAGCTAATATGCTTGCCAAGTAGTAGGAATTAGAAGCCACAGAAAAGACAAAAGAATTAGCAAGGTAGCACAAAGAGAAGGAGGACCTCTTGCAACAGAAAAAAGAGAAGGAATGGAAAGATAATGAAGAAAAAGAGAAATTGGCTCTACTATAGAAGATTCATGATCTAGAGGAGGAAAAGGCCCGTCATAAGGAATAAAAGGAATATCTTGAGGCCAAGACCAAAGACATAGAAGAGGCTTAGAGAAATAAAGAAGAATAAGAGATCGAGTTGAAAAGAATAGAAGAAGAGGAACAAGAAAAACAAGAACAAGAAGCTTCCAAAATGTGGGTGAAGGTTAAGGAGTTGGAAAAAAAAAGAGATGATATGTTAGACAAAAGGAGGAAAGAGGAAGAAAAAGAGAAAGCTGAAGTTGATAGGTTAGCCAAGGAAAAGGAAAAAAAGGAGAAGCAACAAGAGGTTGATTCTCAACCTAAGGTAACACTTTGGCAACCCCTCTCTCCTGCCACATCTTCTTCAACACAAGTGATAACTCCTTCTGCTGCTCCAACATGGTTAAAGCTTAATTTAGAAAGAAAGTAGATAGTGCAGCCCTAGCCCCTAAACTAGGATAATATGATGAAATAAATTGAAAAGGAAAGGCCCTGCAAGAAGAGGTCTTGCACCCTTCATTCCACCAAGCTGACATATGTTGGGGAGATTGTAGATGAATGTGCCATTCCCATGGTGGACAAAGATAAACAAGAGATGCAATTGAGTGATTATCAATTGGGCACTGTAAACTTAGGGAGACCCACAAGAAAACAACAAATGGATCTCATTGATATTGTGGCAACCTCCACTAAGTCAAGAATGATAATAGATAAGCAAAGGAAGGATGAGCTCAAATCTCACATGGATCAATTGCACAAGTTCTTAAAGGAATTATCTTCTCTTGTTTCTTCATAATTTTTTTCTCTAGAAATTCCAATTTTGTTGAGTAAGAAAGACGTTGATGACCTTATTGAAATGAGAAATAAAGTAGGGATGATGGATAGATGGATTGGTAGGTTAAATCAAGAAGTGGAGGATTTGCTTGTTGAAATTTGTAAAGCTCATGAAGGTGCATTGGAATTGGTTGGTGACATGGTTTCACATGCTGAGATTCTTGGGAAACAAGAGGAGGAACATATAGAACATGCAAGGAAATTGAACGATGTCAATAAGCTGCCAAAACAAACTTTGTTGAAATAGTCCATCCTTGAGGAAGATAATGCATACTTCGTTGAAAAGACCATCAACATTATTAGGTTTCGGTCTTCATTCATTTATGGGCATAGGAATGAGGTGCAACAGGTTGGAAAGGATTTGCATGAGCAAGTTGAGGAGTTGGGAGAAAGTATTGCTATACTTTTTAATGAAGATATTCCTGTGAAAGATGGCCTCCTTCGTGATAAACTTAAGGAAAAATGGAATAGTAGATTTGAGGCGAAAATGCAAAAAAGGGATGATGGTGATGAACTATTGATGGATAGACTCATGGATATAAAGGAGGAGATAAAGGCTGCTAGAAGGGAGTGTATTAAACTTGGAGATATGCAAGAGTTTGCCTCTGTCGAATTGAAAAGAATAAAGTTTGAAGACAGTTGGGTGGATGGACCAAAGATGAATGTAATCCAATAGGTGTTCACCAATTATGATGAGTACATACTTGAGTAGGTGATGTAGGAATAAAGTAGCAGTGGCATGTTCCCTTTGCCAGATAAGCATAAAAAAGGCACGGTTAGTTGGACAACTCCCTTTCCTATTTTTCAAGATCATGACATGAGTTCAACTGGAGATCCCAGCAGTTATACCTTCCCCCTTTTGAGTGCAGATTTTGATAAGAGGTCATCAATCAGTAACTGAAGGTCATGATGGACAGTCATCTTACATTGCCCCAATTGCTCCATTATTTGTAGATCTAAATTTTTGATGAGAGGAAATGGTGCAAAGTTGCCTATATGTAGAATTTCTCTCTATATTTTAAAGGTCGGCTCATTGAAGCAAGGATTAGCCGCCTAAAGAGATATCTAGGATAGTTTTACATTTTTCAGAAGCATTTACAGTTTTTATGCAAAGATACTTAGATATTTTTACAAGTTTTAATATAGATATAAATTATTTTCGGGAATAAGTTTAATGGTAATATTGATGAACAATAGTCATTCGTATGCCAGTGAATGATGTGCATAAATTTCTCTTATTTGATAGAAATCAATAGAAAATTATGAATCTGAGACTATTTCATTGAGTTATATGTGAATGAAGTTTCTTTATGTTTTTTGATCTATGAATTTTGATAATGAGCTAGTGATGCGTTCTTGTTTGATTTTGAAGTTTAATGATGATGAATGATTGTACGTCTTGAATTTGTGCTATGAATGAATGCAATGGTACAAATTATTCTACAGATTGTATCATTTTATGGTTCTAGTTATTTGAAAGAAATGCTCATTATGAAGTTTATATGTCTGAATTGAAGGAAATTTACATTTATGATTTGTTGTCCTACGCTCTGTTATATTTTTTGTTGTTTATTTACACCCCCAAATGTTAGATTAATTTGTATTATGTAATTTGTACCCTTTACTGGCAGACCCCTTGAACATTATAGCCTCATTGACCACTCAGAAAAATAGCAACGTTGTGACCATCTAGGACCTTGGAAGGTGATCGATTTAACGATCGTTTATCTTTTTTAGGAGAGGTAAGATGTAATCATCTTTCCTACATGTTGTTGTGTCAATTTGGCCATCAACATATATATGTATATATCAAAATATATATACATATATTTATATATCAATATATATTAATATATATTAATTTTATAAAGTTTACCAAATACATTTTATTAACAAACATATTTATATAATATATATATATAAAGAATAATATTACACACACATATATATGTAATTTCATTTCAATGTCTTTATAAAATACTCATAACATACAACTTCATCGATTGACATATATACATGGAATGTATATATACATATATATGTATCAATTTAGTCCAATTGGTATTCCCATGCATATGGGTAATCCGTCCATGAGCATGTGTAGGTACATCTACATTTGTATACTCATGCACGTATTTACTCACAAGTATGAGTTTACCATAGACACGTATATATACATATATACATTAAATGCATATATTCGCCAATATAAAAGTAAACACTCAAGGAAGATCTTCAACCCAACTTCAAGACTTCATCTCATCCCTCATTCCAAATGATCATAAAAGAAGATTGCAAACCAATATAACTATTCATAATCAAAATGGAAGATCACTTACTTATTACTCGAATTGACTTGACTAAACTAAGACTAACTAGGGTGTGAGTGTGTGAATTCTCAATAAGGGAAAATTTAAACGCTACCAGACCAAGTTATTCTCCTGAGTGATACTTCCCCTCTCTTTCGGTGGTTTGAACCTATTCATGCATTCAACTTAGTTCACCATAACAGTGGTTAGTCAAATCAATGAATCATATACCTCACATACATGTCATATTCACATTATATATTTCATATACTGAATCATAAAGAATTTAATTGAATCAAACATTCATTCAACATATTTCCATCAAAGTTCATAAATAAAACACATTCACATTTATTGAAGCAATTTACCAAACTAGGTAATAGTAAATAGATAATAACACAAAGGGTGTAACATATTCGCCCCTTGTGAATCATCGTCCCCAATGATTTTAAGTATCAAATTTGATCATAGCATAAAAACACATCACAAAACATCATTATTTTCAAGAGTTTTCAAAATTTAGCAAGACTTGTTGAAACTTCTGCTTCATTTTAGCATAGTCTTCCCATGTGGCAAAATCTTTTGCATACTGATCCCATTGGACCTTGCATTGCAAAACTTCTATGTTACGCAAGTGGAACTTACATGTTCTGAGCACCTTGAGAGGCTTGATCGTTACCACGCTTGGGTCCTGCACCTGTGAAGAATTCTAATCAATAACATGATTATCACTTGGTATATACTTCTTAAGATACGAGACATGAAAGACATTATGCATCCTGGCAAGAGCTGGTGGCAAGACAATCCTATACTTGATAGGTTTTATTTCTTCAAGAAATCCAAAAGGTCCAATGTAGCACAAATCTATTTTGGATGACTTTCCAAACTTGATAGAAATTTTTTGAGGCTTAACTCTCAATAATACCCTATCCCCTACTATGAAATTCCTAGGTACATGTTTAGAATCAACATAAATTTTGTGCTTATTGTTAGCTTCTACTAACCTTTGCTTAATAATTCTAACTTGTTCCTCCATCTCTGATAAAATCTCTAGCCCAAGGATTATCCTATCTTCCATCTTATCCCATCTTATAGGACTTCAACACTTCCTACCATATAATGCTTCAAATGGAGCCATCTTGATCATAGAATGATAGGATTTATTATATGCAAACTCTACCAAAGGTAGGTAATCCTCTCACTTGTATTGTTGATCCATGCAATACATCCTTAGTAGGTCTTCTAATACTTGGTTCACCATTTCATTTTTTCCATCCATTTTTGGATGATACACAAAACTTATATTCAATTTTGTTGTAAATGCATAAAATAGGGTTTGCCAAAACCTAGATGTTACTCTAGTATCCCTATCAAAAATGATCTTTTTAGGAATCCCATGCAACCTAAATATCTCTTGAATAAAATTTCATACTATTACAAGATCTCCATTAGTCAGATTCCCTAGTATGAAGTGAGCTACCTTTGTAAGCTTTTCAATCACTACTAGAATGAAATTACGCTTGTTCCTTGACATAGGGAGGCCTTGCGAAAAATCCATGCTAATAACTTGCCACTTATTTTTATGAAATTCATTAGGATATAATAGACCTGTAGGACGATGATGTTTTGCCTTCACTCTTTAGCACTCTAATCAACTTGCTACAAATCTAGCTACATCCCCTTTCATACCCTTCGAAAAATATAATGGATTAACATCAGCTAACATCTTTGTTACACCTGGATGTCCTGAATATGGTGCATTGCGAACTTCTTGCCATACCATGATCCTTAATTCTCCAATATTAAGTACATAAATCCTTCCCTTAAAATCTTAATAATACATTAGGTTCAAAGTGATATCACTCATATCTTCGATCTTGCAGATTGTCCGCGGTTTCTTTCTTAACTTGCTCATAGAACTCGACATCTTTATATTTTTGCAACACTTGTTCCTTGAAGTCAATTTGGATTGAAATAATAGAGGAGATATGCCTCCTACGACTTAGGGCATTAGAAACATGATTCTCTTTTCCCTTGATATAGTTGATATTGAAATCATAGTTAGATATCAACTCCAACCATCTCCTTTTTCTTGCATTCAGATTGGGTTGGGTAAACAAATACTTTAGACCATGACGATCAATCCTCAACTCAAATGTTTTTCCCAACAAATAATGTCTCCACATGTGTAACACATGGAAAACTACTGCTAAATCTAAGTCATGTGAAGCATAATTCTATTCATAGGGCTTCAACTTCCTATTCATAAGCTATGACTTGCCCTTATTGCATTAATACTCAACCCAATCCTTCTCCAGATGCATTCATAATAACTACAAAGCTACCATTTGGATCTGGTACCTTTAGTATCGATGATGTGGTCAACGTTTCCTTAAGTTGGTCAAATGTTGCTTCACACTTCTTAGACCACTCAAACTTATTCCCCTTCCTTTGCAATGTTGTGATGGGAAAAGTTATCCTTGAAAATTTTGCAACAAACCTATGGTAATACCCAGCCAAACCCATAAAAATTCTAACTTCTGGCACATTTTTGGGCATCGACCACTTTAACACTGCTTTTATCTTCGTTGGATCAACTGAAAACCCTTCAATCAAAATTACATGACCCAAATATTGTACTTTCTTCTAGAAGAAGGTACACTTCGAGAGTTTTTTGTAAAACATTTTCTCTCTTAATTGTTTGTGAACAATCTCTAGATGCTTGAGATGTTCTTCTTCATTCTTCGAGTAAATTAAAATGTCATCCAAGAAGACCAACACAAACTTATCCAAACAGTCTTTAAATACATTGTTCATTAAGTTCATGAATGTCGTTGGTGCATTCGTTGGTCCAAATGCCAGAACTATGAACTCATAATGTCTGTATCTAGTCCTAAAAGAAGTTTTTTAAATATCTTCATCCTTGATTCTTAGTTGGTGATATCCAAAATGTAGATCAATCTTTGAAAATATTATTGCTCCTTACACCTGATTGAAGAGATCATCAACATGTGGTAATGGATACTTGTTCTTTATCATTACTTTATTAAGACTAGTAGAATTTTGGAAAATAAATGACTAGGTGACTAGCACTTTTAGTCACAACAACTAAAAATGATTAAATTCTACTAGTTTTTTTCAACATACCTATAAATGAATAAATAAATGACTAATTAATGATTAATTTGATAATCGGATAAAAACACAGTTAAATAATTAGTCACATAAATAAAATTGATTAAATAATTAGTCAAACAAATGAAAAAATATTTCAAATTGTAATTTCCCTCTTCCCCACCATTTAAAAATGTCATTACAGTTAAAAGTCATATTTCCCGCCTTTATCCTTCACAGCGAAGGGTTTATCATTGGAATGCTACGATTGCACGATATGCACGAAATGGGTTTGTTGAAAAAGCTTCATAATATTTCAAGCAAATGCAATGGCAGGTGTAAAGCCAGACTCCACAACCTTTGCCAGTATCCTCCATGCTTGTGCCGAAATGGGAGATTTGGAACAAGGTAATGCAGTCCATACTTTATGAAGGGTGATTCTTGGTATTGAGTTTATCATCCCTTGTTTGGATAGGTTTGTGGAGTATACATGAGATCCATACCCTACAGGTCGTACAACCCTGTGTAAGGGAAATTTGGTATTTGGAACAGACCAATGGTCTTTGGGAATTCTTCTTTACTTTTGTTTTATTTTTTCAGAGATATAAACATTAGTATGGAAGAGTTGTGAAGGTTCTGGTGGTTATTATGCTTCTATATGCAGTTTGAGTTATTCTATGGACATCGTACAAAAAGGTTAATGGGAATTTTGTATGCAAGTTTGGTTTGTTTGCTATTTGTGTGTTTAGTTTTTGGGCTTGGACACCCATCACAGGAAAAAGGATAGAGGAGTTTTATCAAATGTAGCAAAATATTCATGTTGCTCAGGTTTTGTTTACTTTGCAGATATCACCAGTTTTGGGTAATAAAATCTTCATTCAAATATTTACATTCATCAATGTACAAATATTCAATAGGTTAGAATAATTTGCACAAGAAATGTTTTTAGATATTGAACTTGCTTAATACATTGTTGTAAGGCAGTGAACATTTTTCACTAGTTATATTTTGATATTTGACAATGAGTGGTCACATTATTTTTTCTGCAACCTTCTTCTATGTCATGAATGTTGCTCATTCAACAATGGAGAGTATGTTAAGGCAGGGTTAGCTGATCTTGAACTTTTGTGTTGTGAAGCAATGGAAGAGGTTTGCTTGCTATTTTAATCTGCCTTTGATTGTGGGATTTATTTGGTCTATTGTATGCTATTTTGTATTACTATTTTTGGACTCATCATACTATGCTAAAGTTTGAAAGTTTGTAACATTTCAATATGCAGGTTTAGCTTGGGATAAACTCATGCATATCAGACAAGCAGTAGGATTTTTGGTAAGCAATAAGTGATACATAATTCTGGGAATAATTTGTTTTCCCCTAAATTCTTGCATCATGTAAATAATATTTTTATTTTTTCTATTTTATCATTACTAGGGGTACATACCATCATGTTAAATTCTATTTTCATATTTTTAACTCCAAAAAATTAGATCTGTATTAACATAGATCATTTTGTTAACTGGATCCTCGACTATCTATAGGAAGGTCAAGCATGCTTGATGTGGCTCGGTTAGTTAGTTGTCTGGCCATGTTCTCTTTTATTATAGGTACTTATCTTCTCCATGATGACATTGAAGGTATCATTCAAAAATCTAAGATCTTATTTAACTATTATATTGAGCATTTCCATTGTTTGAAAAAAAAAAAAACTAAGATGTACAAAGGCAAGAAAGAATAAACAAAGGCACCTAATGTCAAACTATCATTGGAAATTAAGTTTAATATTTTTATTTACTATGAGGAGGATGACCTGGTTGAGGTCCCTCCACCCGCGAAACTAGAAAAATATGTCATTTTCCCTTCCCTATATTTTAGGCTTTGATGGATGTCCATACCTTGTTCCAAAGCTCTCACTTGACACTGTTGGAAACATGTGCCTCAATCTTCTGACTTGAACCTCCTGAAAGATAAAAATCAGTGAGAAACCTAAGATGTCTTTACGAAAGGAATTTTATCTCTAAAGGCTCAAAGTGGTCAGATCAGTGAGACATGTGCTCGGTCTTATCGATGAGAGCTGTCAGTGTGACCTGAACTATCGATGTGATTTTTCTAACTCATGTCGATGCTAGGAGTCTGTCCGAGAATTTTCATCGGGGAGATTCTTACCAATCTCAGTGGCATTAAGGTAACATTGGCCTTCAGTTGGAACTAAGTATATTATACCGATTTTGGTGGTCTTTTCAATGGTTATTGAATGTCGGTGTGACTCTTTCTGATTTGAGGAAAGGTCGTACAACTTGTCATCAAGGAGACATGGAACTTCGATGAGACATTTTTAACTTCTTTCAAAGCACGTTGTTTTGCTGATGAGTCTATTCTAGTTGAACATTGGTGTGACTCTTATCGATGATGTGTTTCAAACTGCATTTGACCTAAAGGTCATTGGGATGACTTGGGACCTCGGTGAAACATTTTGATCTATATCCGATATTTGTTGTCTGGCCGATAAGAATGTTTGACTTTGGGGTGACTCTTACTGATGCTCATGGTCGTGATGGTTCTTTTGGGACATCGGGGTGACATGGGAAATCGATGGGACTTCCTAGCCTCTCATTGATAGTGTTGGTCATGCTGATGGACTTGAAGGTGGGTCGTGGTTGAACAAATGCTGACTTGGTTGACCTTTTGAGTTGTACGATGGTCATTGGAGGACTGTGTTGAGTTGGTGGTGACTGTTCCCTGACTGGTAAGATCAATAGTTTCTCTACAAAGGAAATTGAATCGAACCATTTGTCTTACGATTGAATCGACCATGGCTATTTGATATATATTGCAGAGTGTACAGAGAGAAGGTTCGATGGTTGAATGGATGGTTGGAAAGAGTGAGAAGGATTTGATTTGTACAAGGTTGATTAGGGAAATGTCATTGCTGTGAAATTGATATCTGCAAAGGGGAACTACAATTTTGTATGTAATTGTCATTTACCGTAATACAAAGTTTTTTTCTTGTTGTGGTGGGTTTTTCTCCCATAAGGGTTTTCCCACGTGAAATACTGGTGTTCAATTCTGTGTATGATCTTAATTGTCTATTTTTTTATTCCAGTAATGTGCATCTTTAATTAACTATAATTGAGATTGAATCTGTAATCTACACTATTCCTCTTAGAATTAGCATTAGGAAGGCATTGTTCGTACCTTTGCTTTCCTTACAAGTGGTATTAGAGACTGGCTAGTTGTGTTATCCTTGTGGGTAGGGTTGGATTTTTGTGATAATTTAGAAGTGGGAGTCTTGCAGAGGAATTTGGTAATCTTGTTTGTTGATTGAGATGGCAAGCACATCAGGAAGAGCAGAAATTGAAAAGTTCAATGGTGGCAATTTTGAGTTGTGGAAACTCAAAATGGAAGACCTGTTGGTGGATAGAGATCTCTAGATTGTTGTGTCTGGAACTAAATCTTCAGGAATGAACCAAGAAGATTGGGATCTCATAGACAAAAAATCAAAAGGGTTGTTAAGACTCTATTTAGTAGACTCTATTCTCCCGAATCTTCACAAAGAGAAATATGCATCTTCTTTATGGAAGAAGCTTGGAGACATTTATCAGGGCAAGTCCTTGGTGAATACATTTTTCTTGAGGAATAAATTGTACTCTTTGAAGATGGAGGAAGGGGTGTCTATGGCTGATCATTTGAATACTTTTAACATGTTGATTGCTCAGTTAACATTTGTGAGTGTGAAAATTGATGGCAAAGATCATTGTATGCTTCTATTATGTTCTTTTCCTGACTCTTGGGATCATTTAGTAATGGCTATAGAGAGTACAACAACCACTTTCAAGATGGAAGATGTGCTTGCTTATTTTTTATCAAAAGAGATGAGAAGGAAGTCTTCTGAGATGGCAAAGGATGCTCTTGTTGTTCGTGGTAGATCAAAAGAAAAAGGCAAGAAGAAGGATAAGTCCAAATTGAAATTAGAAGGGAGATCAAAGTCTCCTGGTAAAGAGTACAAGGTGAAATGTTGGAACTGTGGGCAACCTGGTCATGTCCGAAAGGATTGTAAAGAGGAGAAAAATAAGAAGAAAAACTCTTCAGACAATGGTTCTTCTTAGAGCGATGCAAATGCCTTCATTGCAGCCTTGGAAACTCGGGCATAAGATGATGTCTGGATGATTGATTCTGGAGCATCTTTCCACATGAAATCTCATAGAGACCGGTTCACAAAGTATGAAAAAAATGATGGTGGAAAGGTGTATTTGGCAAGCGATTCATCTCTGGAAATAGTTGGTCATGGAAGAGTCAGGATTCAATTCCCCGATGGAAGAATTAAGGGAATTGATGGCATAATGCATCTACCAGGTCTGGTTCAAAATTTACTTTCTATAAGAAAGCTAAATGATGTTGGAGTGCAAGTCTCGTTCTCAAGAAATGGCTACAAAATGACTAGAGGCTCGGTGGTGCTGGCCAGGGGTGCTCGAATTAGTACTCTATACAAGTTGGATGCACTTGTTGTTCAATGTAACAATGTCTTTGCAAAGTCACAAAAATTTGTTCGTGAAGAGGAGGAAAATATTCTTGTTAGTGCAAATTATTTGGAAATTAAACTTCCTGTAGAGAAGACTATGCTCTAGCATCAAAGGCTCAGTCACATTGGTGAAAAGGGTTTAAAAGTCTTGAAAAATAAAAACTTGGTTGAGGGGCTTGATGATTATAACCTAGAATTTGAATTTTGTGAACATTGTATATATGGAAAACATCATCGTGTTTCTTTTTACTCTAGTCCTCACAAATCTTCTAGTGTTCTGGATTATATTCATTCTGATGTTTTTGGTCCAGTAAATGTTCCTTCATTGTTGAAGTCAAAATAGTATGTATCTTTCATTGATGATTATTTGAGAAGGGCATTTGTATATTTTTTGAAAAGTAAATCAGAAGTGTTCAGTCAGTTTAAAGAGTTTAAGAACTTGGTTGAGAATCAAACTGGAAGAAAAATTAAATGCTTGAGGACATATAACAGTGGTGAATTCTGTTCTGCAGATTTTGAAAGGTATTGTAAAGACCATGGAATTAAAAGGAATAAAACAACACCTTACACTCTGCAGAAAAATGGAGTTGTTTAAAGGTTGAAAAGGATGTTGATAGAGAAGGAAAGAAGTATGTTGAGAAATGTTGGTCTAGAGAAAAAGTTCTAGGTTGAAGCTCTGGCTACAACATGTTACTTATTGAATTAGTCTCCTTCGTCAACACTTGTTGATAAAATTCCTTTGGAAGCGTGGTCTGGTCATAAGCCCTCTCTGAGACATGTTCGTGTCTTTGGCTATGAAGCATATGTTTATTTTCTAAACGATAAGAGATCTAAATTGGAGAACAAATCGACTAAATTTATCTTCATTGGTTATGGCATCGGTGTGAAAGGATACAAACTCTAGAATCTTGTGTCTGAAAAAGGCTGTATACAACAGAAGTGTAATTTTTTGTGAGCTGAAACCTTCTTCAGTGGATCTACAGTTAGGGATGAGAGAAGTCAAGGAGGAAAATGATGTTGAAATTCCTCTAACACTAGAAAAAGAGGAAAAACAAATAGATAGTGTACTTGAATCTGAGGAGAGTTTGAGTAGCTCTGAGAGTTCTGAAGAAGAACCACAACCTCAACCTCAACCTATGAGGAGGTCTACACATGAGAAGCGACAAATTCAAAGGTATGGTTTTTCCATGTTGGATGCAAACTATGCTTATGCTTTATTTACTAACACTGATGAGCCTAGGACTGTAAAAGAGGTAATTGGAATGCCTGACTCAAACTCTTGGTTGGAAGTCATGAAAGAAGAAATGGCATCATTGGAGAAGAATGAAACTTGGAGTTTGGTGCCCTTGCCTAAAGGTAGGAAATCTGTTGGTTGTAAATGGGTATTTAAAAAGAAAATCGGACTGGATAGCAGTGTTGAAAAATATAAAGCGAGGTTGGTTACGAAGGGATATTCCCAAGTAGAGGGAATTGATTATGGAGAAATATTTGCTCTTGTAGCAAAGCTGACATCTATCAGATTTATTTTGTCACTTGTAGTAGCATATGACATGGAGATTGAGCAGATGGATGTGAAGACAACTTTTATTTATGGTGATCTTGAAGAAGAAATCTATATGTTCCAATTTGAGAATTTTGTGGAAAAAGGTAAAGAAAATATGGTTTGCAAGTTAAAGAAATCTTTGTATGGTTCGAAACAGTCGCCTAGAATGTGGTACCAGAAATTTGACACATTTGTTTTGTCATTGGGATTTGTAAGATCACAATCAGATCATTGTGTCTACTTGAAAACTGAAATTGATTGTATTCTTATTATTTCCCTCTATGTTGATGATATTTTGTTCATAGGGAATAGTAAGTTTATGATTTTTGATCTAAAATCTCAGTTGTCTGCAAAGCTCGAAATGAAAGATCTTGGTGCAGCTAGGTATATTCTAGGGATGGAAATAACCAAGGAAAAAAAGAGAAAAAAGATTTGGTTCAACTAGAGTAAGTATATTAACACTATTATGGAGAGATTTGGTATGAACGATTGCAAGCAGCGAGTTGTTCTAGTGTTGCAGAGAATGAAACTATCTATTGAAGATTGTCCAAAATCTCCTACTGAGATGGAGGACATGACTAGAGTACCTTATGCAAGTGCAGTTGGAAGTTTAATGTATGCAATGGTCTATACAAGGTCATACATTGCCCAAGAAGTGGGATTACTTAGCCGGTTTATGGAAAATCCAGGAAGGCGGCCACATTGGGATGTTGTGAAAAGAGTTTTTAGATATTTAAAAGGTACATCATAGTATGCTTTGTGCTATCATGGTAACTTGATTGGATCACAATGATCACTCAGCATTCACGGTTATGTGGATTCTGATTAGGCAGGGGACATTGACAGAAGAAGGTCCACCAGTCAATATATTTTCATGTTAAATGGTGGTGCAATTACTTGGATGAGCAAGTGGTAGGTTGTAGTCGATTTATTCTCTACTGAAGTAGAGTACATGGAAGCAAGTCACGCCTGCAAAGAAGTTGTTTGGCTTAGATGTTTGTGTTATGATATTAGGTTCAGTGCAGGCAAATTAGAATTTTTTGTGATAGTCAGAGTGCTATCTGTTTGGCCAAATATCCAACTTTCCATGCTAGGATGAAACATATTGATGTGCAGTATCACTTTGTATGAGATATGGTGGAGGATGGAAAGATGTGTTTAGAAAAAGTAGATACTCTGGAAAATGTTGCAGATGCATTGATGAAACCATTGAGCACAAACAAGTACAGGTGGTGTGCTAGTTCGATGGGTCTTCGAGCCCATGAATCTCAATTTCCTGAATGCTTTGGAGGTGTCAAAAGATCTTCGTCAAGTGGGAGTTTATTGGAAACATGTGCCTCAATCTTCTGACCTGAACCTCCTGAAAGAGAAAAATTGGTGAGACACCTGGGATGTCTTTCCAACAAGCAGTTTATCTCCAAAGGATCGAAGTGGTCAGATCGGTGAGACATGTGGTTAGTCTTGGCGATGGTAGCTATTGGTGTGAATTGAACTATCGATGTGAGTTTTTTAACTCATGTTGATGCTAGGAGTCTGGATGAGAAGTTCCATCGGGGAGAGTCTTACTGATCTCAATCATGTCGGGGTAACATTGGCCTTCGATTGGACTTGAGTTTTTTATACTGATTTCGGTGGTCTTGCCTATGGCTATTGAATGTCGGTGTGACTCTTTCTAATCCGAGGAAAGGTCGTCTAACTTGGGTCATCAGGGAGACATGGAACTTCAATGAGAAATTTTGAACTTCTTCTTAAGCACATTTTTTGTCGATGAGTTTTTTCTAGTTGAACATCGGTGTGACTCCTGCCGATGAGGTGTTTCGAACTACATTTGAACTAAATTTTATTGGGATGAATTAAGACCTTGGTGAAACATTTTGATCTATCTCCGATGTTTGAATTCGGGGTGACTCTTGTCGATGCTCATGGTCATGATGCTTATTTTGGGACATCAAGGTGACATGGGAAAATGATGGGAATTTCCAGCCTCTCATTGATAGTGTTGGTCATGTCGATGGACTTAAAGGTGGACCGTGGTTGAACAAACACTGACTTGGTTGACTTACTGAGTTGTATGATGGTCATTGAAGGACTGTGTTGAGTTGGTGGTGACCATTCCTTGACTGGTAAGATCAATAGTTGCTCTACAAAGGAAATTGAGCCCAACCGTTTGTACTGAGATCGAATCGGCCATGGTTGTTTGATATACGTTGAAGAGTGTACAGAGAGAAGGTTCAATAGTTGAATGGATGGTTGGATAGAGTGAGAAGGATTCAATTTGTACAAGGTTGATCAGGGAAACGTTGCTGCTGTGAAATTGATATCTACAAAGGGGAGATGCAACTTTTTATGTAATTGTCATTTACTGTAATACAAAGTGTTTTTCTTGGTGTGGTGGATTTTTCTCCTGTAAGGGTTTTCCCATGTGAAATATTGGTGTTCAATTCTATGTATGATCTTAATTGTCTATTTTTTATTCCAGTAATGTGCATCTTTAATGAACTATAATTGAGATTGAATCTATAATCTACACTATACCTCTTAGAATTAGCATTAGGAAGGTGTTTTCCACACCTTTGTTTTCCTTATAGGCATAGGATAGGAGGATGTTGGCAAAGGTTTCTAGTTTTACACCAACTAATTGCATTTTCTTGAAATTTTCTAAAAACTTTTTCAACAAATCTATTTTTTGAATATTCTATAAAATAGGGGATTCCATGAGAACACATTTCTTTGAGGTAATTTTTCAAATAGTTCATGTGGGCCTTGTCTACGCTTCCACATTTTGCATATCCTACAATCATAGCATTCCATGAGATGACATCTCTTTGATCCATTCCATCAAATAGTTCATGTGCCTTATCTATACTTCCACATTTTGCGTGCATGTCTACTAGAGCATTTCCAACTATAATATCTAACAAAAATACCCCTTCCATTATGTTATGATGGATGTCGATACCCTGTTCCAAAGCTCCCATTTTGGCATAGGAAAGGAGGATGCTGGCAGAGGTTGTCAAATTTAGATTTACACCTGCTAATTGCATTTCCTTGAAAGTTTCTAAAGCCTTTTCAAAAAATCCATTTTGTGCATATCCTGCAATCATTGCATTCCATGAGATGACATCTCTTTGAGGCATTCTAATAAATATTTCACATGCCTTGTCAACACTTCCACATTTTGCATACATGTCTACCAGGGAAGTTGAAACTACAACATCTGAGATAAGTAGGTGAGGTAGTAATCGTGCCAAATGAAATACCCAATATATGTCTTCCCTAAATTTCTAAGCAAGTTCATCCTGCATGGTTGCATTACTTACACCTCTCTTCATTCTTATTTCATTCTTTATATTGCAGTCGATCAGGAGGCTAACAATATGAACACACTACCATTCAAATCATTGTACATACCATGAAATTTTTATGCCGCCTTCTCAATCATATGAGCTCTCTCTAAGAAGTTGAAAGCTCTCTTCAATCTCTCTCTATGTAGTCTATGAGACAACATTTTTTCTCTTCCTACATCCTCGTGCACACAAAAGTTCCTTCATGGGGATGCAGGGAGAGCCCGCCATCTTGTGCCCTCATGCCCTAGTCCTTGTGGGGCTATGGGGGAGCCTAGAATACATAGAGATAAGTAGGTGAGGTAGCAATCATGCCAAATCAAATACCTAACATATGTCTTCCCTAAATTTCTAAGCAGGTTCATCCTACATGGCTGCATTACTTACACCTCTCTTCATTCCTCTTTCCTCCTTTATATTGCAGTTGATCAAGAGGCTCTCTCTAAGCTCCTCTATGTAGTCCATGAGACCACATTTTTTTTTAGGAATTCTATAAAATAGTTCATGTGCCTTGTCCATGGTTCCACATTTTACATACATGTCTACTAGGGCAGTTGCAACTACAAAATCTGATGAAATTCCTCTATCCTTCATGCTGTGATGGATGTCTATACCCTGTTCCAAAGCTCCCATTTTGGCACAAGCAAGGAGGATGTTGTCATAGGTTGTGGAGTCTGGCTTTACACCTGCCAATTGCATTTGCTTGAAATTTTCTAAAGTCTTCTCAAAAAGTTCAATTTTTGCATATCCTGCAATCATTGCAGTCCATGAGACCACATTTCTTTGAGGCGTTCTTTCAAACAATTCATGTGCTTTGTCTATGTTTCCACATTTTGCATGCATGTCCACTAGGGCAGTTTCCACTACAAAATTTGACAAAATTTCTCTATCCTTTATGCTTTGATGGATATCTTTACCCTATTGCACAACTCCCATTTTGTCACAGGCTGGGAGGATGTTGGTAAAGGTTGTATAATTTGGCTTTAGAACTGCCAATTGCATTTTCTTGAATTTTTTGAAAGCCCTTTCAACAAATCCATTTTGTGAATATCCTAAAATTATTGCATTCCATGAGATCACATCTCTTTGAGGCATTCTATCAAATAGTTCACGAGTTTTTTCAATGCTTCCACATTTTGCATAAAGAGCTTTATCAACATTTACATTCATACCAACTAGCTAATAGTAAAGGTAATAAGAGCTGACCTGCTTCAATTCATGCTTGAGCTTCAACCTGACTCTCTCCATCAAATAATGCTCATTCTCTGTGGGAATCAATGGCCCAAATGGCTCTATTCCATCCTATCCATCTAAAGCTAAATCAAATAGATTAGCCTCACTATTTGCTTGGCCATCTTCATCGTCAGACATGGTTTCTCTTGTTCCTTCCCCAAGTGATACTCCTACAACAAAAAATAATCTAGCTATTATGAATTATGAGATCAATGAAAAGCTATAATAATGTCAAATTTTTGAGCATATGCAGTTATTGATATACTAACCAATACCAATAAGCAATGATAAATTCATTATTTTTGGGGCTGGAAGAAGGTACTTAATTATTGTGGCTCTGGAAAAGGTATAATTAGTATGGATAGAAAATTGGAACTAAAAATAAACTGTGTACCCCACGTAAGCAGCCTATACATTGGGCCTAATGTATCAGTTGGTTAAGCTCTTCTATAAATTGATATGTGTTTTATGTTGGGAATTCTTAACATACTTTGTTCTCTATGTATATGAGATGAATTAGTCCATTGTTTAATTTGTTCTCCAATTCATCCATTATCCATTCTTAACCTATTTCTTCTTTTGTGTGTATGAGATGGATTAGTTATTAGTGGTATGTGAAGTCACTTTATTCTAGCATTGGTAAAGTAATCGACATAGGTCAATTGATCTTGAATGCAAATGTATGGTAAAATTTTGTAACAACAGATTTCTTCTAAGAATAAAATTATTAAGATATCTTTTCCTGTGGTTTTTCCTGGTACAAATTAGATTTTCCACGTGAATTTGTGTTGTCTATTTTTTATAGCTTACTACTAGTTCATTGTGTTAATTCTCAATTTTGCACTGCATATTTTTCTAACAGTTATTTGAATTAGGGATTAGGATTGATTTTCAATAGTACTTGTGCTATGAATTAGATAAATTATAATTTTCTTCTTATTTGTTTATCATTGCAGTGATTCCAGAGCTTCTTGATAATGCAATTGATGATGTAATGTAGCTTTGTACTTTGTTTCTTGAGATGAATTGCTGAGGTGGCTACAATCACTCATTTGTGATAGTTACCCTAGAGATGAGAGAAGCTCATAACTAATGCTTATTTCTAAAATATCTTAGTTAGTTTTGTTTGTTGAAGGTTTGTCTTGATGATGACTATTTGTCAACCTGATCTATGATGTTTTGATGATAAGATATCTTATATTTGAAGATTAGTGTTCTATTATTGTCTATATTGTGGGTAGAAATTTTCCTTATTGTGTTTCTTATTTTTGGTCCAATAACATTTAGATACCTCATGATGCAACTTATGTCAAAGTGGACCAAATTTACAACTCTCGCGACTACAATCATGCTTTACTTTTTCAGGGTGCAAAAATTATTCCTAGCTTGCTATCACTATTTGTGCAAATTGGTATTGTATTTAATTTTATGAGCACAAACTAGTTGAAATTATCACCTTGTATTTTATTTTGCAGATGATGGAGGGGGCATGGATCCTAATTGTATTCAACAATGCATGAGCTTGGGATATTCTATGAAGAACACAAACACTACCATAGTGACAACAATTTAAAGTGACTATGCTAAGATAATCTAACTACTGGTTATGAATATACACTTCAAAGAACTAAGAGGGATATCTAGAAGCTAATTATCAGTGATAATAAAGAGCACAAAAGCAATAGGGTTGTAAAGACAGTGATCAAGGAGGACAGTCTAAAGTGAAATTTTTGCATAGGTGGTAGTCAAGTGTCAAATGCACAATATATTCATAGTAATTGTGTTTTGTTTCTTGGATTTTCATCTATTCTTTTGGACCTTGAGAGGAATGTTGGATGTGCCGAGTGTGTTCCTTGTTTTACTTGATAGTTTGCAATCTTAAAGGTTTTGAGATAGTGACTTCTTGTTGTGTATTAGTCTCATTATGGGATTTTTAAAATGAGGTATACATTAGAGGTTTCAAATGCTTTCAAGGTAAAGTTTACAATGTATAAAGATGACAACAAATAGCAAGGCAGTGAAATCCAAACCCTGCATAGTCAAGATTGTAATTAAGGCTTGATTGAGGTTTAAACCATGTTGACATAGGGTTTTGAGGGAAGTAGTTTTGACTATGAATTTCATAAGGAATAATATGGACTTTTTATGATATGTTGTCAAAGATTACAAGGTGTTTGCAATAGATTACAAGGAATTGCAGCCTTCTCTTCATGGAAAGTTTTTTGTTTGAAGGCTTCTCTATTTAAGGTCTTCTTAGAGGAATTTTATACTTTAGTTCTTGCTTCTTTTGCAACAATAATAGTTTCCTTGTAATTCTTTTTCAAGAGATTTTAAGTAACAATAACTCTTTTCAAATTAATAAAGACAACGGTATTCCTTTTTCAAGACTTGTGTTTCTCTTTGCAACTAGTGATATGATGTTTAATAAACAATGTATCAATATACTACAGTTGAAAAAAATTAGTGAACAAAAAAATATAAATAAACTACCAAATTGATCAAAATGATGATTAAAATTACTCACTAAATAAACTACCAATGGAAGGAAATCAATGAACAAAAATGACTAAATAAGTGACTAGTTAGCAACAATCAATGACTAAATTAATGACTAAATATGTCAGTGAATGAAAAATGACTAAATAAGTGATCAGATTACAACAATCAATGACTAAATCAATGACTAAATATACTACCAAATCGATCGATTGAAAAAATCAATAAATGACTAAAATTGGTTTAGTCATCAATTTGGTCACGTTATAAATGATTGGCAATAAACTACTAATGGTCACGTGACCATGTTTGGTCATTTATAAGCAGTTTTTAGTAGTTTTTTGAGTCATATATTGATGTTTATGTACTAGTGTAAGCAATCGATAATCAATACATAAGCATAGTGTACCATCCTTCTTCTTTACAAAGATCAATGGCGCTCCCTAGGGTGAAACACTGGGTCTTATCAATCCTTTAGACAAATCTTGTAGTTGTGCCTTTAAATCCATTAATTCAGTTGTGGTCATCCTATAAGGTACTTTTGATATAGGTTCCAACCCTAGTACTATGTCGATAGAGAAATCAAATATCCTCTTAGGTGGTAATATAGGTAATTCCTCTGGAAATACATCCACAAACTTCCATAAAATAGGATATTTTCCATATCTTCTTTTCCAGATTCTAATACTTTAGGTCATCTTTGACATCTTGGGAGTCTTGAGGTCCATAATATAATAAATCATCTTGAGAACTAATTCCTTGTATTCCTCAAGTTTTTCCATTTTTACCGCAAAGAGTTAGCAATCTTTCTTCTTTGCCCTATGCATCTGCACAACAGATATTTATCGTAACTTAACTTCTCTAGGTGTTCCTTCTATTGACACCCAATTACCTAGATCATCTAAGCATTCAACTGTTTTAGCATGAAAATGTACCTCGGCCCTATCTTTTCATAACCAATTCATCCCTAAGATGACATCATAAGAACCTAAAGGAGCTACGTACATATTTATTCCATTGAGAAACTTGGAAGCTCAACTCTTGCCTTGAATAGACATTGAAATACTTCATCTCTTGTCTAGTTTTCATATTTTGCAGCCCAAGAATTTTTCATGTAGCCAACTTTTCTAGACATTTGACTTGCTACTCTAGGAGAAATGAAATTTTCTATTGCACTAGTATATATTAAAATTGAAATGGAAATTCCATACAAAGTACCCACTAGTGTAGAAACAATAATATACGACTTAAAAACTAATAAAAACTGCTTATAAATGACTAAACTTGGTCATGTGACCATTAGTAGTTTATTGCCAATCATTTATAACACGACCAAATTTATGACTAAACCAATTTTAGTCATTTATTGGTTGTTTTGATTGATCAATTTGGTAGTATATTTAGTTGTTAATTTAGTCATTGATTGTCATATATTTAGTCATATTATTCACTAAGCTTGGTCATGTGACCATTAGTAGTTTATTGCCAGTCATTTATTTAGTCATTTGATCAATTTGGTCATATATTTATTTATATTTATTCACTGATTTATGTATTCACTGATTTCTATCAACTGGTAGTATATTTAGTCATATTTATTCACTAATTTCTGTATTCACTAATTTCTGTCAATTGGTAGTCTATTTAGTCATATTTATTTATTGATTTTTGTCAACTAGTAGTATATTTAGTCATATTTGAGGATTTAAACATAAAAAATAGAAATACACATCATGAATCATCAATTGCACACAATAAGACAACCATTGAGAAGGCAAAATCAGTTAACTTAATCAACAAAATAAAGGTGTTCTAGTTATAGCTTAGAAATAGAGTATTACAATTTTTATTTTTAGTCGTAAGACTGAAAATCTGAGTTACAATATTGCACAAAAATGATTGCAAGAAAGAAACTTCTCCAAAAAACTTTCGTAATGATGGAAATGCATGCTTGGAGCCCTTTAATGCTATGGAATAGAAGAAAAAAGAATCATTTATCTACCACCATAGTAATCCATTATTTTGTCCTCCTCAATTTTGGGTGCATTCACATTGCCATCAACATGACTTAATCCTATCTCCTTGATGTAATTTATAAGTTCTCCAATAGGTAGTGGGTTGTTTCTAATTCTTGCAACGTTATATAATCTCTTGTCAAAATTTGTTACTGAATCAATGCCTCTAAATTTTATTGTAGCAATTTCAAATGTCAAAATTGCTTCTTCCTCAGTTGCTGCCAAATTGAAAGAACCGACAAGTTCACCACAACTATTAGGTGGTTTACTTAATGGATAAATCTCTTTTATAAGCGAAATATATAGTAGATTTGTTCATGTTTAGTGTACTCATTGTATGTTCCTAGATATACATCTTTTTTTTCATTAGTTCTTCCAATTCTAGCCTACAACTTTCCTTTTTTATGGTGTCTGTGATATGTTACAGATTTTACCATTAGAGTACAACTTTTCCTACAAATGTTTATTGAATAGCCATTTCTATAGTCAGATCAAGATCTCAAAATTCTAAATAAAGTTATCAATTTAAATACAGACCTTGTTACTCCATGGTACATTGATGCACCTCTAGTAAAGACACTACTCCTCCTATATCAATAGAAGATTATATGTTAGCACCATACATGAAAGTAATCCAATACAATATCTTACTCCAACTAAATCTAAAACGTTGTAATAGACCTTATGCTGACCCTGTTGTGTATGAATTTTTTGATGGGTCATTTGAATATGAATAAATTGAAGCTAGTGAAACTCTTCATGTATTTAAATTTTTTAGCTTTCTATACTAGTGTCCCCTTTCTTATTCTAATAGAAATGCATATATGTACTATCAGTTCCAGAAACAAAAGCTCCATTGCCATAATTTTAATCTAAAAGACTTCAATGAAAAGGAGTTTTGATACCTTTTGAGATAATTAATATAGTCTACGGTGGTCATTTATTTCATGAATTCAATCTCTTCTCTGTATTCAGATATCTACATAAAACATGTCATTTTAACAATATTATGCAAAGGTAGACGTGTCTATAATCTAGAATAATAAATAGTGTTATATGCAATACCCAATGTAAAACTCTTACAAGAAAATTTGTTGTGCTTTTGTCACCCCAATACTTGAGAGAAGCCTTATCATAAGCTCTCGCTGCTTTCGATTCAATGTCATAGCCACCTACAAGTGCATCAACCCTAATTAAAAACTTCAATTCAATCTAGTTCATCTGATAGCTAAATGTAAAATCCCAAAGAATAGAGTATCAAATCAGTATTTAAATGCAATTCTTAACTTCAATATATCTACAAAATGATAATACTCACCCAAATATACTGTTGAATATTTCAATGGATGTCCAAATTTGAAGGAAGACAAGGTCACACACAAATTGTTTAGCATTAGTATCTGGATAAAGACATCTTAGATCTATAAACAACAAAGAAAATGAACTGCTCCAAAAAAAAATGATGAAAAACGATAAAAAAAACTCTAAATACAAACATTAGGGTTCCACAATCTATTATAACTGTAATTAGGGTTCAGGATCCATAGTCTATTATAATTAGGGTTCTATAGTGTATTATAATTATATTTATAATTTTTTGATAAAATTACATAATATTTTTTTATGATCAACACTTCAAGTTAAACTTAGAATAGTGATACATGGACAATATTTCTTATGGTAATCTAAATCCTTTTAACATACCTTGTCCTCCCTTTCATTTGCGACCTTTGATGAATTTTTTGTCCCACAAATGGGCTTCATATCTCCCTATTGTTATCATGGAATCTAGCAACACTCGATCCACGGATAACCCCCCTATGAAACTTGTCCATTTTATAGGTTCGTGATGTTCAAGCATGCAAAATGAGGAAAATATCAATCTACCTCGATGTGCATTCCAAATTATCAAATAGTTTGTTTGAGTGTTCCCCCATCCATCTTTTGAGGAGCTTCGAAATGAGGATCTTTGAAATGAGCATCTTCGTTAGCTTCCAACCTTTGAGAGTTGTGAAATTGTGAAATATGCGGAGCGTTGAAAATCAACGCTCCTACATATTGTCTTAGTCATCTTTACACCTTAGGTGTAGGAGCCCTGATTTTTAGTGCTCCTACATGTTGTTTCTTTTGCAAAAAGTTGCACAAGCAGTGAAAATCACCACTCATGCATTTTTGTCTATACTTAGTCATTTTTTATGCATGGGCAATGATTTTCACCGCCAATGCATATTTACCAGTTTTCCCTCCAACTTGATGCCATGATTAATGCACCACTTCACTTCATTTAATGACCTTTTTAAAATATTGTTAAGTGATCTTTAGCTAATCTATTTCCATTTCATTTCGTTTCTTATCATTCCTCTGCATCTGGGCAATCTCCAAACTAGAGTGAACTCGATTTTGAAGATTTCTTCAAGCATCGAGCTATGGTTTTTTGCATCTTTCACCAAATTTTTTGTTACTTCTTCCCCTTCGTCGTTTTTATTCTTATCTCTTTCTATTCTCTTTAAAAAATCTGTAGATTCTATTTCACTGTCGCCATTTGCATTTTTCTTTTGTTTAGGGTTAGATTTTGCCAGTTTCAAGTTCTTCTTCCATTAAGAAAATCGTATATGTTTTTCTTTCTTTTCATTTTTTCACGGTCTTCTTATTCATGCCCTAGTTCTTCCCAGTGTTCTCTTTTCACATTCTCTTATTCAAGATTGTTATTTCTCCCCTCTTTTCTTTCCTATCATGCTCAAGCGGTCAAATTTCTAGTCTTCGCTAGACATATGTTGAAGTCTTCATCACTTCGAATGATCAATCCCCATGTTCGAGTGAGATAAATCACTGTTCAAACATCATGAGATCCCACATTAACTCTAAGTGTAGGAGTGGTGAAAATCACCGCTCCTACATGGAGTGATTTTTAAGTTGATGCGAGAGCGCTAAACAAACCTGCCTCTACACTTCAATTTTTCTTAAAGTTATTGAAAATATGTCAAGGCACTGATTTTCAACACATTGACACATTTCACCATCATACATGTTTCACATGTAAGGGCATTGATTTTCAGTGCCCTTACATATGAAATCACCACTCTAAGTGTAGGAGCGCTGATTTTTCAACGCTCCTACACATTTGGTAGTTTTTGCCTTAAACACTTCAAAATCGCTCAATTTTTGCTCCAAACCTTGTTTCTTTGCTCATGCTCCATTTTCTATGAATAATCACTCATTTTTCACTTGCTCCACATTGCTCATCTGCTTCGCAGTTCCCAATATTGCACTTTCACTGCTAACATATGTTGATTCACCATCTATGCAGTTTCTCTCTAGATTCTTCTAAAGTGATCCTGAAGTTGATATCCCTTGGTCCTGATTCTTCTAGATGACAACAAAGAAGCCTCCATTATCTTCTAAGAAGAAGGAAAAAATGAAATATAAATACCAAGGTGTCTTCCTACCTATAGTGGTGATCTCAAAGGTGGACAATATAAAGGACATCGAGGTTGGTCATCAGGACCTTGTAGATTTGGTTAAAAGAACTGAACAAAAACCCTTGGAAGATAGTTTGAGAGCCATTTTCCACAACAATATGCATTTGGTGTCCACATTCTCGACATCCTCTCATCATACACAATTTGTTCTCCAGGTTGCAGCCCACTACATGCATGAGAGAAAAAGTGTAATAGATTCCTCTGGATAAGTGATGATGAGGCTAGACCTTGAATTATTTGACATTGTTTTCAAAGTTCCACACATGGAAAAATTCACCGAGATTTCAATGCAACAAGCAGGGGAGGTTTATGATGTGGATCCCACAGGCTAAAAATTTGATAAATAGCCAATGGTTGAAGACACCTAGGCCTACTATCTCAAGCTGGCCAAAGGGGCTTCCTAGGAGCGACTTCAAAGAAGCTTTTAGGGACATGATTACTCTCCTGAGCAAGGTTAAGGTATTTCTTGAATCATCTCATTTTCAGGAGTGGATGTATGAATACATTCGGATCATAAGAAGGCATAAAGCTCATATTGATTGGGGAACACAAATCAGTGACAAAATTCATGAACAAATGGTAAATGTGTCAACCAATTTGAAGTACTATATGACTTCTTATTTGGTGTATGATGGAGCCATGATGAGGCAATTTCCAGGTTTATCTATATAGGTAAACTAACACTTAGTGCCTATGTACAAGTATTTCTATCAGCTGGAGCTAAGGGAAAGTCTTCATCATTTCAAGAGGGTTACCGATGCCTTCTTTGCACCTCTCCTTTTCAATTTTGATCCAACTCTCAAAAAGAAGAGATTATATAATGAGGCCTACAAGGTGGTGAGTAAGGTCAAATGTATATTCTTACAATTTCCAACTTTCACTTACATGAGGGTAGGTTGCTACACTGGGTGTCCTTACATGCTTCCCAATTATCCCTTAGATAAGTGGATACTCATGGAGCTATGCAGACAACTTATCTCAGTTCACAAGGAATGAATGAGAATTCACAAACCAAGTTTTAAGTTTCCACTAACGATTGGTAGATATACCATTCAAAGTGTACAAAAGGCCAAATCAGCCTATGTAGAAATGCAAGTCATGAAAATAAGGACATACAAACTCTAATTACCAGAATGTGAATAGGAAATTGAAGAAGGATCACAGCCACATGTACCGTTTCAAAGATATATGGGTTGAATGTAGAGATGAAGAGAAAATCTGCAAAATGGATTATTACAGGTTAACTGTAGAGCATATCAGAGATCTTGGTGTTGCTAACCTACTAGAGGGTTTCAAAGATCTTGGTGACATTATGAACACTGCCTATGATGAAAATGAAGTTTCTAAGAGACCTTTTCCTCCAATACAATGGTCTAAAAAGGAAATTATATCCATCAGGGAAAGGCTTTCCCCCATATTGTCCAACACAACAGAATGGTTGTACAAACATGGTTTCTAAATGAAAGCTTTTAGGATAGAATCAGGAGAGGTACCTAGAGCTAAAGCCAACCAACAATAGGAACTCTAGATAAAAGAAAAGCATGTGGCTACTCCCTCCTCTTCTCGAAAAGGTCTTAAAATAAATTTTACTATTGGTAAAAGGGATACACGGATAGTTGAAGAAGAGGATTCTTCAGAAGATCAAGATTCTAAGGAAGAAGAGTCTGGTGAAGAATAGGATTCTCTAGAATATCAAGATTATGAGGAAGAAGAGTATGGTGAAGAATAGGATTCTCTAGAATATCAAGATTAGGAAGAAGATGAGGGTGAACAACAAGCTGAACAAGAAGGTGAAAAAGAGGAATTCGGGCATCATGATGAACAAACCCTTTCTCCACATGAGAATGTTGTTGAAGACCTTCCCCAAACATCATCGCCCATTATTTAAAATATTCCTTACACACCTCCTAATCCTAACACTCTTCCACACCCTCTTCCTACTTCACCTCCTCCCACATCAACCATACATACAACATCAATAGTGCTTGCCACTTCCCCCACAATTTTAAATATTCAAGTTGTTGATATTTTATCTAGCTCTCCATCATCTATTCCCAATTTGTCATATCCATCTTATGAAATCACTTCTGAATCTGAATTCAACAAGTTCATGAATGAATCTTTGCAAGGTCAACTTGGTGTACAATCTACCAGAGCAGTCATGACAGACACAACCCCAATTGTCACCCTACTAGTCATTTCTACGAAAGTGATTGTGACTCAAGAGTTTACGGTCATTCAAGAAGCATATACTTCCTCTCTTCCCCCTTGGTTGGTATCTCAAATATCGAAGCGAAACAAACAAATGATCTCTCTAGAAGAGCTTGATCTTGAAGAGATAGCCCCTCCAAAATCTAAGGGGAAGAAAAAGGCTAAAGTACATTCAAGGATTCATATTGAAAAATATGGTCAAAAGTTTATAGAGATTGGTCTACCCCCACAAGAAGAAGGTGATGTTTCTATGGAGGACTACACATAACAAGAATCCAACTTGGCAAAGTAACAAACAAAAGTGCCAAGGCAGATGCTCAGGTAGTCCTAGATGCATTGGTAGGAAGGCTTGACAAGATGGAGTAGGCCTGAGATGTGTACAAAGAGAAGGCCAAGCATTATGAATCTATTTTAAGAGAATTAGCAAGCTCTTCAGGGAATACACAATCTATGGCTATGATAAGCATTGAGGAACCAACAATACTTAGGGAAAAGAAGTTTACCTCTAACAAATGGAAAAAATGCCTCTCATTTTGGTCACAAATGAAAGAGGCAAAGCTAAGTAAAATGGTGGAAGTTGGGGTCATTCCTGACAAAGATAAATATGTGGAGATAAAAGAGATATTAAAACACCACATTCAAGTGATCAAATCTCTTATTGAAGACATCCACCAAGTACAAGAAGATTTCAAAGGACATCAGACTATCCTAGAAAATGAAATTAAGGAGTTATCGGGTAATCTCCTTGATAAAGATCATATTTTCCTTCCATCCAGTGAACTTTCTAAGATCTACAAGGAAGCTTTCATGAAGAAGGTGGAGGATGCCAACTTTTCAAAGGCATCAATGCATGTGATATGTGACTTAAAACTTTCTTTGGATAATCTAAAGACACATCTTGATAGATGCAAAAAGCTTCACCTATCTACCAAAAGATTAATTACCAGGGTTCACACCATTGTGGATTATACTGTTCCTCCAGATGAGGCATTCGTCCTGGAGACAAAGAAGAAATACAAAGACTTTCGTGCCCAAATCAAGGAACCATGAAGGCTTCTTTTCTCCAGTGTTGAATATTTTTATGCTTTCTTTTACGCATTTTGTAAATAATTTGTGACATCTTAATTTATTTTGAGCAAATGTAATTGTATATAAAATCTAAGATGTTTTCCTAAAAAGATGGTCAAAGTTAGGTTTTCCTAAATTAGATCACCTACTTTTCTATTTTTTCTCAACTAATTTCGTAGATTTACTCTTCCCTCTCTTTTATAATAGGAGGGATTTCTATTGTAATCTTATCTTTTATCTCTAGCAACAAAGTGCTCCTCATTTTGAAACAAATGTATGAAATTTTGTGTTCAACTTTGTGAATCTAAATTTGATCAATAAAGAAGAAAGTTGCATACCAGAATTTGTGTTGGAATCAATTCTCTTATGGTTTGATTAAGATTGGTGGTGATTAGTGTGTGATATTTAAGGGATTTGGATAAATTTGTGTAGACTTTGTGTTACACTCTTTATTCGGATTTGTGGTTATGTTTGAATACTATTGTTGAATGATCTACAAGACTTTGTGCTTGTAATTTTTCATGTTGCTCGTGGAATTGTTGTATCTAAGAATACTTTATGCTTCTAATACAATAAACATTATGTATCTTAAGGATCCATCAGCAAAAATCTACGAAATGACTTTGTGCCTTCGTGAGCTTTTCCTTCTCATTTTATTGTTTATTATTAGCATACTGGTATCTCTACGCTTCGCTTTGACAAGATAGAGATATTGGGATTACTGCTCATTTTTAGTTTAAAGTTGTATTGAATAAGAAGTATCAATTGTGAAGCATTGTAAAGCATCTTGTCTGAAAAAAGAGAGAAGTATGAATGTGACACACACCCCCATCTTGTAATTGTAGTGTACATTTTGTGAATATTTAATTAGTTTTACTTATCTTCCGTAAGCAGTAAGAAGGGTGCCTCCCCTTTCTGAGAAGAGAGATTACATCTAACACAGCTATGGTTGAAATCAAGGTTGTGTAATCTATTGAAAAGAGGATTACATAATTTTCACCCAGCACCTATCCATTTATGTCTTCAAGACAAAAGGTCCGAGAGCTGCAACCAGCTATAATGCTTTGGATGTTATTAGTATGTTATTGATATTGAATCATGGACTAGACGGTCTGATACCTTATGACTGAAGATCTTGTATCAATGGGGAGATATGGATCTTATTGCCACTAATCTGCCCAAAGAAATCCATATGCTAATATTTGACTTCTAAAATATAATTAGATATTTGATTTCTTTTTTTATGTGCCTCCAAATAGGTGCACCAAATCCTTGAATGGGATTAACATAAATTTATTTAGCAGGGAAAATAGACTAATTCTATATGATTTTTCTTTGTAATTCATCCCAATGCTGAGATTGATCGTTATTAGCATTGAGATGAATTATAAAGAAAAATCATATAGAATTAGTCTCTTTTGCTTGCTGAATAAATATGTGTTAATCTCATTCAAGGATTTGGTCCACCTATTTGGAGGCTCATGAAACAAGAAATCAAATATGTATGAAAATGCAACCAATGGGTGTAAATCCCAACTCCTCAACCTTTGAAAGCATCCTTCCTGCGTGTGTGTGAATTGGAGCTTTAGATGAGAAAGTTATTTCAAAGCCAAAAAAATAATCATTACAAGTCATCAAAGCCAACAAAAAGGAGACCAATATATAAATGATTAAAACAAAAGAATACAATCAAAATACTAAAAGAAATAAGTAAAATCTTACTACACAACAACCATCTCTATAGATTCCATTACATCATTAACCGTTTAACTATCAATAACTCACTATCTTGCCAAACACATCCATTCATCCACCATCCACCACTACACCGCTATACACAGACTAGCATGTCACGGTATGGTAGAATTTTCCGCTCTACCACACCAATCCTCGTACACCATTGTGGTTTGGTGGTGACTATACTGCACCATCATAGGATACCTTCGATCATCATCATAGGGTAGCGATAACCACCAATATACTACACCAATCAACATGAAGCACTGTGGGGTAGCTGTAACACCGCACTACTGCAAGCTCAATCTAACACCTCTACTAGGTAGCGATAAGTATCACTCAACCGCCAGTCACTCCATAAGATGCCACGGGATGCGATAAAGACTTGAACTCTCACTTGGTGTAATATGACTTGATGATGACCAAGTTGGGGGTCCACCAGTGAATTTGAGGAACATAATTCCACAAGTAAATTCCATAAATTTTCCAAAACAAATACACATGTATCATACTCAAGTCACTTAGGCAAATAGGGCATGTGAGACTTTCCACTAAACCACTTCACAATTAATAAGGTGTAAATATATGGCTCTTTTCGCACTGTAATTAAGGTATAAATCACAAATATATAAGCAATATGTGGCATAGCTACCAAAAATTGCAATCTATAAATCAAGCACTACTGAAAAGGAAACAAAAAGAGAGATTACAGTAAAAATACTGGCCGAAAGATAAGACATTTATTTAAAAATCAAGAAAAGGAAAAGCTTAAACTTGTATAACAGTATAGAACACCTGACCACCCAGTATACAAAGCAACCTTTTTATATAGATCTTGATCATGGGGCATCCATCAAAGCATAATAACATGGATTTTTTTGTCATATATTGTAGTTACAAGTGCCCTGGTAGACATAGATGAAAATGTAAAAGCATAGACAATTTGTATCAATCCAAATGCCAAAAACTATAAATAAAAAGACAAATCCTTACAATTGGACCAAGAAGATTTATGTTTTTATCTTTAGAATGTAGGAACTTTCTTTGTCGGAGCTTCGTGACCTCAAATTGGATCTCCAATGAGAGCAATAGATTTATGGATTCATCTTTAGAATGTATGAACTTTCTCTATTCAACATTCACGACCTCAAATTGGATCAAAAACTAGATAATCAGATTTATGATTTTCTTTGTTCATCGATGTTTGTATTCCTATACTCACGTTCAGCTTCCAAGAAAAAACACCTAGAAGTGTTTCAAGTTGGTTGAAAGTACTCTCCAACCTGATTATGTCACTGATAACAATCCAATTTTGTTTGAACCATCAATACCCGAATGTTACATCACAACATATTCTTCCTGCACATAAGAATGCGACATATTAACCCCTTCTAAATAAAACATTTAATCATCATAAAACCATAATAAATAAATTATTTCAGTTTTAGAAAGAATTCGATGTCATTTCTATCAAAACCTTATGAATGTTACTTAAAAGTGTACAACTTAAACTATAGACCAAGTTTGTTACATACTTGAATGCAATCTTGGGTTACCAAAAACTATAATAATGTGATTTTCTAATAACCATTATGGGAAGTATTAAAGCAAGACCCATGCTATATAGGATACATTTTCCTAATCAGGTTTACATACCTTAATGATCAAATACAAGCTTGCTACACACTCTAGGATACAATCCAAGATCATACCACACCCTGTCAAGACAACTAATTTTTTGACCGAAGATTTAAGGTTATTTTTTAATACCAACAAAATAATTGGTAAGATCATGACTAGGGTAAAAACCCTAGGCCTCTGTAGAAACATAAACCATAACTCTAGTGGATTAGTGAGGTTGCAATACCAGAAATATTGAGACATTGTAGCCAATAACAAGCACACTATGTAGCTCAGTGACATTTTTAAATGCAATCTATGGTAAGAAGAATGACAAACACTTGAGGTGTGACAGTCAAAAAGAGGTTGAGCAGTGACAAGATAATAAAGCTCAAACCTTGCATAGTAAAGTGGAGATTTTAATAGTGATTTTCCTTACCCCCTTGCTGACCTAAAGGGTTTTTCAAATGCTATTGATAGTGTTAGATAAGGAAAATGCAATCAAGGAATGACTATCCAAATGAAGTAACAATGGTAATCACAAGTTCAATGTTTCTTCTTAGCCATTGTATAATGGAGGTAGTGGATTGTATTTTTGAGAAGTGTTTTGAGACTCATCAAAGAAGGGAGAATAGTGAATAATACCTTGTGGACTGTGAAATAGTGACAATAAGGTTGAAGGATCTTAAGGCCCAAAATACGATGAAACAATGAGTCCCTTGTAGTAAGTAGGTAGTCTATAGGGCACAGTTTTAGTTTATAAAAGGATTCTCATGAAAGGAATCTTTAAGTGACAGTGAGTGATTTTTTTGAGATTGCAGCTAAGGGTGCAATATCTAGTCTTAAAGGCAGTTAGAAAAGTAGTAAATGTGCAATAAAATCAAACCCTACACATCAAATAATTCACAATGTTATCTTGCATAATGCCGTGAGTTTGAAGAAAAAAATCTCATTGTATCTTGATGAAAGTAGTGACCTTAATCGTCAATCATTGGCAAGCATGATTTTTAAACCTTCTATTGTGCTTATGGAGATAGAATTTAAAGCAAGGTGGTAAGTGGTGGTTTGGAACAATGGTAGGTATGAAGGACTTGCTTTATATGCATACTATGCAGTCTAGCTTAAGACAACATTCTTAGAAGAGATTGAAGGTGGATTATGGAACTCAAGGGTTACCATGATAAAGATTAAAGGAAAGACTAAGATCTATTTAAAATCCATTGTCATGAAGATATTAAAGATGACACATGCAAAACCCTAGCATCTAGAGTAATGAATACAATGCCAAAGAGGACAGTGAGCTGGGGAAAATTTAGGAGATCTCCACATTATCTAATCACAGACAAATACATCATTTAAAAATAAATAAATTAAAAGAAACCATTCTAAACCCTATAGGATACATTGATACATCAAAAGCATCTAAAGGAATTCAAGATTATGCAAATATATGTCAATTAAATACCTGTATTACAAACTGTAGTACAAAAAACATAACCCTTGCTGAGTAGAGAATGGATGAGATAAGAAGCAATGAATCCTATGCCTCCTATCACACACATATCATTACCATTCTCTGTCATTCTTTACTAAAACACTTCTCCATTTTGGTGGGCTATGCCTAAAAATAAGGTTTCGACGAAGGTTTTAGAGTATGTTTATTAAAATGAAAACTCCATTTTTGGCGGGCTATGCTTGACAATAAGATTTTGACAAAATTTCTAGAGTATGTTTATTAGAGTATTTTTGCGGGATATTTATTTTTGATTCCTTAAATTATTTGCTAAATAAATGACTAACTATTTAGTCATTTTTATTTGTGTGACAATAATTTTTTAGTCAACTACAAAATTAGTCATTTATTTACTCATTTCTAACTGAGTTATAAAACAATAGTAGAATTTAGTTATTTTTAGTTATTGTGACTATAAGTTTTAGTCACCTAGTCATTTATTTTCCAAAGTCTACTAGTGACCTAAAACTTCTACTAGAGTTATCTGGTACTCTGCTTGTCGATTATCCATAGTAGCATGAATCCTTTGTTGAAATGCAACTCTTTGAGGTGGAAAATAATTACCATGTGGTTGTGTCCCATATGGTTTTCTCGAACAAATACTTGCATAATGATCCCCACCACATGTAAAAAATCCCTTCACTCCCCTCCTTTTCATAGGTCTTCGAAAATTACTTTCATTTCCCCCAGAATTTCTTTTGAAATTGTTAAAAAAAATGTGTTTCCTCTTGAACCACCAAAAATATATGTGAACAAGGGAAAGAGGATTCCCTTTACTAGGCTCCTAGGGTTTTTCACCTAGGAGCACTTGGGTTTAGGAATGACACTCTTTCACCTAGTGATATGATCTTTTGGTGATTTCATTCAAAGGGTAGGGCTGATTGATGAAGGTTGTGATATGTGTGTGTAGTGTGGTTGAAAACTGAAAATGAAATGATAGTAATCTAATGTATGAAATGTAAACAAAGTAAATGTAAACTAATGAAAAACTAATCTAAAATGACCTAAATGTATGCAAGATAGAAAGTAAATAGAAATTTAAGAACTTGTGCACCTGGAAATGGAATGTTGCAGATGAGAGGCCCCAGAAATTGACTAAAATCAGCAGAGGGACATTTACGCCAAGCTGGGCGACCTACTCCTCCTGTCGGTAAATTTTGTCGGACCAGGTTTTAGGGAAAAGGGTACCCAAAAATGCAAAAACCCTTTTTCAGGCTTAGTACAGGGACAAGGTCGCCAATAGTGGCGACCTAGTCTTCTTGATGCTTTTTGAAGATTCAGGTTCTGATTTTTTGGGTCTCGGTTGATACTTCCTTTTTCTTCAATAGTTCATGTCTGAAACTCCCGAAAATGACTTATAACTTGTCCTTTTGCTCCCTCTAGGGTTTTATGCCTTGATGTGACTTGAGTGGAATGTTTGTACTTTTTCCAACACTTTGTACTTCACCAATTCTGAGGACAAAACCTGCAAACATATGCAAAGAGCAAGAGAATGTTTGGGTTAGGGAATAGGGGTTTGCCTAAGTCAAACCCCTTTGATGGTAACTAAACCCAAATGAGAAAAAAATCAAAGGAGACATGCTTGAATGATAAAAGAATGCAAATTCTCACCAAATCCTTTGTTGTTGAGGTCTGCAACATGCAAGAACAACTCCAATGGAGCTTGCTTGTGAAACCCTTATGCATGATTGCTTGCTTTGGAAGTCTTGAGGGCAAGAGAACTTGTGAAGAGATGTAAAAATGAGCTTGGGAGAGAGATAAATGAAGGTAAAAACCATAATTTGTACATGTAAAACCCTAATTTTCCCGAAATGCAACATGATAGGCCGACACTAGGGTTGAGGAGGCAACATTCCCATTAGGTTTTGTTTTAATTTGAAATTAATGCCAAAAGGGACTAGGTCGCCCAAGGTGGTGACCTAGTCCACTTGGGCAATTTTAAGTGGTGGTTGAGAATTAAATAATGTTTAATGAAGTTTATCAGGTTTGCCTCTCGAAACACACTTGAGTCGGGACTAAAAGTACATTAAGGGGACAAATTAGCATAAGAAAAGGGTTAATTAATGAATGGTGAGCCTACGAAGATGTTAAAATGCCTTACAACACTTTAAAACACCTTGGCACAAGGCTTGGAAAGGGGTAAAAGGGTGTTGTTTAGGTGAATTATGTTGAAAGGGTCTTAGAAAAGTGAGGAAATGTGTTACAACACTTCACAATACCTTAGTAAAAGACCATTAGGTTATTGTTGAATTACAAGCTTACAAGACTAAATCAAGGGAAAACAAGGCTAGAATCCAAGGGAAAAGGTCAAGATGAGTGAAAAAGTGCCAAAGACTACACTTTTTGCAACACATTTAGCCCCCACTTTAGTGAGAGTATGAACTTACTTAAAAGTCACACTAAAGTAGTTGAATCATGCATGTCGAGTGGGATCTAATGTAATCATCCTAGTAAGGTGAGATGACTATGATCAAGAGGGATGATCAAGCCCCCAGGATCAAGATCCCATTGAAAACCAAATATAAGCACAAAAGATCACACAAGGAGTGAGAGGAAAGTCGAATAAAGCTTTGACCTTTTGTCTAGCTAGTTGTGGATCAGATCTAGGTTGTTTCTCCGAAAGAAAAGGATGCACTCACTCTAGGCCAACAATACTTTTGGTTTTCCACTGGGTGAGAATTCCAAAAGGTGTTGAGATACATACACATGGTTGGTATGCACTCATGCACAAAAAGGTGGCTATGGGGAAATTCATGCCTCTAGTTGGGCTTCCCGCTCAACCATACCAAAGTTATACCCCCTGATAACTTTGATAAGGCACCACAAAAGACAAGGGTGTGGTTCATGAGACAAGAAAAGCTTTGGATGCTTAGAACTGATGAAAAAATGCAAGATGGCACCACAGTCATGCAAGTTTTTTTATGCTAGTTGGCCATGTCTGCACAATGCAAAAATGCAACATGTAAAATGCAAAAGTGAAAAATGCAAAAATGAAAAATGTAAAAAGGGTGTTCCAAGGAGTCTTGTTTATCTTGTGTGAGGTCTTCCACTTAGGGATAACTGTGTCTAATGTATCCAAAGAGGACCTATTAAAGGATAGATGATTCACAACTTAGGGGATGTAGTGTGTCACACCAAGCCACTAAGAGGAATGTAATATGCTAAGATAAGTCACACTTATGAAGGACATTACATTGAATTTCATCCACAAAGTGAGAGACACATCATGTGAAGTGACAAGGCTGCACTAGGAAGCATAGACAAAGGAAAAGAAAATGCAAAAATAAAATAAAATAGTGCCAATGTATGCCCCCACGTTAAAGGGATTGCTACACACTGTTTTGTGAGCAATTGTTTTAAAGTAGAGAAAGGAAAAACTCAAAAACAAAATGAAAAGAAATAGAGCCTACTTGAAAAGCCCTATGTCAAGTGATATGTGTCCAAGGAAGGCTACGTCATGTGAAAGAAGAAGAGAAGAAAGATAAAAGGTGGTTGCCCCCAAAAATACCAAACACATAAGGGATCTATGGATTTGGGGTCAGTATATTCGTTGCTACAATTTTTTATTTGGAAAGCATGGAACTATCATCATTCCCCCAAATACATAGAACTAGAAGAAGGACACAAAGAGAGGGAAAAAAAATGAAAAAGAAGTTAGTTTGGGTCAACGTGAAGGAGACATAGGATGTCTCAATGCTTTGCACCATCCCCAAACGGACAACAAAAGAAAAAGAAAAAGACAAATGAAAAAGTGCCTTGTTTTTTAGTCAACATGTAGGAGACATTGCGGACTCAATGCTTTGCATCATCCTCAAATGGGGGGAAAAAAGGAAAAATAAAAGGGAAAAGAGTCCATTTGGGTCAACATGAAGGAGACATTGCGGTCTCAATGCCTTGCATCATCCCCAAATGGAAGGAAAAAAGGAAAAAAAAAGGAAAAGAGGTTCATTTGGGTCAACATGAAGGAGAAATTGTGGTCTCAATGCCTTGCATCATCCCCAAATAGAAGGCAACAAATAGAACAAAAATCGAAATGAATGTACGACATATAAAAGAAGTGAGATACAAATAGAAGGGCACACAGAGAGAAGAAAACATCAAACCGAACAGTACGGGGAGCACATTAAAAACAAACAAACATAATAATAGTAAGGCAAGTGTAAGTCAACCATGAAGCAGGTCATGCACCTCCCAATCTCGATGGGTAGAAGAGGGAGGTGAACAATGAAGCTAAGGGACAAGAACAAATGCATTACTAGGACAAGGCTAGCAACCTCTTTCCCCCACTAGGTGTAGGGTTGGAGTGAGCCAAGATAGGTGATGGGAAGGGGGATGTAATAGTGAGAAGGAAATTTTATACAACTATTACATGAAAAGGTGTACTAGAGTAGGTTAGGGTTCAATAGGTTAGCACTTGGTACCAACAAAGTGATACTTACTCAGTATCTCTCACAAATAGTGACATTCATCGCTTTTATGGAAAAGAACATGATGATAAGCACAATGTGATACATTAGCATCTTTAGGACAAATTACCAATCGATTATGACGAGGTAAGGTGACAATCCCTTTGTTTAAGAGGATGTATAATTTTCTCTCGCATTCAGGTGGTGGATGGAGAGGAAACTTACGTTTTTGTACTTTATATGGCCTCTTGCATCTGTTGGATTATCCAACTTCAAAAGAGGGTATGGGAGCAAGAGGTCCTGATATGACCAGAGGTTTAGCATTGTTGTTGTGAGGGGAATCAAAGATCATCGTGCCATCATCATGGAGCCTAAGAGATTCTCTAAGAGGCACCCTATCACGAGGGGGATCTCGATAACCAATGTATGTTGTATGTTCATCAGGTCACAATTGTTCATAAAATTTGTGAATTTCATGTTCATTTGTGAGATCATCACCTTGTTTGCTTAGAATGGTAAACCCTTTTCCATAAGTTTTTTGAAGATTGATGGGAGGGTGGGTAATCGGGTTATGGTAAAAGGGTTGAGTAGGAACAGGGTGAGATGAACTAGGCTCACCTTGAGTAGGTAACTTAGATCCATTATGGGTTTTCAGATGAAGGTAAGCAAATGTTTCAAGGGATAATATGTTAGGCATCAATGGCTGATTCATAGAGGGGTAAAAAGAAGAATTTTCTTCAAGGTTGTCAAGGAAGACATTAAGAAACTGATACATGCTAGCATCATCATCTCCAATGATGTCTACTTTAGTAGGATGAAATTCATTGGGATTTGGTTGAGCAGGAGTGGGTTCAAGATCATTAGGATCAATGGAAAAGGTGCAGCTTGACATGTCCATTAAGGATTTGAGGGATGTCCACAACTTTTTGAAAGACATGGCCATGATGAGAAAAAAGTACCAACAAGAAATGGACTAAAAGAGAAAATCTGGAAATGAAAATAGAAACACAATTACAAAAAACAGAAATGCAGACAAAGTGTTGAGAATGACAGAAATTGTGATGCAAAATGTGCAAGAGGACTAGGTTGCCCAGTGTGGCAACTTAGTCCTAATAGTGCTTTTTTTGACTAAATTCTAAATTTTTAACTGCTTTTGATACTTTTTCGGATTGTTTGATACAAACAAAGAATGTGAATGCAAATATTTTTGTGTTTTCTTCTGAAAATGTAATGCAAAGTGCAATTCTAGAATGAACTTTCACTAATGCACTTTTTCTACAAACCCTAGGATGCAAACAATGCCAAATATTCAATGCAATGCAAGTTATTTCCTAAGATGAAATGCAAAATCAAAAAGTTAACAAGTGGTCTATGGTTGGGTTCACCAAAATGAACCTCCAAAAATCTATGCGAACAAGTGAAAGAGGATTCCCTTTACTAGGCTCCTAGGGTTTTTCTCCTAGGAGCACTTGGGTTTAGGAATGACACTCTTTCACTTAGTGATATGATCTCTTGGTGATTTCATTCAAAGTGTAGGGCTGATTGGTGAAGGTTGTAATATGTGTGTGTAGTGTGGTTGAAAACTGAAAATGAAATCATAGTAATCTAATGTATGAAATGTAAAAAAAGTAAATGTAAACTAATGCAAAGCTAATCTAAAATGACCTAAATGTATGAAAAACATAAAGTAACTGGAAAGTTAAGAACTTGTGCACCTAGAAATGGAATGTTGCAGATGAGAAGCCCTGAAATGCTCTAGAAATCGATTGAAATCAGCAGAGGGACATTTACGCCAAGTTGGGCGACCTAGTCCTCCTATCGGGAAATTTTGGAAGACCAAGTTTTGGGGAAAAGGATACCCAAAAATGCAAAAACCCTTTTTTAGGCTTAGCACAGGGGCAAGGTCGCCAATAGTGGTGACCTAGTCCTCTTGATGCTTTTTAAAGATTCAAGTTCTAATTTTGTGGGTCGCGGTTGATACTTCCTTTTTCTGCAACAGTCTGTGTCTGAAACTCCCAAAAATGACATGTAACTTGTCCTTTTGCTTCCTCTAGGGTTTTATGCCTTGATGTGACTTGAGTGGAATGTTTGTACTTTTTCCAACACTTTGTACTTCAACAAATCTAAGTACAAAACCTGCAAACATATGCAAAGACCAAGATAATGTTGGGGTTAGGAAATAAGGGTTTGCCTAAGTCAAACCCCTTTGATGGTAACTAAACCCAAATGAGAAACAAATCAAAGGAGAGATGCTTGAATGATAAACAATGCAAATGCTCACCAAATCATTTGTTGTTGAGTTTTGAAACGTGCAAGAACAACTCCAATGGAGGTTGCTTGTGAAACCCTTGTGCTTGATTGATTTCTTTGGAAGTCTTGAATGCAAGAGTACTTGCGAAGAGATATAAAAATGAGCTTGGGAGAGAGAGAGAAATGAAGGTGAAAACCCTTATTTATACATGCAAAACCCTAATTTTCCTAAAATGCAACATGATAGGCCGATACTAGGGTTTAGGAGGCAACATTCCCGTTAGGTTTTGTTTTAATTTTGAAATTTATACCAAAAGGAACTAGGTCGCCCAAGGTGGCGACCTAGTCCACTTGGGCAATTTTAGGTGGTGGTCGGGAATTAAATAATGTTTAATGAATTTTATTAGGTTTTCCTCTCGGAACACACTTAAGTCAGGATTAAAATTATATTAAGGGGATAAATTAGCATAAGAAAAGGGTTAATTAATGAACGATGAGCCTAGGAAGATGTGAAAATTCCTTACAACACTTTAAAACACCTTGGTACAAGGCTTGGAAAGGGGTAAAAGGGTGTTGTTTAGGTGAATTGTGTTGAAAGGGTCTTAGAAAAGTGAGGAAATGTGTTACAAAACTTCACAACACCTTAGTAAAACACCGTTAGGTTATTTTTGAATTGCAAGCTTAGAAGACTGAATCAAGGGAAAACAAGGCCAAAATCCAAGGGAAAAGGCCAAGATGAGTGAAAAGTGCCAAAGACTACACTTTTTGGTGACACACCTCTTCAATCTCTCCTTGGTTCACTCGAATTATTTTGGGGTACCTTATCTCCTTGTTTTTGAAAACTTTTACCTTCAACAGGCTTCCTTGGAGTTTGATTATTTTGTGTCCAAACAAGCTTCTTTTTCTTCCTCTCCTGGTAGTTTGAGATAGACTTCAGCCTTTGTTCCTACTTAATTTCCTTCCCGTAAACCAAATCCATGGTAGCTGGACCATGAACATCTACCTTGCCACCAATTTGAACATTTAGACCCATGTTAAACTTTATTATATGAAATCTCTCATCCTTCTGGTACATAGGTATGCACTTTAGAAGTTGAGTGAACTTCTCCCAATACTCATCCATTGAGGAGTCACCCTTTCTTAGGTTTTGGAAGTCAATGAAATTTTGGTCCTAGAAGAGTTAGGGTAACCATCATTTTCAAAAAATATTTTCAAACTCGTTCCATGTGAGACTTAAATAACTAAGCACTAGCTCCACTTTCTTACTCATCCACCAGTTGGATGCTTCACCATCCAACTAAAATGCTCCCCATATGGCTTTAGTGACCTCAGAGTAGTTTGTGATTTTGAAATACTTCTCCATTTTCATAAGCCATGCTTTTGTCACATCTCCAGTAGCACTACCTTCAAATTTTGGTGGTGTGATCTTCCTCATGTCACATGATAACTCATTTTCCAAATGCTTCCTTTTAGTTCCCTCAAAATATGATAGTGACCTAGCACTCTCTTGATCCTTGTATTTAGTATGATTATGGGAATCATCCCATTCTTCCTCTTTGTTGGGAACTTCTTCTTCATTATTTTAGAACTTTTTGATCCACTCTTTCCTTTCCCTTAACTTCTTGTTTGAGGTTTCCCATTCTTATTCTAGTTTCATCCATGATAGCTAGACTATAGTCCAACTTAGCTTCGACATTCTCAGTGTCTTGACCTACTTCTTGACTCTCCCCCAAGTTAGTTCTTGTCCTAACCATTTTTCCAAGAATAGTTATATCTGAAGGTTTCAAATTTTTATTATAATCAAAAGGATTTTCAATTTCCTTTATTTTATATAGAATGACTATTTAGATAGTCAAAGGGAGTATATCCCTCTAATTCACTTTCTGATACATAACTTCGTGGGGTATAACCCTTAGATTTTTGATAATTTATATCTTCAAAAGGATAATAACCCTCAGATTTGACCTTAGACACATATTTCTAAGGTACATAACCCTCTGATTCACCACTTGTGGCTATTATAATGACTTCCACTAAGGGAAGAACTCGAGGATCCTTAAATATCATGACTGGACTAATAGTACATTCTAAGGGCATATCCCTAGAAAGTGACAGAGTCTAAATTTTTCAGAGAGACATAAGGTAAGTAGTTGAAGTTGGCATCATCTTTCATCCTTCTCTTCTCTTGACTAATTCATGAAAGGGAATGACTGATTCGCGGTAACAATTCCTTGATATAAACTTGAATATGATTGAGAAGGTGTAACATTCTCATTTTTCTACCTAGTAAATCTACTAAGTTTTAACCACATGTAATTATCTATTCGTCTAATGTAAATCAATAATTTTTTTCCTTTTCTATTTAATAATAAATGCATCATTTGAAATGTAACTTTATCCAAACTTTTACATTGCATAATCAAATAACCATTCCAATAATATAAGTATGATTTAACTTTACATAAATATATTCAAGATAATGTTTCATATTACAATTTCCATATAGATGGACACATGATTGAATACATTGCTTCAACAAGATTACAAGAACTAGAAATACAAACCATCCACAATGTCCTCCCAAATCTTGGCCGCCAACTTCATGAGGTGAAGCATCACTCAAGCACTTTTCCACCAACCATGGACTAATCGAGGTCCCCACACATCTACCAAACTAGTAAGATGACCCTACCCTTCGACGAAGAGATTGGTTTGGTAACCTTATCCTTCAAATCGCCTTTTTTGAGCATAGTGATGTGTCCTACAAATCTAGAGCTACCATAATGTCTACTATCTCATATACGATTATCCCAACCTAGAATGTAAATTGGATCACACAATGAACTGAAAATGTAGATAGTGGCTACCTACACTACTTTGGCCAAATATTCATCACCCAATAACTTTGAGCGAGGTCATCTATTTAACCACATTTAATTGCTTGAATTTTATTTACCATTAGTATTCTATTCTAAGGTTATCGCCTTTCTCATGGATTTATCCTAACCCCAAGAATACCCTTCTTGTTAACTTATATCTAATGGCATGCTACAACACAACTCTATCTTATGCTACACACCTAGAGTACTATAAAACTATGTATAGTTTCAAAATTCTATGAATAGTATAAGTAGTATACAAATGTATAAAACCCGTGGTAGTATATTTATCTATATATGTATAACCACAAATAAAGGTTTCCCAAAGAAAGAGAAACTCAAAAATTTCAGAAGACTTGCAAGCATCAAACACACTTAAAATACAATCTTTCCAACATGACATCATAATAAACAATCTTTTCACCATAATAACAATGGAGTAGAAATCAACATGCCTTTTTAAAGCTCCAACTGAATAATCTTCCCTCCTATCTTAATGGCTCAATATCGCTTGCAACATCCACTACGAACAACCCAAATACCTCTACTATCTTCTCTCTAGATCTCTCAACAAAACCAATATAAAATAACAAGCAATTCTCTCTGTCTCACAATTCTCAATTCACTCTCACAGAACTTTCAATATAATAACACAAAGGAAATCAAAATTATAAATATAAAAATTGGTAGAATGAGCACCTCTATTTATACTAATTTGTGAGAAATTGAAGGCTACAAAAAAGTCAATATTTCTTCCACCTTTCTAACCTCATGCAATGACTCACCAAGTTAACTCACAAGTTTGCAACACATCACAGTCCTCACCATTTAAATGGTTGAGTCGACTTGACATATGGGACAACAAGCTTAAAACAAGTTTCCTAATTCAAATTCCTTTACAAATGCTACCAAGTTTGCACTTGATAGAGTCTAAATACTATTTGCAAGCTTATGCACATTTTAAAGACCTCTTTTACATTCCAAACACTTGTAAATATGGCACCATAATTATAGCGTGGGTTTTGAAATATTCCAAAGGTTTCAAAACAATATTTACTTCCTTCTAAAATGTTTACACAATAGCAATAACTCTTACGCGTTTGTTCTTTGTTTTGACTTGGTCTCATTAAAATTTATGCACTGGCTTATTTGTTGGTTGTGCCTTTATCATATGTATCGTATGTTATATGTGCTTTGCTTCAAAATATTAACAATAATAATCAATGCTACGATATGCACTTGAGAATCATATCAATAATTTTTATTCATATATATATTATATATATACAATATATGTATATGTATATATATGCATATATCAAAATATATATACATATATATTAATATATATACATATATATTAATATATATTCCCATGCATATGGGTAATCCACCCATGAGGATGTGTAGGTATGTATACCTTCGTATACTTATGCACGTATTTACTCACATGTATGAGTTTACCATAGACACATACATATACATATATATACATAAAATACATATATCTCATCGATATAAAAGTAAAAACTCAAGGAAGATATTCAACAAAAATTCAAGACTTCATCTCATCCTTCATTCCAAATGATCATAAAACAAGATTGCAAACCAACATAAATATTTATAATCAAAATAGAAGATCACTTATCCATTACCTGAACTGATTTGACTAAACTAAGACCAACTAGGGTGTGAGTGTGTGAATGCTCAGTAAGACTTAATTTAAAGGTTACCATACCAAGCTCTTCTTTTGAGTGATACTTCCCCTCTCTTCTGGAGGCTTGAACCTATTCCTGCATTCAACTTAGTTCACCATAACAGTAGTTAGTCAAATCAATGCATCATATACGTCACATGCATGTCATATTCACATTAAATTATTTCATATATTTAATCATAAAGAATTTAATTGAATCAATCATTCATTCAACATATTTCCATCAAAATTCATAAATAAAACAAATTCACATTTATTGAAGCAATTTACCAAACTAGGTAATAGTAAATAGATAATAAGACATGGGTTGTAACAAAAGGTATTCAAGATTCCAGCTTTCCCTAGATATTAGACTATTGAAACGAAAAAGGAAATGGATTATTTTGAGAGGCATAATTTAATTTGTCTCAATGTCATTAACAACCAAATATTGCTCAACCTAAGGAAGATAGTGTTGGATAGGACAACTGAGAGGGGGGTGAATCAGTTGTCACAGATTTAACCTTAAATTCAATTATCAGAACTAACACATAAACTAATTAACTAATTAACCATCAAATGACAATGCATAAACACAATAACACCATATTTACATGGAAAATATAATGAGGGAAAAACCACGGTGAAGATTAACTCACACTTTAGAGAATATCAAAACCGATTACAAAAAGGATCAATATCTGGAATAAGGCTCACTGCCTACAATAAGGCTCACTACCTAGAATAAGGAATCACTATCAAGACTCACTGTCCACAGGGATACAACATGGATGGCTCACTACCATAGATATACAAAGAAGACTTGTTACATAGAGACAATAATCCCAATGCAACAAAGGATTCCACCATAATCATTGATCCACTTACATGAATGCCAGAGTTTTCCTTCTGCTCATTGCATTTTAAAACTAAGTGTTAAGCTTCACACTGATCAACCACACACATAACTCACACACTCATAATAGCATCAAGGTCGCATTTTCTCTTTCACTTATCTTACTTATTTTCTTATGTACACTTTTCATTGCTAGCACATTCTGTATTTATACCATCTCCAACTTTGAAAATATACAAAGTCAACCATCCAACTTCAAATTCAAATTATGTCGAAGCCAAACATCCTAGGGTGGAATTAGAATGAGGGAAACCCAAAACACATGCTTCACCGGGACCCATAATAGATCCAACATGCTTCATCAACTTCGAAGATAGTGCTTGACACCCGGTCAACCAAACCAGTGTAAAATACATAGATCAATTAAGCTCGATACTTCCAAATGTCAGAACCATTTTCAATAGAACTAGGGAAACACAACTCTCAAACCATAATGAGAAATATAGACCAACAAAAATTCTCTCGGACCTCGGCCAGAACACAAAAAACATAGTTCACAAGTACCTGACCAACATCCTCAATAGCTGACAACCTTTAACCTTCCTTTTATACAATTTTCTCAATATCCTCAACATATACAGTCAACAATAACTAGTAGATAACCAGTTGACTGGTTGACATCAATGATAACACTTTCATTCCTCTTTCCATTCTTGCAACTGATAGCACTCAAGATGGAAAAATTATAACATAGGAGTGAGTTCAAAGAAGGAATCAAGGATCAAATCACACTCCTCAGTAAAATTTATGGTTATCTAAGTGCTAGATAATTATACTCATGGATTTCTCATTCCATGTTGATCATAATAGATGAGAAGAAAATTGATTGGGCTGCCATAATTAGCAATAATCTACATACATAGCTCAAAGATGTATTGAACATCAATAATTTCTACATGAATTTTCATCTATTTTACTTGTTATCCTATCAAGTAACCTTCCCAAAACTCACCACATTAGGATCTCTTCAAATGGGAGAGATCAATATCTATGAACATTACCCATAGAAATAGTTGGATGCTAGCAAAAAAAATTATTGTGTGGTAAATGAAGATTTCATTTATGACATTATCAAAGGGTTGCAGAATGACTTCGCTAAAGAATCTCCTTGGAATCCATGAAAAAGTTTAAGAATTGGAGAAATTGGTCATCCAATTCAAGACTTTCACATACATAAAAGTGATATATTTTCATAAGGCTCCCCTCAAGCTCCCAAGATACACAACTAACAAGATAATCTTATTAGAATTATACAAACAAGTGATTGGGATTCACAAGCTAGTTTTTGGCAAGCATAGTTCGGGATACTCCTTCCATGTAAAGATAGGAGTTTATTATTGTGTAAACATGAAAAATACCAAGAATGTAGAGTTGGAGTTGGTCATGTACATAATGAACCTCTATAATGACCCAAGGGCCAAATTTGAACTCATTAGAAAAATAAGAAAATTTATTGGTTACTTTTTAAAATATAAACATGTTCTTGAATCAATGATGAACGATTGCAATGTGGCTAAAGTGCCAAAAAAAAAAAAATATAATGGGAAAGTCCTTAACCATATTTACAATGGAAAAGGTATTTTAAATCAACCAATCTATAATGTAGGTCATTCAATTGTAGAGGATGGTGATATAGAAGCAAGGGTAACAAGAATCAAGACTTGTAATAAGAGATGATTGGTTTCTCCATTCCATATGATGGCATTTCCAAGACCTCAATCCCAAACAAAAAAATTAAAAATAGTTGAAGGTTAATTTTCTACTGTAGCTGAGAATAAAATACCATCTTCCTTAGTAGTTGGATCAAATAAGAGGAAGGGAAAAGAGAGAATAGTCATAGATTTAAGTGAAGAAGAAGTTGAGGAAAAAATTCCTTTAAAATGGAGAAAGAGAACTTAGAGTGAGACATAAGACACATCAATTCCTAGCCCCTAGGATTGGTTCACCTACTCCTTCCTCTTCTCCCCCACATGAATCTCCTATACCTTCTCCTCCTCCACCACAAAACCCTCCTCTTCCTGCAATCCCTCCTCCACAACATTCCTCCTCTCATGTCTCTCCTTCTCACATACCAACTTCTCTAATTCCTCCACCTCCTCCAATTCTTTCTCCTCCCCTTTCACCTATGTGCATGATGCTCCTCCTCCTCCACAAGAACAAGAAAAACTAAAAGAAAGAGAGGGGGAATTTTAGAATGAGGAGGTAGTTGAGGAAGAAATAACTAGAGAAGGGGAAGTTCAGAGAGAATTTTGGATAGAAGGAATTGCAAGAGAATAAGTTGAAGAGGGAGAAATAGAACCAGATAAGGAAGTTCAAAATGAGGAGGTAATAGTAGATATGGAAGAAGAAGAGATATAAATACATGAGGCAGAGTGGGAACCTAAAAATTATCAAGCCTCACACAATACAAAATCATCTGCTCTCCCCAGTATGAATTCACTTCCAATCTCCTGGTATGGTTAAACTATACCATTTAGAAGAGAAAAAGGACTTGTGTCCAAGAGGGAGAAGAAGATAACCTCATGATCCTTTCTAAGGATTTTCAAACATCAGAAAAGAAAAGAAAGAGATCAAGGAAGGTGTCTTCTATCACCATGGGTGAGCAAGGAAACATAATAACAAAAATTTCTATTCTCAAGATTACCTAAATCAGGCATGCTACCTAAAGATTAACAAATGCAACAAGTAGACCTGGGCGTCCATACCAGAGAAGGCTAACAAAAATCATTAAAAATGGTTGTTTCCACTATCCTTAGAAGGATGAGAATAAAAAATAACTTAAGTCCCAAGTGGCCCAGCTAACAACATGCATCGACTATTTGATCGAGCATGTTGATGCAGTTACTCATGTACTAGTACTGCAAGCTACATTGAAAAGAGAAACCCTACATCCTGACCCACAAGGTTGGTTAGCCATTTTTATGGGATGGAAGGAGGAAATCTAGGCTCTATCAAGTAGATTTTTGAAGAGTAATAAAATATTATCACTGAATTAGTGATGAAGGTAGTCTAGCTCATTAGATGGAGCTAGAGATAAATGAAGACATAATGGTTTCGGATGATTACATCCCAATTTCGCAAAGAATAAAATATAATCCCTTAGAATAGTTTCTAAAGGTAGATATGTTTGAGGAAGAAGATCAAGATAAGCCAAAATAATGGCTAAAGGAAGGACAATTGAGGGTAAATACCCTTAATAAATGTAAACACAAATTGAACAACAATAGGAACCTAGTCGAACAAGCTATGGTAAAGATAAAACAATTTGTAGAAAATATGGGATGCACTTTTCGGGAAATCTCATCCCTAGTGGCATATCCTAATAAAATGGTTAGAGAGTTAGAACAACCACTGCAAGGTTAGGTCACTTAGGAGGCCATTGATCAAGTGATGACCCGAAAGGTAGACTTATATTCTTTTCAGGAGGAATTAGTGGGCTTCACAAATTTACAAGAAAAGTTAGATAGTTCCACTTTTTCACAAAGAGTCAAGTTGAAATACCATCAGGGTCATCCTATGGACATCATAATGATATCATTAGTGCCTTTTTGAAACATTTCCCTAGCACCATGGATTAAATTAAACTATTAATTTTTTCTTTATGCTGAATGTATTTTGTAATAGATCAATGCTTAGATAATTAAACACTAATTTGTCATTGAGATTTTAGCTAGACTCTAGTTCCAAGTGAGCAGTTTAATTTAGTTAAGGTTTATTTCTAGATGGGGTTGGTCGCCCTAGTTAGACTTTTAGTTAGCTTTTTTTAGATCCATAAATTATGGGACACTTGAATCTATATAGTTTGGATGTTTTAGAAATTAAAGGTATCAAAAACTATTATATTTGCAAGAAACTTATATAATTTCAGTGTGGATCTCTCCTACTATATTTTGTGAAGATTTTATAAAATATCAAAGGGTTACAATTGCTACATGCATATGGATCTTGATCACTGGTGGTGGTACAATTATTTTATTTATTTGAATTAAGTAAATTGGAAAAGTCAATTATGTTACAATGATATTGAGTATATTCTTATCTCTAATCTGCAAATTTTTATGGTGATCTGATTTGATATGAACTCAAAATATTAATATTATTGATTTCCTTTAAAGATTGCATTGGTGTTAATAGAGATTGAGTGAATACTAGTTCCTTTAATATTGGTTATTGAGATTTTTTCTAACCATTTAGAATTGATAAATGAGATAAAATTTACCTCTGTCCATCTAATTGTAGTTTATTCTTTAAATTTCTCTTTCAACCCTAAATATTTTTATTTTTTAAAATACTTTAAATCTTTAAAGAGTGCGAGAATTACATAGAGTTGCTAAAGAAGTGATGTACTAACATGAAATTAATTGTGTGAATTCAAAGAAATAAATCTTTCAACTTTGGTTGCATGTCTTGAACATATTTTCCAAGATACCTAAATCATACAACCCCTTTTTGAAACAAGTTCATGCAGACCACTCAACTATCCATCACGTTCAAGACTTGGCCCAACAGGAATATTGGAGTAGGAAAACCCTAATTTTCAAGATGAGTAATAATTAATTATTACTTAGCAAGTCGTTGTGCTAAAACTAACATCAACACTAGGCTTAGGGGCTAGTAAATGGACGTTGTGAGAGGCTTGAGCAAGGAATTAAGTCAAGTGACCAACCAGACAGGTGAATGAAAGAATAGAAATAAAGTGCATGCATGATTTTAGGGTATTGACAAGGTTGTATCTAGGGTTTAAGTAAAGTATTTTTTTAATTTTGACAAGTTTGCAACTTTGACAAATTTTGCACCTTTCTTAGACATAGACCTAAATGGTAGGCACAAAGTGACAACAATTATCATTCTATGGATTTTGGTCGCCAACCTACCCTATGGGATTTTTTCCCTCAAGTTTGTTCTGATAGTTAACAAATGTAATTTTCCTTCTTTCAAATCAAGTTTCCTTTCAAATATGTCAATCCTAAAGGAACCTTCTATCTTTTCAAATTTAAATATGAAGATACTTTTGGCATATTATTTTTCCTTTTTGAATTGTAACAATTTATTACCTTGACGAGATTTGGATTGTTGGGTTGTAAAGTTAACTTTTGGTGCCTTGTTGTCTATAAAATGGTAATTGCTGTTCTATTTTTAGGACTATAAATTTTTGATAACTATGGAACTATTAATGAATAATTATCATTAATTATTTTTATTCATGGTTTACTTTCACATAAATTAATAATATTTTTTATCTATACTTACAAAATTGTAACAGTGGTGTTGATTGGGTCATACCTAATTGTAAATCTCATGACTTGTAATTTTCTTGTCAATATTTTGAAATATCAGGATATTGGACCATTGTTTGGGTGTATTTTGATCTCTTTCTTAATTTGATGAGTTTCCCTTGAAAATTTGCATTGTTTATGTGTAGTGATTACATTTGGAAAATAATAAATTGGTTATGGTTTCCACTTGCAAACATAAAGTGTATTCATGTAATGTTGTTGAAAAAATAAAAATAATTTTTTTTCCTCTTTTCCTCCCTTGTCTTTTTATTTTCTCTAAATATTTTGGTAATTTTCATAATATTTGATCTAAGTTATCAATAAAATTCATAAATCCTTTGAACTAACTTGTGATCTATATAATAGAGATAAAAATCCATTAAAGATTCACTTATCTTTTAACAATTAATATTTTTTTGGGACTCTTGAACCATAAATGCCCCTCATAAGATAGTATTCATATTAAATTGTTGAGTTACCCTATAAGTCAAGACCTAATAGTCAAAGCCTTGGGATAGTCAAATTATGTATTCTTTGTGATTTTTTCTGAAGTTGTATGTACATACAAAATATATTAATAGAAGAGGTTCTAGAAGGAGGGCCTATATTTACAAACAAGAGTCCAATAGAGTTCTCACTAGATCCTAATCTAGTGATTCTAGAGTTGAATCACTCAAATTAAGAGATACAAAAAGAGTTTGAATAATTCATAGAGAAAAATTTATAGGAGTTATGAGATTCATACCTTGTTGTTTGTCTTGAAATTTAAATTTTCTTCTTCAATGGAAATTACCTAATTTAGTTTGAATTATATCATGATCTACCTAATAATCTTGAAAGTATTTTCCCTTTAGAAGTATAATTTGTACAAAGATGTAGAAGATCATCTCAAAATTTTCAAACATACATGTTTTTTAGCATGAAGATATGGCTTTTCACCTATTTTCTTACACAATGGGAGAATAAGCTTATGCCAAGTACACATATCTTCCAAATAATTCCATCACCAATTGGTATTTTATACAATCAATACTTTTATCTATATTTTAAATTCATGTAGATGCAACAACTTTACACCATCAATTTATAGAGATAAAGAACAATGAGGGATATTTTCTTATTATATTTAATGATCGATTTTGAAGTCTTATTCTAGACTAAAAGAACCGTATATAGTTAATAAATCCACTATATTATTAGTGTATTATGTTTCTCTTGACCCTTTGACATCCATGTTCTTAAAAATAAGAGTTCTTGTTGCTATAAATTTCCCTAAAGCTTATACAAAAGCAACTAAAGTTAACAAAGAGATTGAACATATAGGTTAAGGTCCTCTTATTAAAATAGGAAAATTAGGGATTCCTAATCAAATGCAAAGAATCAATGGAGCATTATCTAACCACTCACCTTTGTTAAATATTATATCATCTATTCCCAAAATAAGATCCAAGTAGTCCTTGGTCTTGCATCCTATTCTTGTAATTACTCAAATTCATTCAAATGGAACTCCATTTATACCTTAATCTCAAGACTATTTGATATAAAAGGATCAAGAGGATAAGGAATTTATTAAATAAATTTTCACCTATTTGAAAAGGTTGACTATTGATGTGACTCACTTTAGAAATCATAAATTTTATTTCAAAGTAGTCAAAACCAAAAAAATAAGAATCTGAGAGTTCTTGGACCTACTAGAATGTGGAACACTTGGTTGAATAGTGGATTTATATCACCCTTAGATAACTATGGGTAGGTTGAAGCTAGGCCTCTAGAAAGGGTAAACTTGATATAAGTAGCACTCAACAACTAGTGCCAAATTTACAATACAAATGTTCATGTTGAGTTGGATTATCATCAATTCAAAATAGATTTTGATAATTCTAGAATGAAATTTTAAATTTTGAAAGTTTTGATTCTAGAATGTCTCTTGGAAGAGAACTGGTCCCTATGGGATATGAATCAACAATGTTGTTGGATAGCTAAAATTTTCATATGAAAGAGACAATGAAACATAATAAGAAATTGATGAAGTGCATACATTTCAACAATTCCAAAAAGAAAATAAATATAATTTGAGAATGAAAAATCATTCTAAAGGACCATTGAAAACATCTATACAATCAAATCATTTTAGTATGCCTCTAGATAGAAATTCAAGTAATAATATTAATCCACAAAAATATTTGCCATAATATTTCACTAGTTCCCAACCTATAGTACCACAAGGTACAACTAAAAAGTTTGAAATAAATAAGCTAGAGAGTATCAATGTTGAAGAAAATAATGATTTAAAGATAAATTTATCTTTGTTTTAGTTGCTAAAAGTTCATATAGCTAGACAACCTTTCTTTAAATATTTAGAAGAGCCTTCTCAAAAAGAGTGCCATTAAAAAAAGAATCATTTTCAAACGATCGAGTTTCTAAAGTAAAAGAGGAATCCTCAATCCAAATAGATGATACACAAGTATCCTTGTATAAATACAAAATCAAATCTCCTCCATTCCTCCTTACCTTGAGAATTTTTGGTAAGAATTTTCATAATTTCCTATTAGATTCAGGTGCCTCCACAAATTTTATGCCCCTATTCATATGTCAAGCATTAGGTCTTACTCTTGCTAAATCCTCCAAAAAAATTACTCAGTTGGATAAAATTGAAGTGAATGTCATAAGAGAATTGACTCATATTTATATGCAATTAGCTTTTGATCCTAGGGTTTAACACTACTTTAACATACAAGTTATAGAAATTCCTAAATATTATAGTATGCTTTTAAGTAGAGATTGGCCTAAAACATTGAATGGATACATGGACATCGATTTCTCTTACATATGATTTACATGGAGAGGTATTCTAAATTAAATTATAATAGATATAAAACTGAGAATGAAAAATCTAATCACTTAGTATAATTAAAAAAATGAAATACTTTATTTGAAGGCAGAACCAGGAGTGTATATGCAAAGTTTATGGAGATATCAAAATGAATAATTCTAATTGTGCTGATTCAATTACAATAATAATATAAAAATTCCTTTGATATTGATGTTTTGATAGAATCATATTATTATTCCTCATTAGAAGGAGAAGAAGGATTTTTGGGAAACTTTCAAAAAATTCTTTCAATATTTTCTAATAACATGAGAAATAATTTAAGGAATAATTATTTTTAAAAATTTGGTGTTGAGTACATAATTCAATGCAATCTAAGTTCACTTTCTCACTATGCTTCATGTTTGTACACTAAGTGAAGGAAATTGGTACAAGGGAAAATAACCTATTTGACAATGATCCTCCACCAATATAGAATGCACCTATACAATCAAATAAATTTGAAATTATGGATACTATTCAACAAATTAAATTGGCTAGAAAGAAAGTGGTAATACCAAAAATAATAGTTCTAGTTGAAAATAAGAAGACTCAAGACTGTCAAATATCTCAACCAAAGATGAAACCAAAAATTGATCCTAAGAGAAAAACTCTAAAAAGATGGAAAAGCTATATGTGAATGCTCAAGTTTGATGGATCAAAACCAAATAAAGGAGATAGAGTAGGAATCAAATTGATTAGTTCTTAATGTAAATATTTCCATACTTCTTATAGTTACAATTCTTGTAGTGCCCCTCCGCTTTGCTCTTTGGGCCACTTGTGCTAGTATTGTTGACGTTGCCTTTTGTTCGTACCTCGTTCATATGGGTATCACTTCATTTCAAGTTGTTTATTTCTATTGTTGCTTTAATGTTGTATATCATCATTTTTATGTCGTTAAATTATGGTTTTAGTTTAAACAATATTCTATGAATATGTTAGTTTAGATAATTGAACTTCATTTGATGTGAATATCGTTAATTAATCAATAAATTAATTTGCTAAGAGATTATAATTAATGTTATTAAAATTTGAGTGGATGTTAATTGTGTTATTAATATTATATATTTTAAATTAGTGACGAGAATATCATTTATTTTAAATATATGTAAATTGACAAGAAGTTTTAATAAAATATTTAATTGAAACATTAAATTTCATTATTAATAAGTATATAATTTTATATTAAATTAGATTGTGAATTTAAGATTGTAGATGTAAATGATTATTGTTTTTTAAATGTTGTTATTAAACATTTTTAATTGTAAATGGAATATATTTGATTTTCCATATTGTTAATTTCTAATTTAGTGTTTGATAATATTGCTTATTTATTTATTACTCGGGATTTAATCAAAAAGGAAAGTAAGTGCTATTTCCTAATTTTTTTTTTTTTTAAAATAAATAAATTAAAGTGGCTATTTTCATGTGGAGATCTAATTGGGAATTAGTGGGCAACAATTCTAATTCTTTCCTTTTCATGATTTTATATTGGTTTCTATTTTTGAGAATTGGGGGGGGGGGAGGGATTTTTTGGAATGGGGAATTGGGTTTGCAGGAATTGTCTCTCTGCAAAAAATAAAATAGTTTATGGGGAGGAAGATTACAGTTTTGGTTTTGATATTGTTTCGAAGTGGATTTATCTCGGAGAGTGATCAAGTTTGAAGGTTTGTTCCTGTTGTCATGGATTGTTCGGCATCGGATTTTGTTTCAGTCAGCATTGATTTTTGACGTCCAATGAAAATCTCCATACTCGGCGTCCATTGAAAATCTCTCCTTGAAATTTCTTGTTGACGCTCTCTAGACAAGAGTATGACTTTCTTTCCCCGCTATAATTTTGATATGTTGTACTGCAAGTTGTAAATCATTCTGTACGTTCGAATTTTATGCATGCTAAGATTTTGGTTTAAATTTATACGTTGTGGTTTTTGATTTATAATCACATGTTGTGGTTTCGATCTGTATTCATATCGCGTGTGAACGATTATGAGGAGTTAGTTATGTATAGCGGTGCTGAAGTTTATATCTTTTGCATTCGATTGTTGGATTGCCTTGAATTTTGTTGTCATTCGTCTCAAAGTCTTTGTGCAAAATTTGGTGTTTAGTCTATATGGTGTATCTAGAGAGATTCGATGGTATTTTATGATTTGCATAAGTCACATGTTTATATCTGGCATTTTCCTTCCCTATGTTGGCCTTAATGCCTTTCGTCTGGTAGTTGATAGATATGCCTTAGTCTCAGATAGTGCTCTATGTCTTCATCTTGAGGGTATTGTTTATTCTTATTTTCTATAGAAAATGAGGGGAAAAATAATAATGTCCCTTTTACCTTCAATGTTAAGAATTCTAGCCATGAATCACTCTTAGAACTATTAGACCCTTTGATACCATCAAATAAAGATTTGGAAAATCTTATCAATAAATCCATTTTGTGCAATCAATTTTCCTCCCGTTGCATACAGCTTCACTTTTTCCAATCTCATTTGCTTCAAAGTTTTGAAGTCTTTTATCATTCCACAAATGCTCCTATTTTTTCTACACCCTGTATAAGATTATGCTCTCCCTTGGAGTCTATTCCTTCCTTTGATCTGAACAGACTCTCTAACTTGAACCATGAACCGCTTCAACTATATCTTATCATATATTTTAGGTTACTTTGACTTTGCATTGTTGTTGTAATGTACACCTGGAAAATAGCGTGCATGCTTTGTTCATGTTTCCAGTTATAGTGATCGCTTGTTGTCCGTGTATCATTCTGATATTAGATATTGTGATTTTTGTTTCCAAGTCCTTACTTTATACTGCAAATTTTATGCACCTTACATTTGATGGTATGTAGTTTGATAGCCATAAAATAGGGGTTTGAGTTGATTGTATACAATGTTGGGTATTGTTTTGCGATTTGAGGAATGCGATTTGAGTTGGTATTTGAATTTCGTCTTCTCCTCTCTACAAGTTCACTTCTTAGCAGTGCTTAGTGTCTAGTCACTTCCTTATTGATTTGTTTGGTTATAACGAATTTTATTCTTTGATTGTTTACTTGATATTAAAGATGTTGGTTTTACATTGATTGTTCCTTACTTGGTTTGGCATTCGATATTCAATAAAAATGCTTGAAATTTGTTATGGGACGAATAAATATGTATTTGGATTCGATTAGTGAGCATGGAATTCGTAAGTTATGAGTTAGAGTTATGCTTGGGATTTGATTTATAAGCTTTACATTGTGCTTCCTTAGTTCGATGGATATATAAAGTTCAATTAATATATATAATATGTGTTAGTTATAATTTGATGATCAGTTAATATATATTTATACATGTATAGATGTATATGTTTATAAGTGTATATTACATTTAGGTTGAAATATATTTCTTTATAAATAGATTTTTAATTATAATAAATTCTTATATATATGTTTACATGTATTTGAATTTGTTAACAGATTTTCACCTATGGGCTCAATTAGGAAGAGCCATCTATTTTTCAAGATTAATGATACTTTTTATTCAAACCTTCTATGCTACATTCAATTATACAAATGAAACAACTTTATAGCATTACAAGATTATAAGAAACATAAAGTTATTTTATTCATGCAAATGAATGAAACATAAAATATTTTTACAATATTTTGATGAAAAATATTCTTATTGAATGTAATCGTGAACATGTGTCTCACACAGCAAGCTGTGAGACTGACTTACTCATTTGTATATAGAAATTGAACTATGCATGAATGAGTAAATGCTAAAAATAACATGAAAAGAAGGTAACCAGTCATTGCTTGAATGAATGGTTCTGCAAAGGTGTCTGGTGACTAATGGCTTTGCCTTGCTCCCTGGTCCCTAGGTTTGCTTGTCTCTGGTTACCTGCATTGGGTAAATAAATGAGTTAGAACATTAGGTTCAAAGCAATGAAAGGTTGCATTCTTAACATGCACACCTACCCATACATGCATATGCTAATTTCTATGTACATCAAATGCAATGCCTATCCTAAGTGTCCATAAGAAGCCAATAGAAGAAAATTATACACACTTAAGGTAAGCATGTTATTTCTAACTTGTTTGCTCCATGTGCAGCTACAGGTATAATCATATCTTTGTTTTTATCAGTTCAAATGAGTGGGGTAAAATGTGGCTCCCACAAGGGATGATCCCAGCTCATAGTAAAGTGTACATATAGAAATATCATGAGTAAATGCATAGATGATATATTATTTCTCATCAACAACTACAATAAGAATGCAATATGTTTCAAATCATGAGCATAACTATTACAAGCTCATAGTGCTATAGGAGATTGCATGAAGAATCATAAATAGTGGAGTGCAATGACTATGAGATGTGAAGAGCATGAAAGTATCTTTTCTTGTCAAATAGTATCATGATAAAGATCATATCATAAAGATTCATCTCATAGATAGCTTATCATGTTCATAATGATCATATGCAATAGAGAACCATCATTTGCAATTTTGCATTAACAATACCATCCTGATATAAATAGAGATGCAAATAGTAATGTATAGTTATGGCATTCACCAATAGGAGGATTATCATGGTATACTATATAAGACATATCCATTGCAAAGTAGTTTGATATCTTAAGTGTATATTCAAATAAAGTCAACAGTTGTGTTGAGTTAAGGTGCATTCAAATGGATCAAGATCAGCCTCATAGAGTATATAGGCATAAGAATCACACAGAGGGTGTTTAAATTTTGACTTCCTCAGACAAATATCAAAGAAAGCAGTTATCAGTAGGTTTGACTGATCAATAAAATCAAGGTTGATGGTGTATTTTTACTAACATTTCCAGACCTAGCTAAGACCCCAGGAGCAATATGGAGCTCAAGGCTGGTTAAAGTTAAGGAGGGTCAAGACCTGAGAGGAAGTTACAAAATACAAGAAGGTTGAAATACACATGTGACAATGGTAGATGGTTTGTGATAGGGAGGTTGGAAGAATCAATCACTGATTCCTACTCTAGGTCTTATTTGGAAGACCTCTAAGGTGTCTCATTCAACCACCTTAACCTATAGGACCTACCTCTTGACTAGGATCCCCTGGTTCTCCTTGCCAATCCAACTACCATCACATACTCTTCCAACCAAGTCAACCTTGGTGCTTTGTTTGCAATTCTTTCCTTAGCCCTTAATCCACCCTAAAGGCTAATCTACTCCCAATACTAGATCTCAGCTTTGCAGGGGTGTGGAGATGCTTCTCTTAGGTTCAATCCATCTCACCATGATTCTTGAGGGTCCACCTAACTTCATTTGTCCATCGCTTCTACCAAACCTTCATTTAGGGTTAAAAAGGCTACTAGCCCTAGGAGCCCCAATTAGCCTCCTTCTCCGAGAAAACAAGTTAGAACTCCAAAGTTTTCCAAAGAACATAAGATCTTTCCTTGGGGTTCCTGGTCCTCATGCCTACCACTCTAATATTTTAGTTTTCTTAACCCTCAACTGTCCGTACACAGGTTGGACCTTCAATTTAGCAAATTTGGACTTTTTGAGCCCTTTCCTTGACCACACAGCAGACTGTCATGAGTTTCTCTCACCAAATGGATTGGTGGAGCTTCCTCCTCCATGCTAATTCTTTACAAGGCATCTGGTTGCCCTCTCCACACCTTGACTTGACAGGAAATTATCACCCCTGCAAATCAAGTGCTTTGCACTTCTTGTCTTCCCTAGTCGGACACTTCCTGGCTCGCCTAGGAGAAGACTTCCATGGTGTTTTCTGAACTGTTGAAGACTCCTAATCATACCATATATACAATCATGGAGTCTAGTCACAATTCCCAAGAGTTCGTACGTTATGTACAGAGGGAATGTGATCTAAACCTCCATTTTCTACAAACAAATTGTCAGATCAACAAATGCAAAGAAACAACTATCTACAATAGTGCTTGAAATTGAATTCAGAAACTAAATCCCTACCACACAATGCTTAATCCACAATTTTCCTACATCCTACACCACCTACAGTATCCAATTTAATCCATTCAAGCTCTACTACAATGCAAAAATAGTATTTCACACCAAAACACCACTTTGTTTTCTTGAATTCAAAAACTCCAAACAATGTAATTGCTTCCAACCTCACTTCCATGTTGTGGTCACCCTTAAATAGGGTCTCTAAAATAGTTAGGCTCAGTCCTAACTACTCCTTGGCCACTTGTGGCTTCCATTAAGCCTTATTTGCAAAATTTAGAAAAACTAACACCTAAAAAGGTCTAACAAGATCTTAAACCATACTTGTAGCCAAAACCTCAACCTAGCCAATGGTCAACATGACCTTGAACAACTCAACACCTGATCTCAAATGCCACTAAGGCACAATCATAAAGGAATAAGAAGATGAAGATAAGTTGACCTAGACAAAAGGTGGCCAAACATGACCTTCTAGACAACCTTGCTATGATGACCTATTGGGTGCTCCTGCACCATTCTCCCCCCCTCTGCACAAACATGAAGGAATGTGGGGAGAGATTAGAGATGGATCAATACCCTACTTCTTGAACTGAGCTTCATCCACCCATGTAGCCTCTAAGTCTGGTTTTCCCCTCCATTTGATGAGATGTTCCATGTATTCCTTAAGTCGAGTAGACTTCTTCACGCTTGACTCCAAGATCCTCTCTGCTTGTAGCTTGTCTTGAGTAGGTAAGGCTAGGTTACTCACATCCTTGAAGATATTCCTGCTATTCTAATCCATGTCAGTGACTGTTCCCTTATATCTGATCAGATCAGCCACATTAAACACTAGTGAAATGCCCAAATCTGCAAGTAGCTCCACCTTGTAGGCATTCTTTCCATATTTGGCTAACACCTTACATGGTCCCACTCTCTTCATCTGCAACTTAGTTGATGTTCCCTTATGCAATCTGGATTTTTTGAAATGGACCATAACATAGTCTCCTACTACAAATTGTAGATCCTTCCTAGAAAGATCCACCTTAGCTTTCAGCTTGTGAGTAGCCTCTGTAATTGTCTTTTTCACTTGCTCCTGTATCTCCTTCGTGGTCTGAGAGAAATCCTCAGCCTAACCACTCCTATGCTCCATAGCTCCTAGATCCCTGAGCTCACACAAACCTCTTGGGTACATTCCATACACTATTTCAAAAGGACTCTTCCCTGTGGTCCGGTTCACACTGTCATTGGAGGTATATTCAGCCTGTGATATGACCAAGTCCCATGTCTGTCCATATTCCTTGGTTAGGCATCTTAGAAGGTTACCTAACACCCTATTAACCACCTCTGTTTATCCATCGGTCTGAGGATGGTAAGCTGATCCAAAAGATAGGTTGGTACCTAATCTGCTCCATAGACTCTTCCAAAAATGACTCATGAACTTCACATCCCTGTCTGAAACAATGCTCAAAGGCAATCCATGGATCCTTACAATTTCTTTGAAGAAAAGGTGAGCAATATAGCTAGCATCATGGGTAGTCTTGCAAGGGATAAAGTGACTCATCTTACTGAATCTATCTACCACCACATAGACACTATCAAACCCTATCTTAGTCTTAGGTAGTCCTACAACAAAGTCCATGCTAATACATTCCCATGGTCTTTTAGGAATGGGTAGGGGTTGATACAAACCTGCATTACTAGCTCCCCCTTTGGCTTTCATACACACTACACACTGCTCCACATACCTCCTGACATCCCTTGGCAACTTAGGCCAATAGTAGAACCTCTGCACTAGTTCCATTGTCTTGTTGATGCCAAAATGTCCACTAAGACTACCATTGTGCTTCTCCTGGATGAGATTCTCTCTCATTGATCCTCTTGGAACACATAACTGATTCCCCTTGAATAACAATCCACCTTGAAATGTATACTCTGAGTATTGACTATGAAAGCGATTCTCAAATTCAGAACATACCTTGTATGCCTCTGAGAAGTCTTCATCTTCCCCATAGAGATCCTTGAAACTCTCTATCCCAATGCTCTTGATCTGTATCTCTTGCACTGTCAGCAATCTCCTGCTTAGTGCATCTACCACCTTGTTCAACTGTCCCTTCTTGTGCTTGATGGTGAAAGTGAAAGCTTGGAGGTACTCCATCCATTTTAGATGTCTATTGCTCAACTTCTCTTGTGTGTTGATGTAGCTAAGTGCCTGATTATCAGTGAACACTACAAACTCTTTAGGTAGAAGATAATGCCTCCATTTTCTAAGTGACTGTACTAAAGCATAGAGTTCTAGGTCATAGGTAGAATACTTTTTCTTAGCTTCATTGAGCTTTTCACTAAAGAAAGCTATAGGTCTACCTTCTTGGCTTAGTACTCCTCCTACTGCAATTCCACTAGCATCACATTCCACAGTAAACAACTTATCAAAACTAGGTAACAAAAGGATGGGTTGAGTTGCCACTTCTTGTTTCAGTTTCTCAAAACCCTTCTCAACTTCTAGAGTCCACTTGAACTTAGTTTTTAGACCACCTTTGATTATATCAAGGACTGGTGCACATATGCCACTAAAATCCCTTATAAATTTCCTATAAAACTGAGCCAATCCATGAAAACTTCTTACCTCTGTCCCTGTGGTTGGTGTAGGCCAATTTAGGATAGCTTCCACCTTGCTTGGATCCATCTTCAATGATCCTTGGGATACTACAAACCCCAAATACACAAGCTCTTGTTTGAAAAACTCGCACTTCTCTAGGTTGATGGCTAGCTTCTCTTCTTGCAATCTTCTAAGAACCAACTCCACATGCTTTAGATGTTCTTCTGATGTCTTGCTAAAGATGAGTATATCATCAAGATATACCACCATAAATATCCCTGTAAATTCTTTGAGCACCTCATTCATGAGCCTCATGAATGTGCTAGGGGCATTAGAGAGGCCAAATGGCATAACTCTCCACTCATACAATCCATCAGTTGTCTTAAAGGTTGTCTTCCACTCATCTCCATCCTTAATTCTGATCTAATGGTATCCACTTTTGAGATCCAACTTGGTAAAGTACTGAGCTCCTCCAAGACAATCATCAAGTCCTTAATTCTAGGAATAGGGAACCTATACCTGATTGTGATTCTATTTATAGCTCTAGAATCAATGCATAATCTCCACTTGCCTCCTTTCTTGGTTGCTAAAACCACTGGCATTGCACACAAATTGATGCTCTTCCTAATTAATCCTTGATCCAACAACTCCTGCACTTGTCTAGCTACCTCTAGGTTTTGATCTGGTGTAAGCTTGTAAGATGCTTTGTTTGGAAATGAAGCCCCTGATATGAAGTCAATCTGATCACTGATGGCTCTTTTTGGAGGTAAGGTTGCTGGTGTCCCATCACTCACTATGTCCTCGAACTGTTCTAACAACTTTTGTACTATTTCCGGTATGACTATTTTCTTGGCCTTGTCTTCTTCCTTGGGTTGCACCATGACCACATATCCTTCACCTCCTTGATGTAGGTTGTTAATGAACTCTTTACCACTACTTAATAAGACACTAGGGGTCTTTGACTGTCCTTCTTCCTCTTCTGACAGTGACTGCAATTTGAATGTCTTTCCATCCTTATTGAATGAGATAGTATTTTCCTTTCCATCATAGATGGCACCTTTGTCATACTGCCATGGTCTTCCCAATAGAAGATGGCATGCATCCATGGGTAACACATAACAAATCAACTTATCCTTGTACCCTCCAATGGAGAACTCCACCATTGTTTTCTCATTGACAAGAACACTCCGCCCTTTGTTCAACCATGTCACCTTGTAAGGGTTAGTGTGGGGTACTTTCTCCAACTTCAACTTCCTTACTACCTCCTCTGAGATGATGTTATCTATTGAACTTGAATCCACAATAACTTTACACACCTTTCCAAGTAATTTGCATCTTACCCTGAATAAGGCTCTCCTTTGTTTTGGCTCTTCCTTGAGCGGTTGTTTGATCAAAACTCTTCTAAACATCAGGTTCTCCCCCATTTCTGATTCAATGTGACTAACCTTTGGTGATTTGGTACTCATGGTGTCCTCTTGAGCATATGCCACTCTCTTCTCAATATTTGATGAAGATGCTTTCTCCGGGCACCTATAAGCTGGATGTCCTACTTGACCACAATTGTAACACTTCATACTAGCAAAGTATGAGTTGCTTTTGCCTGCTCCTCTTCCTCTATTTGATCCTCCTTGAGATCCTCTACCTCTTCCATAATCTCCTCTAGAAGGTGTTTCACTTCCATGCTCTATGATTTTGGACTCTCCTTGGTTTCTTTGTTCAATCCCTCTACCTTGGTAGCCAACTCTATGTCCTCTTTGATCTTTGCCTTTGCCTCTGCTCTTAGAAGCCTGGTCTTGTTTTCTCTTGCTTCTTTCCTCAATCTTTATAGCCAATTGGTAACATTGGTGTACTGTCTTGGGACTTAGAAGAGTCATCTCCTCTTGAATGTTCCCTTTCAAGCTGTTAAGGTACCTATCCACCTTAAGACTTTCATCCTCTAAAACATTAGACCTCATACAAAGTTTTTGAAACTCCTCAGTGTAAGTATTCACATCTTGGTCTATTTGTCTCAAGCTCTATCTCTTCTTATGCAACTGAATCTCATAATCATCTGGCATGTATGCTTCTCTCACTTTCGCAACCATACCCTTCCAAGTTGAAATAGGCTTCTTGCCTTATTTTTCCCTCTCTGTCTGAATGAATTTCCACCATGTCAAGGTAGAACCTCTTAATCTAGACTTGGCCACCTTCACCTTCTGTGCTTCAGTGACTCCATCACACTCAAAATGGTTTTCCATACCCTCTATCCAATCCACGACTAGATCAGCTTCCAATTTGCCACTAAACAGTGGTATGCCTTCAAGTGCTTTTCCACTCAAGGCTTTCAATGCTTTCAAGGAAGGTTCTTCTTATAGAATAGGTCAGGTTCAGGGATCTTGTCTTCCTCTGCAACCTCTTCACTCTTTGGTACCTTGCCTTCCAACCTATCACTGACCTCATCGGCCTTGGTCTGAACATTACTCAATGCCTCTTTAAGTTGGGCTAATCTTTCTCTCAATCTCCTATTGTCTTCCTCTTGATCTTTGACCTTCTTGGCCAACTCAATATTAGTCACCATGATTGTAGAACCACAAAACTCAAGATCTGACATACATAAATCTATCCCAAATCTTTTGTTGCTCTGATACCAATCTGATCGGGAGGTTGGAGGAATCAATCATTGATTCCTGCTCTAAGTCATGTTTGGAAGACCTCTAAGGGGTCTCATCCCACCACCTTAACCTATAGGACCTAACTCTTGACTAGGCTCCCCTGGTTCTCCTTGCCAACCCAACTACCATCACATACTCTTCCAACCAAGTCAACCTTGGTGCTTTGTTTGCAATTCTTTCCTTAGCCCTTAATCCACCCTAAAGGCTAATCTACTCCCAATACTAGATCTCAGCTTTGCAAGGGTGTGGAGATGCTTCTCTTAGGTTCAATCCATCTCACCATGATTCTTGAGGGTCCACCTAACTTCATTTGTCCATCGCTTCTACCAAACCCTCATTTAGGGTTAAAAAGGCTACTAGCCCTAGGAGCCCCAATTAGCCTCCTTCTCTGAGAAAACAAGTTAGAACTCCAAATTTTTCCAAAGAACATAAGATCTTTCCTTGGGGTTCCTATTCCTCATGCCTACCACTCTAATATTTTAGTGGTCTTAATCCTCAACTGTTCGTACACAGGTTGGACCTTCAATTTAGCAAATTTGGACTTTTTGAGCCCTTTCCCTGACCACACAGCAGACTGTCATGAGTTTCTCTCACCAAATGGATTGGTGGAGCTTCCTCCTCCATGCTAAGTCTTTACAAGTCATATGGTTGCCCTCTCCACACCTTGACTTGACAGGAGATGATCACCCCTGTAAATCAAGTGCTTTGCACTTCTTATCTTCCCTAGTCGGACACTTCCTGGCTCGCCTAGGAGAAGACTTCCATGGTGTTTTCTGAACTGTTGAAGACTCCTAATCATACCATATATACAATCATGGAGTCTAGTCACAATTCCCAAGAGGCCGTACGTTATGTGTAGAGGGAATGTGATCTAAACCTCCATTTTCTACAAACAAACTGTTAGATCAGAATATGCAAAGAAACAACTATCTACAATAATGCTTGAAACTGAATTAAGAAACTAAATCCCTACCACACAATGCTTAATACAAAATTTTCCTACATCCTACACCACCTACAGTATCTAATTTAATCCATTCCAGCTCTACTACAATGCAAAAACAGTATTTCACACCAAAACACCACTTTGTTTTCTTGAATTCAAAAACTCCAAACAATGTAATTGCTTCCAACCTCACTTCCATGTCGAGTTCACCCTTAAATAGGGTCTCTAAAATAGTTAGGCTCGATCCTCACTACTCCTTGGTCACTTGTGGCTTCCATTAAGCCTTATTTGCAAAATTTAGAAAAACTAACACCTAAAAAGGTCTAACAAGGTCTTAAACCATACTTGTAGCCAAAACCTCAACCTAGCCAATGGTCAACATTACCTTGAACAACTCAACACCTAATCTCAAATGCCACTAAGGCACAAACATAAAGGAACAAGAAGATGAAGATAAGTTGACCTAGACAAAAGGTGGCCAAACATGACCTTCTAGACAACCTTGCTATGATGACCTATTGGGTGCTCTTGCACCAGTTTGCCAAGGATAGTGAAGATTGGGAGCATGCAATGTAGAGATGTCGAACTGTTTGACAGTAATAAATAAGGAGATATTCAAATATTTTAATGTGTTACGATGGTTAGGGTTTTGAATATCTAGAGGGTATGATAATGAAGAATGACTATGAATCTGTGTATGCAAGTGTGTGACAGTTTAAAGGCTAAAAGAGACATGACAATGCATATATATGGTTAATAGGAGCACAAGATCTATAAATATGCGAGGGAGCAATTTGGACAGTGAGAAATGGTAGAGCTCATAAACAATATTCATTAGATAGTTAGATGGATATGTAAAGGAGGCAATGATCTTAGATACAATGAAGCAGTCACTACAACAACAATGAACAAAGAGTTTTTGTAGAATACATCATGCCTACAGACTCATTCCAATACAAACCCTTGAGGGTTTAGGTCATGTATTTGTGTTTACACAAAATATTTTCTACAAAAAATTGAGATCCAAACTAGTGGTAGTGTGAAGAAGGGAGCTATCAAAGCTCATACACAGGAAATTTTGCACATATCAATATGGTCATGGCCATTTTTGTCAAAGGAAAGGTGAATTACCCAGAAGCTGAAGATTCATTATAAAACCCTAGTGTATGCATGAAAAATATGGGCGTTTCTTTCATATTTGTGTGTGTAAAATGCAGCCACAGAGAGTTTCAGATGCCCTATAGTCACGACCATAAATGGTCAAGCCAAGAGATAAAGATATCTTACCTTTTTTTTTTTGAATTGTCCTTCCTTTTTGTTTTGAATCTTTATTTCAGAGGCTGGAATTTTTGAGATCACCATGGCATCTAGTCACAGAAAATCATGAAAGAACCAGAATGAGTAAGATTAGTTTCTAAATTTGCGTCCATAGAAGGCCTTTACAAGAAAAAATTAGATGAAAATAGAGATTTTCTATCAAGATTACCTCTTGGAAAAGTGTTTACCAGCGTGTTTACCTGGGAGAAATGATAGAGAATACAAATGAATGCTTCAGAAACGAGGTCGTGATTACACAGAAGGAGCCTTGCACCAATCTCTCAGGAACCCTTGCATGAAGTTGTCGGCAGACAAGCTTCTTTGAGAAGCATCAGTGCAAAAGAAATGTTTTTTTTTTCTTTTCTCTTTTACCATTTGTTCTTTAGGGTTTCAACCCTAATGTCCTATGGAGGCCAAGACAAGGTTTGGAATTTTTTGCCATTTCTTTTAAAATTTATGTTGCCAACTAATGCATCATGGACCTTAGGTTCATACCTCATGGGTTGTAACTTAGGCATTTTATATGTCCTTTTTTTTTTTTTTGGCTGAAGTCATTAGGATAGGACTTTCATTTTTGCATCCACCTTTTATTTGTAAATAACTTAAATAAAATGATGCTTTATAAATCATTTGTTTTAAGTTATTATTCATTAAATGTAAAAAGGATTATATGCCATATGCCTAAGTCATTAAGAATGAGTTATTTGTTGTGCCAAGTCAAGAGAGAATGTTGAAGATTGATGAATCATGGAGAGTATATAGGGGCAGTTGTTTCAGTTGGAAAACATGTGCCAAAGATTTAGGAGCTTTTTTTTTACTCATTTATGAGCTTTGGGAAACCTTTTGGAGGTTGTTTTGCATGCTTTTATGGTAGACTTAGTCATGCCTTGAATTTTTCTACATTGTGGAAGCCTTTTGGAGTAGATTTGAATGCTAGATTTTGGGGCTTATTGTTTCATCCGACCCCAACTGCTTCTAGTTCCTCTTTTGGTGGAGCAACTTGAAGCTTGCTTACTTGATCACCTTTGTAACTTATTTTTGAGTTAGTTCAGATTAGGTTGATTTGGGTGTTAGTGATTTTTGACAGTCCATATGCAGTGTTGGCCATTTTTGTAACTCTGGAGGTACTGAATATAGATTTTTCCCTTGGTTTCTATTGGTAATGAATACTTGTAGTTTTATCTCTTTGTAGTTCAGTGTCTATGAAGTGATTTGATGAAGCCATCAGTGGAAGTGTTATCACTCCCTCCTTGTTTTTGTCTCATGTTTTACCTTTCTGCAAATAACATGTTCATGCAGGTCATTAATTGAGTATCTTTTGCATTTACTTGCTCATTGTGAAGTATACCTTCCCTTGTGTGATTTGTTGCATTCATACCTTTCAAATGAAATATTTATGCAAGAGCATATAGAAGAGAATTGTGCATATTTGTTTCTTATCAATTAAAACCAAGTGTAAGTTCTTCTAGGTTTCATTATCTCATCTTCAATTTGCCGTGTCACTTCACATTTCATTTCCAGTTTTAGTTTTATGTTATTCTTCTCCTTTTTCCTTACAAAATTTAGTAGTGTAGAAGGTATTACCAACTAGGAAGTCGTCCTATCCAGAGGTTCATTTCAAACTTCAGGTGACCCACATCCTTGAAATGTTCCCATGTTCCTCCAAAGTGTGAAGTTCTAGAACTTAACCAGGGTGCAACTTTAGGAGAACAATTTTTGGCACGCCCGGTGGGACTGTCGACTTAGACAGTGCAATTTTTTCAATTATGTTTGCTAGTTTTGATGTGCAACCAGTAGATTTTCAGGCCTTTCAAGAGGTTTACAAGAACATTTGGTGACTCCATGAAGTGGAAGATACCAGGGTCAGTGTTGTCACAGCTTATGCGAAGGATACAAATGAGAGGTTCCAAAGGTTTTGAGTATTTTCAGATCTCTCCACCCAGAAGGCAAGGTAGAGCAGCAAAAAGGGCACCTCCCTCAAAGAGAATTCAATAAACACCACCTGGTGTTAGGCCTGAATTGTTATTTTCTCCACCAAGGAGGAGAGGAAGACCATCTAGGAAGCAAAGTGAAGCTCGCTCTACTTCACCAAATTTTAGAACAACAAATTCACCCTCGGGCAGTCTAGGAGGAACTTTTTCTACTATAGGCTTTATTCCTATTTTTTAGTTTCAAGTCAATCCATCACAGTCACCTCAAATGGCTGCAAGAAATCAGCCATTTGTTCCAATTAATGGAGGCAGTCCATTAAATCTCGCACAACATAATGTTATACCAATGGCAGCTCTTAAAATTTTTCCAATCTTCATTGGCAAATATCAAATAACTCCCATTGAGCATATACGAGATGTTGCCTCTTTATGTGGTGTTCATCATATCACACAAGAGGATGTAGCTGTAAGGCTACTTGCAACATCTTTTAAAGGGAGAGCATTGCAGTGATCTATAAGTCTTGGAGTTGGGACTATTGCCATGTGGGATGAGTTAGGGGATAAACTACATAAACAATTTCAGCACAGATCAGATAATTTATCCCTACTAGAGCAGTTGACTACTATAAAAAGAGCTCCTCAAGAGAAAATGAATGATTTTAACTTTAGATTTCAAAGGACCTGGGATAGAATCCCTACAATAGTAAGGCCATCTCCTTAATATGCATTTTTGTACTTTTTGAAAGCTATTAACAACGATATTGTTGTAATGACATAATCTATGGGAGGAGTGTCCTTACCTTATGCATTTTAAACAACAATTAGAGCAGAAAATTATTTAATTCAGGTAGGAAAGATTTCTCCTAGGCCACCAATGCCTATTTTTCCAGAAATACAATAAAATATGCCACTTTAGATACCACCTTTTGCCACATTACTTGTTGTACCAGCATTATCAACTGTTGGTGGACAAGAGGCTACAGTCCCAATTCAATCACAGAGGTTGCAAGAAATTAAGGAAAGTCAATAGAAGATTGAGAGCATTTTACAAACATTTGGGAACAAATTAGTTAACCTGGAGAAGCAGCACTCCTACAGACCACCATACCAATAGCAGAATCAAGGAGGAAATCAGCCTTTTCAAGGCCAGCAACAACATTTTCAGGGCAATAGGCAACCGTACCAGGGTAACTATCAAGGTCCAAGGCAAAATGTGAACACGAGACCTTTCCAGGCTTATAATCTAACGCCTGTCAGTACAACTAGGGACCTTGTCCCTATTCAAAATAATCTTGCTGCTGATTATGAGTGGTTTTATCCATGCAACCAACCTCACAATCAAGCTACCTGCTCCAACGGACTCATAAATCAAGCTCTAATGGTGCAGAGCATTGCAGGCTCACATCAGAGCATACCAAATGATGCAACTCCACAACATCAGGAGCAGCCTACAAGTGATGCTACTATGTTGAACTTTCAGGGCGAAGAGTTATGTGGTATTAATGCGGATGACCCAATATCAACAAATATAAGAGAAAAGAAAAGAGCTCTCGATCTTGAGCAAACAGTTGATAAATGGCAGGTTGTTGTTGCTGAATCATCCACATCACAAGTGCCTTGCGTTGCACAAGGAGCTGCTAAGGAGCAACCACATTTGCAAGCTGATTCTGCTGGTGTGAAGGTTCATCATAAGGTAGGTTCAGTTGTGCCTTTCAATATAATTGAAAATATGAAAAAGATGAGTGTATCAATTTCCATATGGGATTCTTTAGTTATCCCAGGTCAGAAAGATATGTTATAGTCAACTCTTTCTAATTTGAAAGTGACTGACGAGACAACACTAGGTCAGGTTAGGACTATCCTAACAAATACTCCCCAGGACAGCAGCCAGCAACTCATCAAACAACAAGGTAAGGATGTTAAGCCTCCTCCTTTTTACATTTCCCTAATAGTAGGGGATAAGTTGGTTCATAATTGTATGGTTGATAGCGGTGCTAGTAGCTCGGTCATGCCCAAGAAGATTGCAGATCAGTTAGGACTAACTTATCAACCTTTAGAAAAGGGGGTGCTTTAGTTAGACATATTAGTTGTCAATACTATAGGTATCATCAAAGATTTGAGTTTGACTTTGCAGGCCTGTCCTAATTTTTCCATACCACAGGATGTTTTTGTCATAGACTTGCCTTCGTTTTTTCGCATTATGTTTGTCTAGGGATTTTACAACTAAGATTCGGGGTTATTTGTCATCAGATTGGTCCCATTTTCTTTTTAGGATGAGATATGGGACCAAGATTACTATCAGATCAGAGAAGTTGGCAAAGGATAGTGAAGATTGGGAGCATGCAATGTAGAGATGCCGAACTGTTTGACAGTAATAAATAAGGAGATATTTAGATATTTTAATGTGTTACGGTGGTTAGGGTTTTGAATATCTAGAGGGTATGATAATGAAGAATGACTATGAAACTGTTTATTCAAGTGTGTGACAGTTTAAAGGCTAAAAGAGACATGCCAATGTATATATGGTTAATAGGAGCACAAGATCTATAAATATGCGAGGGAGAAATTTGGACAATGAGCAGTGGTAGATCTCATAAACAGTATTCATTGGATAGTTAGATGGATATGTAAAGGAGGCAGTGATCTCAGATACAATGAAGCAATCACTACAACAACAATGAACAAAGAGTTTTTGCAGAATACATCATTCCTACAGACTCATTCCAATACAAACCCTTGTGGGTTTAGGTCATGTATTTGTGTTTACACAGAATATTTTCTACAGAAAATGCAGATCCAAACCATTGGTAGTTTGAAGAAGGGAGCTATCAAATCTCATACACAGAAAATGTTGCACATATCAATATGGTTGTGGCCTTTTTTGTCAAAGGAAAGGTGAAATACCTAGAAGCTGAAGATTCATTATAAAACCCTAGTGTATGCACAAAAAATATGGGCGTTTCTTTCATATTTTTGTGTGTAAAATGCAGCCATAGACAGTTTCAAATGCCCTATAGTTGCAGCCATAAATGGTCAAGCCATGAGATAAAGATATCTTACCCTTTTTTTTTCTGGGTTGTCCTTCCTTTTTGTTTGAATATTTATTTCAGAGGCTGGAATTTTTGAGATCACCATAGCGTCCAGTCATAGAAAATCACGGAAGAACCAGAATGAGAAAGATTAGTTTCCAAATTTGTGGCCATAGAAGGCCTTTATAGGCGAAAATTAGATGAAAATAGAGATTTTCTATCAAGATTACCTCTTGGAAAAGTGTTTACCAGTGTGCTTACCTGGGAGAAATGACAGAGAATACAAATGAATGCTTTAGAAATGAGGTCATGATTACATAGAAGGAGCCTTGCACCAATCTCTCAGGAACCCTTGCATGAAGGTGTCGACGGACAAGCTTCTTCGAGAAGCATCAGTACAAAATGTTTTTTTTTTTCTTTTCTCTTTTACCGTTTGTTCTTTAGGGTTTCAACCCTAATGTCCTATGGAGGCCAAGACAAGGTTTGGCATTTTTTTCCATTTCTTTTAAAATTTATGTTGCCAACTAATGTATCACAGACCTTAGGTTCATACCTCATGGGTTGTAACTTAGGCATTTTATGTGCCTTTTTTTTCTTATTCTTTTTTTTGGCCGAAGTCATTAGGATAGGACTTTGATTTTTGCATTCACCTTTTATTTGTAAATAACTTAAATAAAATGATGCTTTATAAATCATTTGTTTTAATTTATTATTCATTAAATTCAAAAAGGATTATATGCCATATGCCTAAGTCATTAAGAATGAGTTATTTGTTGTGCCAAGTCAAGAGAGAATGTTGAAGATTGATGAATCATGGAGAGCATATAGGGGCGGTTGTTTCAGTTGGAAAACATGTGCCAAAGATTTAGGAGCTTTTTTTTGACTCATTTATGAGCTTTGGGAAACCTTTTGGAGGTTGTTTTGCATGCTTTTATGGTAGACTTAGTCATGCCTTGAATTTTTTTACATTGTGGAAGCCTTTTGGAGTAGATTTGGATGCTAGATTTTGGGACTTATTGTTTCATCTGACCCCAACTACTTCTATTTCCTCTTTTGGTGGAACAACTTGAAGCTTGATTACTTAATCACCTTTGTAACTCATTTTTGAGTTAGTTCAGATTAGGCTGATTCAGGTGTTTGTGATTTTTCACAGTCCATATGCAATGTTGGCCATTTTTGTAACTTTGGAGGTACTGAATACAGATTTTTCCCTTGGTTTCTATTGGTAATGAATACTTTCCTTTTATCTTTTTGTAGTTCAGTGTATATGAAGTGATTTGATGAAGCCATCAGTGGAAGTGTTATCACCCCCTCCTAGTTTTTGTCTCATGTTTTACCTTTCTGCAAATAATATGTTCATGTAGGTCATTAATTGAGTATCTTTTGCATTTACTTGCTCATTGTGAAGTATACCTTCCCTTGTGTGATTCGCTGCATCCATACCTTTCAAATGAAATATTTATGCAAGAGAATATAGAAGAGAATTGTGCATATTTGTTTCTTATCAGTTAAAACCAAGTGTAAGTTCTTCTAGGTTTCATTATCTCATCTTCAGTTTGGTGTATCACTTCACGTTTCATTTCCAGTTTTAGTTTTATGTTATTCTTCTCCATTTTCCTTACAAAAGTCAGTAGTGTAGAAGGTATTACCAGCTAGGAAGCCGACCTATCCGGAGGTTCATTTCAAACTTCAGGTGACCCACAACCTTGAAATGTTTCCATGTTCCTCCAAAGTGTTAAGTTCTAGAACTTAACCAGGGTGCAACTTTAGGAGACAACAGTATTATAGTGATAGAAATAGAATAAATTATGCTAATATGGATGTGTAGGTTAAAATATTGGATATTAAATAAGAAAATAAATAAATGGATTTAATAGTATTTTGGTTAAATGATTTCATTTGATAATATTTTAAATATTTATTTTGTTGCTTATAATAAAATAATGTTTCTTTCCTTTCATGATAAGAATATTAATAGCTAACATTATATAATACTTGCATGGCCTTTTAATCCAATGATTCCCTTCTTATATGGAATTGATATACATACATTAGATTTGGTAATTGGGGATATTAAATTTTAGAGTTTGGGACTCGATTGATATAATTATGTTGTTGTTCAATAAATATTATATTTATATATATCTAAGTTAGAAAATGATTTACTTTAGATTAACTTGGAAGATAGTTTAAACTACATTACAATTGTATCTAATGAATAGTTTTGTATATGTTTAGGTACTATTTGGAAATAAGCATGCATATATTCCAATATCATATCGGAGATTATATTTTAATGTGGGTGAACATATGATTAGAGATTGAAATTAATTTATTTTTATTTTATAATTTATATATAGTTACATTATATAGTTACATGGAAATTCTTAATAGGCATAAATATTTATGGCTTATAATTGTTAATGGATTCAATGAATATATATATACTATGACTTTAGTAATAGAATAAATTTTGTCTAGACGATGTATGGACTATGTTTGGTAAGTAAATTGAGAAATTGAGAAATTGAGTTGGTCAAGATTTATTACTTAAATCCAACTAATTGAAGGAATTGTTTAAATTAAAGAATTAGATTATCCTTTTATTTAAGGAATGTTGAGTTCTTTGATAATTATTTAATAGTTAAGTTATGCTTTTACTATGCTGTTATTTTTTCTTTCATAATTATTTAATAGTTAAGTTGTACTTTTACTATGTTGTTGTTATTTAGATTTTTATTATTGTGCAAATGGCCTATTAAGCGAACTTGGTGGTTCAGTAGTAAGTTATAGGAAATACGGAAACAAGGTCATTTATGAATGAATTGTTCAGGTTTATTTTAGAATTGAGTTGTGAGTTGGTTGATTTTATTATTACTTTCATGGTTGTTGGATATTGTGAAGATTTTTAATTTGGTGGTTGATTTTGCGTTGAGTGGATTATGTTAATTTTAGTTGAGTTTGAAGATCTCATTGTGACGTTGTCACTCATTATTCTACACTTGTCGATTTGTAAATTATGAATTGAAAATAATCTTTGAGAACATGTTATTGTGGCCTTTTCAATTGGTGAACCAATATGTTGCAATTTTATAGTCTTCCAAAGGCTTGTGGGAAAGATTGATCCTTTTGGGCACTTCGTTGTTTTGGTGTGTTTGTGGAATTCATGTTCATGATGGTACCTCCTTTTGTTCTTGGTTATGTGTTATGATATGTGTGTTGTGAGATGGTTCAAGCCTCACATGTTGTAAGTACACTTGATTTTTATGTGAGATGAGGTACATCCCTTTTTCTTGAATTTGGTTTGGGGCAACCGTAGGGAGAGTGGCTCTTCATGGGGTTCGACGCACAAAGAGGTTGTTAGAATACCCCCATGGAAGAGTTCCCTTAATAAGTGATAACCTAATTAAAGTATCTAGTGGGTTGGTTTAGTTAAACTAATAACAAGACTAAACATGTGCCTCACTCATACCGTTAGTGCTCTCAAAGGCTAAGGTTGGGTGGGAAGACCTGGTTGATAAGGTCGCTACCTTGTCTTCACAAAAGGTAAGTGGCTCCGCATGAGTCACGCTATGGGGCGGTACCTTGAGATAGGTTGTCAGGTTAACCATAGATGAAGGTGGCTCCTAGTGTTAGGTAGTCTGGTGAATCCATATAAGGCCATGCGATGACACTCTCCCATTGTGCCTATTGTCTTCCCTTGATCTTGTTGCCTCTGGAGTATTATTGTTGTTGTTTATGTTTTATGTGGTTTTGTGTTGGGTCGTGTTAGTCTTTTTTTTTTTGACCTGGTTGGATGTGGATCCTTTATTGTCTTCTCCTAGCACGGGGGGTGGACCTTTGGGTCCACATGGTCAGGTGGAACATGCTATGCACCCATTGGGTTCCCAAGTTGTGATCGTGATGCAGAAGTGGATGCAGTGATCTCATAGCTTCACATGGAGGAAGACTGCACCATTTTTTTATATATAAAATTCTCCATTGTTGTATCACTCTAGTTTTGTTGTACTCTCCCCATTGATATGAGGGAGGTAACCTTGTAATGTATTATTAGATTCTTGATGTGTTGTATTTGTGGAAATATGCTCCACAATTGTATCATTGAACTTTGAGTTTTGTAATGTAATTTAATGATGTACGTACTTTTATCTTCTCTGTTGAATTATGGATAGTTATGTTTCATCATTATGTTATCTTGTATATGTATGCTTTTATTATTTATTCTCTGAGCATTTAATTTGTAACAATTTTAATTGGTTGGGATCATTGCAAGTAATGCAACCATGTAACCCCATAGGACTAGTTGGGGTGTTGTTATGTAATTTCCATAATAATGTATGTTCATTTAATTAATGGATATTGCATAGTGGTTATCTTTTAAAAAAAATTGTTTTGTCTTTGATTAGTTTGTTGTGTCCTATGGGGTTTGTGTGGCGGGGCGTTACAATTCCAATATACTAATAACATGGAAAAATATGAGGCATTAGTTCATGGATTTTTATTATCCCTCAAAATAATGTTAAAGTGTTGCAAGCTTTGGGAGATTAAAATATTATTGTTAATATAGTGAGAAAGTAGTATGTGTGCCATTATAATAGGTTGTCAAGATACATACACAAAATTTGGGAGTTAGTTGAATATTTGAATTCTTTCAACATTCAACATATTCCTAGAAATATTAATTACATAAGTGATCCAGTAGCTATTGTAGATAGTACCTTGGAAACCTTGATTGTGTTAGGATTGAAGAAATTATTTGTTGAGTTCATATGTGTTCCTCCTATACCTAATAATGTGATATATTTTTAAATATTTGAAGATGAAAAATATTCTTGAAATCACTAAAATTTCTAGAGCATTTGAAGCTCAAGCTATTGACGAAAAAGATAAAGAACTTGAGTTAGAAGAAGAAAGCATCCTCAATTTGAAGAGTAATAATATTCCCAAGGGGGTGACTGAGATTTAAATATTATTTGACATAGATCAGTTGGGAAAATAAAAGGATATTCCTAAGTATGAAGGTGGAAATGATTAACTGTTCAATTTAGCAAATGAATTTAATCCATAAAAAATTTGATTTGTAAAGTGTGCACACCAAAAGAGAAAGATGGTATTTCTAGAGCATTAAAATATTATCGCAATGTGATTTCTTTTAGCTATGAAGATTTGAATAGATATGATACATCCATTATCACTCTCACTATTCCTTTTAAGCCAAGAGTTAAATATTTTAAACAAAAAAAGATGCATATTAATTCACTCCTGGAACCTTTGATTTTCCAAGAAGTGAAGAAATTGTTATCAACTAAAATATTTTTTCTTGCTTATCATTCAACATGGGTAGAAAATTTATTTCTTGTAAGTAAAAAAATGAAGAAATCGGGCTCTGCATTTATTTCATAATTTTTAAGAAGGCTTCTTAAAGAGATAAGTATCCTTTACTATTGTTAGATGAAGTCTTATCGATTATGAATGGATCATACATGATGTCACTTCTAGATGGCTATTATGGTTATAATCAAGTTATGGTGAATCAAGAGGATAGGTTCAATACTTCTTTCACCACCAAGTGGGGAACATTCACTTATCAAATAATTTCATTTGGATTGATCAATGTTGGTGCCACATTACAAAGAGCTATGGATATGTCATTCAAGGATTTGGTAGGAAAGAGCATAATCATGTACATTGATTATTTGATAGTATTCTTGAAAAATAGAGGGGATCATGTTGCAAACTTAAAGAAAGTATTTAAAATGTGTCAATTTTATTTGATAGTCAAGGTCGAGGTTTTCTTTCATTTTGAGAAATCGATCTCGAAGATCAGATATTTTCTCTCTAAGCCTTTCTAGAGACTTAGAGGTTCTCTTCTTGTTGAGTATCATCCACCCTATTTTCTTGTTGATATTTTCATTATCCTATCTGATTTTGAGTCTTTCATATCTTCTATATTGACCTCTTCTAACACATTTTCCATCTCCTAACCCTTATCCTCAATCATGTATTCCATATTAATCTCCTAAGAGTTTAACTCCTTATTTTTTTCCTCTTCCTCTTCATTGAAATTATATTCATTATCAAATTAATTATTCCCCATGCTTTCCATTTTATAGTATGGAAAGAACTCCCCATTAGATGAATCTTTCACCACCTCCTCAAAGATGAGCTTCTTACCTTTTTATCTATGTTTTTTTCTTGTCACCTACACTGGGCAACCAAGCAGACCGTCATTTTCCATAATGAGAGGGGTTGTAATTTCCACCATCCTTGACATTTACATCTAGGTCATCCATAATTTGAAGAGTGACATTCTTTGATTCCTGCTTCAAGTTAGTATCATGTTTCCTCTTTTTTGTGTTTATGGGTACAAGAAATAGGTTTCCTCTTCAGTAGTGTAACTTTTAACAATTCATCTTCAAGAGGGGGATTCACCACTCCTTTAGGAGCACCTTTTTGGTTTTTGTAACCATGAAAGAGGCATTTTTGGGAGACACATGTGAATTACTACTAATGTTATTTAACTCTAGAGGGTTACTAGCAGAAGCAAGGATTTTTGTGGGTACTGGCCAAATGTGCTTATAAAGAGTCAATATAATCCCCTAGTGTAGGGGAGGAGATGCTCCTTTTCTATATAGTGATGCAGAGAAGAGAGAAAATAGAAAGGGGCATTTATTTTTTCTTTATGCCTTATGTGATTCAATAATGGAAAGTGGTACCCATGCATGGTTTTAAATCTTCCCTCCAAGGTAAAGTAGCATATAACATGTAAAATCACCATACCAAAGGGGGTGGACAACTTCTCTTGATTGTAGCTATTCTAGAATCTGTTTAATTTTTCATCTTTTTTGAAGAAGCTATCTATGAATCTTTGATAATTTTTGTTGCTCTATTTAATCAATTTTAAACCCTTGTTATTGAGTCACGTGGCAATCAAAATGAGGTTGGTAGTCACCATGAAATTGATTTTTCCTATTGAGACCTTGATGGGACTTTTTAAAAAAATTCAAAATTTTGTTTGGTTTTGGGAATGTCTGTTCATCTTTGGTAAATGGGGGGTCTAATGTTCAGGGTTTAGGGTTTTGTTACCCATGTTAAAATTGGTTTTTACTAATTAAATCCTTACGTTATATTTTTGTATTGACTTGTTATTGGGGGTTATCGGTCTCTTATGTCATCCGACTGAGCCTTGTCTTTCATATTGTTACCAGCCCCTTTCACCCAACCTATCGATCCTTTCTTTCCATTCGGGTGTTATTATTATTTTGCCTAAAATAGGTGGATTTTCCCTATGTTTAGACTTGGGCCTAAAAAAATGTGCCTCCAAGAGTTTTCTTTTCCCGTTCTCCTAGTCAGCCCCATTGTCACAAAAAAAATTAAATTCCATATACAGTTTGGTGGGTTGTCAGATCACGGGGTTCAGATCTGGAGCGTTCCTCGCAGACCTCACAAGGTTTCCTGCTAACATCACTTAAGTGGTGCGAGGTATGCGAGATGTCGCCATCTATCGAGCACGGTGGGGTGGGGCTTGTCTCGATGTGCCAGCAGTGATATGTGGATGTCATTTCAACAACGGATGTTTAATGACACGGATTAATGATGACCGTCCCTCGCAGGCCTCACATGATTGGATTAATGTTCTCAAAAAATTCCACAAGGTGTGTGAGTTGGTGACACGTTGCTTGGCTCTGTGGTACAAGGTGGCTCGATGGGGCCTACTGCTCGGTCGCAAGTTTCTAACTATGAGGGGTGTGATTGGCTGATGGGTTTCCCAAGTGGTGATGTGGATTCTTCAACGATCTTTGACTTGATCTAAGTCATCTGGCATGCTAGGTCTTTTCACATCGACAGTTTGAATTCAAAAATTATTTGCACTCTACAAGTTATTGTCATTAATGGCGCAGGTCTTTCAGTGGATCTCATCCTGATTTCCTTGCGTGCAAGCAATATCCACCTGATAATGCAATGATGGGTTGTACACTGTTTTCCATGAGCTCAAAATTATTATGTGGTGGCAATTTCAACCACTAATCGCTCGCTTGCTCGTATTGCAATTTGAGCAATTAATGTTCCCTACACTTGCTTGCTTGATAAATGCTCGCTAATTTTCTCATCAGTATCACTGCATTTTGAGTTTGATTGTTTGCAGGTGATTGATTTTCTTGTTAAGTTTGAGCTCGTGAATTCAATGGATAAGTCAGTAGTTCTTGTTTCCTCAATACGACGAAGCGCCAGGATGGGTGCAAGGAATTTGTGGTGGAAGGAGGAACAAATTGTTCCTTTTACTTCTGGGAAAGTTGTTGAAAGGGTGGAAAATAGGTCTGGATGTTGCACGTCTTCTGTTGAGCTCTCTTCGGGCTCTGGTGGTGAAGGGTCCAAAACTGATTCGAACTAGCGTAGTTACCCTGTGGCCCTGACTGAGCTCGTGGGAGTGGATGAGGAGGTCCTCACAATTTATCCAATTATTGCGGTGGCACTGTGTGATGTTGTTGGGTCGAGTATTGGTACAAGCAAAGGTAAGGTAATGGTATCGCTTCATACTAAACCAAGAGTGGTAGCCTGTATCGGGGCTATGTGGTTACTCATGGTGTGGGGAAATGATGGGGTTGCTAGGGTGGTTCTTTTTGCCTTTTGATGTTGTTTCAGCGGTTCAGATTTGATGTGGACGTGCGAGTGGGTGGCGTGGTATTTTTTGTTCTATTCGGCTAGTTACAGGGGTGTAACCATTTTTGATTCCTCTATTCGGATTATAGTTTTTTCTGATGATGAAGAGTTTTTGAAATTAATCTGAATTTCATTTGGTTAGAATGAAATTCATTTTGAAATAAAAAATGGAGCCTGATGCTTGTTGCTCTCCTATTCTAAAAAAGGAGATTTCACAGCTCATTGTTGTGGTCTAATTTTTGAGTCCTGAGGCTTAGGCTATGTACAGTTAAAATCATATTGTGGTATCTAGAAGGTTCTAACTAGTAGATCACTCTAGGTCAGGTATTGTATAAGATAAGCATGCTATGCTTTTGTAATAACTGATATCAACAATTTTTTTTAAAAACAATTAAGATAATTGCTCTCCTATGTACATGTCATGGATTGTGAATGGATTTATCAATGGTTTCTTCATTCAGCTTCAATGGTATATTTGGATGTGTAATTTGTTTTCCTGCTTCAACTTAATGAGTTAATCAAATGCTTGAAAAGGAGTTACAGGTTTGTGATAATGTGCTTAGGATTTTCTAGGGAGTACTATTTTAAATACTCAAAAATCTCATAATGTAAAGCATTATAATGATAGGCTCAATAATATCAGGGTTATGTTTTATGTGACTCCTGCCCAGTTGGATGAGGCAATGGGTAGTTCATTCAACGTCATTTTTAGAAGTACAAGACAGTAGCTCTAAGTGTAAAGGTTCAAGATCTGAACATTTAAAAAATCAAATTCTATCTCTCTTGAGATACAAATCTTATACTAAATTTTCTTTCCTAGCTTTAGATAATTTTTCTTATTCTTTGGTTTGCCAAAACCCGGGTAGATGTTGTCTAGTTGCATTGGTAGGAATCTATATTTGTATAGAAGTGTTCTTGAGGCATAAAGCATGATTATGAACACATATAGGAACACCCTCCTTGGTCTCACAGAGCCGAAAGTGTAGGATATCTCAGTATTTGACTGAATCTCGTCAGTTGACCACTAACTTTGTGAATTCTTGAATATAGAGGTTGGCAACCCCATAGAGAATTACAAATCCTTAGTGCGAAAATTAAAACACCAACAAAATGGCGACTCTACCGGGGACAAACTCAAAAGTTTTGGTTGCAGATGGTGTTGTTATAGAGTCATTATAATCTTGACATATTACTTGTAACCAGAGGTTGAACTTTATTGAATTGTTTTTCTGCCTAAGTCACTAGCTGAATGGTGATTTCATTGGGGAGAACTTCTGAGAATTTTTTTAAAAAAGAGAAACCACAGAAGTAGGTGGTGACCTTCCAGATTCATTTGTTTGGTGGATCTAAACTTTAAGTTTGGATGGTAAGAGGTTATGGATTTGGAAAAGATTGGTAGCAGTATGATCTCAGAGTATTTGAGTGTGACTCTGTTGTGGATGAGGACCTAGAATGTGATCATTTTTTTGAAAAGGAATTTCATATTCTTTTGAAATTCAATCCTCTGTTGAAGAGGTGGTGACTATGTCTGAAGAACCAATTGATATATAAGGAAAAGTCCTAGATCTGTAACATTTACAGTCAGGGAGAGAAAGTTAACAAGTGATGCTTAATTTCCAGGTATTCTCATTAATCTAAACAGGTCAATATTTTGATTATGAGAGGCATTCGTAACTAGGGATGATTAATGGTTCCTAATTAGATGTTCTAGCATTAAGAAAGGAATAGTGGTTAGCCTTTCCATACTTTTAATAGTGCAATATGTAATGTGATCCGAGAAGTATGTTTATGTTGTATTATGCCTCTAGAAAAAAACTCAAGGCATAAGTATTTCAGTCAATTTTTAGAATCATGGTTGAATTAGTAAATGATATATTTGATAACCATGTATAAAGTTGATAGTGATTGAATGGGTATAAGAAAAAATTCGTATGAGATGTCAAACACAAATATTCAAAGGGAACAAGTTTCACTAAGCCCTTCAGGGGATCTTGTAATTCAAAGGTATATGCCATTTATTTTCAGTGGTATTAAGGGTTTCCCTAATCTAATTCCTAATTAGATTAGGAAATATTTGCCTAAATACATAGGGTAAAGTGCAGAATCTGCCTCTAAGCATCTGCAAAATTTTATAGATGTGATGGGGGATTATGAAATCAGCCATGAGGATGTTGTTATGAATCTTTTTGTGCAATCCTTGAAGAATGATGCCATGGATTGGTTCTCATATTTGCCTGCATGTTCTATTAACTCATGGAATCAATTGGTGATAGTTTTTATTGAACAATTTGGTGAAAGAGTAAACCCAAGCATAGTAAGAAATGGTTTTATGGGAATCCACATAAGAAAAGATGAGCTAGTTCCATATTTTAATCTCAGGTTTTCAAGAGCTGTAAGAGAAATTCTTGAAGAAATAAGACCAAATGAGGTTGAATGTTTGGTTAAATATCTTGGTGCTTTTGACAAAAAGATGGGTTATTTATTAAGAGATAAGGAACCTACAACCTTATATCAAGCATATCTAATGGCTATGGACATTGAGAACAACATGAAATACTCAATGATGAAAGGGTATCTAGCTGCAAGTGTTGGTTACCTTGGAATAGCTCATACTAGTAAAATTTCAAAGTTGGCTGCAAGGAACACTTGTTATGATAAGAATTCTTTGGCAACAGTAATATATCCATCATTACGGTATGAAGATAATGATGAAACCCAAGTTGAAAACAAGCTCAATTTGAGTAGTGATGATCAAAACTCTTTTGTGCAAGAATTGTATGAGATGAAGAGACAAGAGGGAGAATCACCATATAAGCTTTTTTTGAAGTTCCTAGAGATTTCAGACCTGATGATTTTGTATGCATTGATTTGTTTTGTGAAATTTATGAACCTGGGTTGAGTGCTTTTCCAGAAGAGTTGAAACCTGGTAACCTTTCCCAAGTCCTTAAATGGATAGAGATTGCAGAATCAGCCAAGTGCATATATGCACAAAATAAAGATGGCACTTGCCCTTTTGAAGAGTGTTGGATAACTATACTAAATCTTGAGGAGCAAGGTGATGGAGGATTAAATGAGACACCAAGTGCTCTTCTACGTCATAATTACAATACACATGTTGTCAAGGTTTTGTTACAGGTTAGTGATTGTGAATTTAGCAGTGATGATTTCTTTTCTGAGGATGAAGTGGAAACAGTTCCCTTACCAGAGTTTTGTGGTAATATAGAGCCTCATGATGTCATTTTCTTATAGGTGAGGGGAAAAATTTCAAATGATGAATATTTGGAGTATACTCCAGATGTGCTAGCAATGTAGCATGTTTGTTGTGTAAATGATGAGGAATTTGAAGACAATGAGGTGTGTGTTCAATACTGTGATCTAAAGAACAATGTTGGTGGTAACCGATGCATGGATGATTATATTGGCATTATGGATGTTCCTGACTATTTGTATGAAGTTGAGATTGACTTGTTGTCACCTTTTGAGATGAACTTTTCTGAGGCTTATAATCAAAGTGTCATTGATATTGCTGGTGAAAAGTTTTCAGTTTGTGCTGAAATTTTTACTTATAAATTAACACATGCAGTAGGTGGTGTTGAACATAAGGAGACTAGTGCACACAACTATTTTTCTATTGCCCTTGTTGAAGTTGGTTTGCTAGAGCTTGCCTTTGAGGTTTTTCATTTGGAATTGGATGAAGGGATGCAGGAGGAAATACATTGTGAGAACCCTGAGATGAATGTATTCACACATTTCGTGGAGAAAGATGTAACTTATGTTTCCCACCTCTATAATATCAGGAAGTGTTCTAGGATATCTCAACACAGATATTCAAAATTAGGCTTATATTGTAATCATCAGGGTGAGGATTCCCCAAAATTTGTATCTTCTATTTTATGCAACAATGGTTTGTACAACATGCACAAAGTTTTCTATGAGAGTTTTCAGTTCGATATGCAAACTAATTTTGATGCCATGTTTTTTGATGCCAAGTTATGTGATGTCAAAGATCAGATAGATTATGATTTTTTTTGTTTCTCAATTCAAATCAATAAGCATTCAATGAAACATGACCAAGAGCAGCCCAAGGTAAGTTGTCTTGGTGGTCATAAGTTGCAGTTAGTGTTTGGGTACAAAATGTTGACTGATCAAATGCACAGGAATATTAGAAAGCATTATGATGCTTTCGAGCATGCTGATTACTTAAATAGCATATGGGCACTAAGAGGAAAAATTTACAGATTTGGTCTACTCCAGGTAGCAGAGAATTTTGTTTTTGACAAGGGTAAATTCTCGTTTCCCTTGTTTGGGGGCCTGGGGCCACCAAGTTGGATGTAAACAAGCTTTTAATGGTAGCATGGTGGAGCATTCGTTAGGGTACCTATTTGATTCAATATTGGGTCTGCTCCCCAGAGATCTAGGTTCTTGCTATGCCCACATGGGGGAATACATCCCTAGTCGGAGCCACTAATGGGACTTTTTAAAATTTGTCAAAATTTTGTTTGGATTTGGGCATGTTTGTTCATCTTTGGTAAATGGGGCGTCTAATGTTCAGGGTTTAGGGTTTTGTTACCCATGTTAAAATTGATTTTTACTAATTAAACCCTTACACTATATTTTTGTATTGACCTGTTATTGGGGGTTACCGGTCTCTTATGTCATCCGACTGAGCCTTTCCTGTCGTACTGTTACCGGCCCCTTTCACCTAACCTATCGGTCCTTTCTTTCCACTCAGGTGTTATTATTATTTTGCCTAAAATAGGTGGATTTTCCCTATGTTTAGACTTGGGCCTACAAAATTGTGCCTCTAAGGGTTTTCTTTTCCTGTTCTCCTAGTTGGCCCCACTATCATAAAAATAAATAATAATTCCATATGCAGTTTGGTGGGCCGTCAAATCACAGGGTTTAGATCTGGACCATTCCTCACAGACCTCGCAAGGTTTCTTGTTGACGTCACTTAAGTGGTGTGAGGTATGCGAGATGTCGCCATCTATCAAGCACGATGGGGTGGGGCATGTCTCGATGTGCCAACAGTGACAAGTGGATGTCATTTCAACAACAGATGTTTAATGACGGGGATTAATGATGACCGTCCCTCGCAAGCCTCGCACGATCGGATTAATGTTCTAAAAAATGCCACAAGGTGGTGACACGTTGCTTGGCTCTGTGGTACAAGGTGGCTGGATGGGGCCTATTGCTCGGTCGTGGGTTTCTGACTGTGAGGGGTGTGATTGGTTGTTGAGTTTCCCAAGTGGTGATGTGGATTCTTCAATGATCTTTGACTTGATCTGACTCATCCAACATGTCAGGTCTTTTCACATTGACAATTTGAATTCAAAAATTACAATTCACCCATGTGAGGATTATTTGCGCTCTACAAGTTATTTTCATTAATGGCGCAGGTATTTCAGTGGATCTCATCCTGATTTCCTTACGTGCGAGTGGTATCCACCTGATAATGCAAAGATGGGTTGTACATCATTTTCCATGAGCTCAAAATTATTCTGTGGTGGCAATGTCAGCCACTAATCGCTCGCTTTCTCGTACTGTAATTTGAGCAATTAATGTTCCCTGCACCAGCTTGCTCGATAAATGCTCACTAATTTTCTCATTGGTATCATTTCATTTTGAGTTTGTTTGTTTGCAGGTGATTTATTTTCTTGCTGAGTTTGAGCTCACGAATTCAATGGATAAGTTAGTATTTCATGTTTCCCCGATACGACAAAGTGCTAGGATGGGTGAAGGGAATTTGCGGCGAAAGGATAAGAGGTTTGGATGTTGCATGTCGCATGTTGACCTCTCTTCACGCTCTGGTGGTGAAGGGTCTGAAACTGATTCATACTAGCATATTTACCTTGTGGCCTCGACTAAGCTCGTGGAACTGGATGAGGAGGTCCTCATAGTTTATCCAATTGTTGCAGTGGCACCGTGTGATGTTGGGTCTGGTACTGGTACAAGCAAGGGTAAGGTAATGGTCTCCCTTCATACTAAAGCGAGAACTAGGAGTGGTCGCCTATATCGGGGCCGCATGGTTACTCATGGTGTGGGGAAATGATGGGGTTGTTGGGGTGGTGTTTTTTTCCTTTTGATGTTGTTTCAGCGGTTCAGATTTGATGTGGACATGCACGTGGGTGGCGCGGTATTTTTTGTTCTATTCGGCTAGTTATAGGGGTGTAACCATTTTTTATTCTTTTGTTCGTATTATAGTTTTTTCTGATGATGAGGAGTTTTTCAAGTGAATCTTAATTTAATTTGGTTAGAATGAAATTCATTTTGAAATAAACAATGGAGCTTGATGCTTGTTGCTCTCCTGTTCTATAAAGGAAATTTCATGGCTCATTGTTGTGGTTTGATTTTTGAGTCTTGAGGCTTAGGCTATGTACAGTTAAAATCATATTGTGGTATCTGGAAGGTTCTAACTAGGAGATCATTCTAGGTTGGGTATTGTATAAGATAAGCATTCTATGCTTTTTTAATGACTGATATGAACAAATTTTAAAAAAAAAATTAAGATAATTGCTCTCCTATGTACATGTCATGGATTGTGAATGGATTTATCAATGGTTTCTTCATTCAACTTCAATGGTATATTTCGATGTGTAATTCATTTTCCTGATTTAACTTAATGAGTTAATCAAATTCTTGAAAAGGAGTTACAGGTCTGTGATAGTGTGCTTAGGATTTTCTGAGTACTATTTTAAATACTGGAAAATCTCATAATGTAAAAGTATTATAATGATAAGTTCAATAATATCACGGTTATGTTTTATGTGACTCCCGCCCGATTGGATGAGGCACTGGATAGTTCATTCAAGGTCCTTTTTAGAAGTACAAGATGATAGCTCTAAGTGTAAAGGTTCAAGATCTAAACATTTAAAAAATCAAATTCTATCTCTCTTGAGATACAAATCTTATACTAAATTTGCTTTCCTAGCTTTAGATAGTTCTTATTCTTTGGTTTGCCAAAAACCAGGTAGATGTTGTCTAGTTGCATTGGTAGGAATATATCTGTGTATAGAAGTGTTCTTGAGGCATAAATCATGATTATGAACACATATAGGAACACCCTCCTTGGTCTCACAGAGCCGAAAGTGTAGGAGATCTCAGTCTTTGACTGAATCTCATCAGTTAGCCACTAACTTTGTGAATTCTTGAATATAGAAGTTGGCAACTAGGGAAAAATTTAGTGGCGGATCTTCGCCAATTGGTGAATTCTAGGAATTGGGAAAATCGAAATTGGTGAATTTATCATATCCAGCAGGGTGTTCAAATCGCCAGGATTTCACGAACTATCGGTCCAATGCATGTCCATTCGCCAGCGGATTTTTTTACGAGGCAAGTTTAGGCAATAAATTCACCATAAAAGACTACACATTTCAAATGGACCGATTAATATTTTTGCCTAGAATCCCAGGGAGAATGTCATAAAACACCAACATATTCACCAATACTATTAAAACAACAATATATGAGGACCCATTTCGCCAATTAAAATTCATAAATAGTTGCTTGTGAAGACCCATTTCGCCAATTAAAATTTATAAATAGTTGCTTATGAGGACCTATTTCGCCAATAATTTTTAAAAATAATTGCATTTGAGGGCACATTTCACCTTTAAAATTACAAGGTATCATTGTATAAGCATGCGAGATTCACAAAAATTTTAACATGCCATTTCAAAATCCCACGGAATTCGCCAAATATGGATAGATATAAATACAATTGAAAGTGTTATTCGTTCTTACACATTTTCTTTGGTTCTAAGATTCTACTTCTTGATTTAGAAGTTAGCGAAACCCGAAAATATAGACTCAAAGGTGAGTGATCATTTCTTCATACTGTTATTAGTTATTAGTTATAATAATATGATTTCTTTATCTATTTTCCATTCTTGCTTCAGTATTAAACATGATTTTGATTAGGGAATGGGATCTGTGAACCCCTTAACCTGCATATGCACAAAGGAAGTCAAACATTGTTAATTTTAGTTCAAATATACATGTAACAAAGAGGGATTCCCCATAAAATCCATCTATCTAAAACTTAAACTAGGAAATGAAGAACACAATGAAATTTTAACATTTAAATCCTAATTAAGCAAATAGCATTATGATCCTATGGGGGAATTGGTGCCAATGGTATGTTGCAATTGGCCCTTTCCCAATTCCTAAGTTGTAAATGTTGATTGATTGGAGAAATGGTCAAATCTCCAAAGAGATTTGAGCATAACTTTGGTGCAAATATGAAATTGATAGGAATGGTGAATGAAGATTGCAAAATCAGTTCTCACTTGAAGAGAGGAACTTTGCATATGAGTTGTGGATTTGCAGGATTAGGGTTCACATTTTGGTGCTAGAAGGAGGGCAATCTCACATTTAGCATGTTTTTCTTTCAAAATTCCACGGTTTTCTCATGTTTTTTACTCACACACAGGAAACTGCACCGCGGAAGTTTGAGGTGGCGCTATATTGCATCGCATTTGCAGGCGCGGTGCTATATCACACCACACCCATCCTAAACCACAGCTCTGTATTGCACCACACCCGCGTTCCCGCTTATAAAATTTCAAATTTTGCAAAACTTCGTCGCGGATTTTTGTCACAAACTCCACCGCGTGCCAAACTCCACTGCACCCGCGGTCTCTGTTTCTGCAGAGCACCACATATAGTCGACCGCGCGACACTGTATAGCACGGCCTATCTTTTTAAATAGCACCACACCCGCTAAACAACACCGCATCTGCTAAACTCCGCCGCACCTGCAGATTTTTAAATTTTTTTTAACTTTTCTTGGTGATGCAAGAACTTCCCGAGGTCATAACTTTTGACTCGGATGTGGGTTTTGGCTGAAATTTTACAGGTGGTTTCCTTAGGAGAGGGCAAGTGATTTGGCAACCAATCTAGATGGGTTGGATGCCATCTCGACACATTTTCGGGGTTTCAAACTTTGATCTTGGCCCTCCTTCTAGCACCAAAATGTGAACCCTAATCCTGCAAATGCACAAACATAGCAAACAAGTATAATGTTAGATCAAATGCAAGTGAGAATCAAGATTCCCCATGAAATCCATTTACAAAATTAAGATAGAAATGAAAAATGAAGAAAAATGCATTAAACCAAATTAAATCTATCTAAACTAAGCAAACTCTTGATCCCATGGGGGAGTTGGTGCCAATGAAGTGTTGCAATTGGCCCTTTCCCAACTCCTTTGTGTGATTGTTGATGATTGATCCACTTGATGATGAAGAACAATGTGAGTTCTTGAGAAAACCTGCAATAACCTAGCTAAGATCTTGCTTTGAGGATGAAGTTGAGTAGAGTAAGTTTACTCAAGATGTGGATGAAGATTGAGGAGAAGAGTCTCCAATTTATAGATTCAAATCTTGGAAGAATGAATGAAAATAAGTAATGTGGGATCATTCAACATCTAATGGCCAAGTGCCATTTGTCAAGATGTGAATGGTTGAGGAATGAGTACATTTTGGTCAATGTGCATGATAAATGCTATGAGATTCAAATTTGAATTTTGAATGTGACATGTGAGAGGGAAAGAGAAATGGAGTTAATGTCACTTGGCTCAATGCACAAGGACATGTAAGAGGAGTGAATGCCTTGTTGGAAGTACCCTTCCCACTCAAATTTTAATTCAAATTTGAGCGAATATTCCTTCTTTATTCTTTGTTGAGAGAAAATAGAGAATTAATAAATCAAATTAATTGATTTATTGTGCAAGTTGCATTCTCTAGAGAATTTTAGTGATAGGGATTAACTTAATCAAGATTTTGATCAATTTAATGAGGAATTAGGAGATGTGACAATTTAAGCTCAAATTTATGAATTGATTTGATCAATTTAATGAGGAATTAGGAGATGTGACAATTTAAGCTCAAATTTATGAATTGATTTAAGTCCAAAATTGAGAGGAAATGATTTGATTTATTTAATAAAGAAGGAATGTGTTAGATTAAATCAAATAAGGTTTAATTTATTTAATTTAATAGGAGGACTTTAGAGATTTTAATTATATAAAATGATTTATTTAATTAAACAGCAATGTAGGGTTAATTAAATTAAACTGATTAATTTAATCAAAGGAGGTGATAGACTTAATCCCATAAACAGTGATTTATTGAATTAAAGGATAGAAAGTGATGAAATGCTGAGAATTTGATCTGAGAGGAAATGTTGTTAGTAATCGGGATCAGGTGTGCCAAAACGAACTTGTACATTTTCCATGTCTACAGGATCTATATTCTCTATCAGTTTGTCCTTCTTAAAAAAGAAGACATTTTTTTCCAACTTTTACTTGAAGTGAGATATCAATATGTCGAGCAACAATGGTAAGACTTTTGAGGCTAATGAAGAGACTGGGAGGCCATCAAAATACCCAAAATGTGGAGGTGTCATACAGTCTTAATTTGGAATTGGAAAACCTTCTAATCCATCAGATCAAGGTGGAGCTACATAATCAACTCTTCCACCAAATATTATTGAAGATGGCATTGACAATACCTCACCGCCACAGGAAGGTCAAGGTGAGATTTTCATTGAGTTAAATCAAAATGTATCAAATGAGGATGGCAATACCACAAAAGATGTTCCAAGGGATACCCTGGTTAGCTAGAATGAGATAATTGACTTGGATGAGGATGATGTTGGTAGAAAGAAAAGAAAAGGCAAATCAAAATTGGGGCGCGAGTGGGAAATGACAAGGAATTTTCAAATTGGTTGGTTGTTGAAATACCCATTCCTTGAACCAGTGGGGGTATCAAACGAAAACGATATTGAAAGGGCAACAGAGGTAAAATGTAAGATTTTTAGTTAGAAATGTGGAAGAGACAAGATAATGTAGCTAAAGTTTGACACTATAGTAAATCATATCAATAAAGTTTACGAAAAACAAATCATAGATGGAAAGGAACAATCAGTCGTACGATTGAAATCAAAGGAAGAATGTCTTCATGTTAAGTATGCCACAGATTATGGAGATAATAACCATAGAATGTTGAGGATTAAAAAATGTGAAGGTACACTTGAGGCTCATTTTGGAAAAGCCATGGCAGCAACAAATCTGTCAAAAACTGTTCAAATGAGTTGTTTCTCATATTTTGTCCAGGGGGCGTCCTATGACAAACTACCCAGAATATTTTGATTTATTATCTTATTTGAGGGTTCCCCACTTTCCCTTCTCACATTGGTCAGTAAATGCTGGATGGGAATGGGAGAACTATCTTGCTGTAGTGGAAAAGAAAGATTTAAAGGAGAAAGTAAAAGAGTCAAATTTCATTGCATTATCTTTAGATGAAGTTACTGTGGTAGAAAATACTTCTTGGATTTGTATGCATTTGTATACTGTAGAACATGTTCCCCAAGCTCATCTTCTTTATGTTCATAAAATGAAGGATAGTTCAACATCGCAAAATCTATTTGAACTATTCAAGAAATCTTTGAATGAAATTATAGGGATGGATGAGTTGAATATTGCCAAAAAGTTGGTGTGTGTACCTGAGCTGATGGAGCTGCAGTGATGCAAGGTCAAAGGAGTGGTCTTTGCACAAAGTTACAAACTACTTGTGCACCATACATGCTTGGCATTCATTGCATGGCCCACAGAATGAATTTAGCATTCAAAATTGTAAGCAAGTTTCCTACAGTATCAAAAGTTGAAAATCTAGTTCGCGAGATCCACGCATACTTATGCCGAAGTCCCAAATGTTTCCTTGAATTTCAACATTTTATTGAGGGAATAACACTTGGAAACAAGCTTCTCAAGGATGTCGATACCAGATGGATCTCCCTGCATGGACCAACACAACGAGTTCTTTCATAATATCGATCCTTGATTGGAGTGATGTACGAGCATCGCAGCACAGTAGACAAAGCTCCTGACCTCTTACATAGGTTAAGCGATATAGAGACACTCTTGACTTTAGCTAGTCTTCTCCCCATGTTGGATGAGATGAAAGATATTGTGAAGAAAGCCCAAGATAGAACTATGTATATTTATGAATATGCCAATCTATGTAAACTTACATGCTTGGCCCTCGATCATCTATATCTAGATCTAACACAAGAAGGCACAAATAATTTCATGTGGTGGAAAATTACTGATTTGAATCATCCTGATAAATATTTATAGTTTAATGCAAGTGGGCACTTATGTATCTGTGTACGTGGATATGAGATACCAATGTACCATTGTAAGACAGTCGGGTGCTCTAGAAAAGAATTACTTGTTAACGAGGAATATTTTAAGGACATTGTTATATCTATTAGTGATAATTTGAAGGAAATTGCAAAATCTATTTCCTCATAGATTCGTGAAAGATTCCCTCGACATGAAATACTTGAAGCCATGGGTATTGTGTATCCTTAATTTTGGGTAAACCGAGATAACCCAAAATATTTTCATCATCCAGTTAAAATCTTGATCGAACAGTTTTCGAAAAAGGTAACATACAATGAGCAGACAATAGAAGGAATTTTGAATGAAAATAAGCTTAGAAATCAATGTGGGAGTTTTGCAACAGCTATAAGGGACCAGTATAAATCCATGGGCAAGGAGAAGACATTTGAACCGGGATCAATAAAAAAGGTTTGGACAAGCTTAGGTCAGAGTGAAATATTGTGTGGTTCGATGTCAAAATATTTCAAACTTGTTGATTTATGTCAAACAATGATATTGGGGTCGGTGGAGGATGAGAGAGTTTTCAGTACATTGGGGTTTTTGAAATCAAAGTTAAGAAACAAACTGGACAAGAATTTGGAAAATTGCTTGAGGATGAAAGGAACTGCGTATAATGTCAAAAAAATCCTTTTGAAAGGGCACTCACAATCTAGAGGTCCACATGTGAAAGAAGAGGGACCGGGTTGTGCAACACAGGCTCTCCAATTCCAAGAGCCATTGGTACTGGTGGTAGTACTAGTGGCAGTGGCAGTGGGCCTGGGATAGATGACAATGATATTGAAATTGAAATAAATCACACAATGAATGTTGAATTTGAGACACAAGCTGGAGAAAGTGCAGAGAAGACTTAGAATCAAGATGACTCTTTTACTTTATCTCAAGATGAGCATCGGTTTGAGGACCCTGACTTCATTTGGGAAATGGAAGAGAATTAGCAAGTTTTAGGTATTTTTACTGCACTTCATGAATCAGTTTCCATTGTTCCAATTTCCAAACTGTAGTTGATGATATTTTATATTTTATTCAATGAACATTGAAATTGTGAATCATTGCACTTCATGATAACATATTTTATATTGCACTCAAGCATTACATGAATCATATTCCAAACTGTAGTTGATGATTTTTTATATTGTATTCAAATAAATTGTGAATCATTGCACTTCAAGTTCAGGATATTTTATTTTATATTGCACTCCATGATATCTTATATTATATTGCATTTCAAGAATCATATGCCAAATTCAAACTGTAGTTGATGATATTTTATAAATTATATAAATCCATCATCCATGAAATTGTGATATTAAAATTTAAATTTGATCTCTTAAAAGGAAAATTATTTTTTCTTTACAAAGAAACTAGCCTCCACCGAGTCCACCCCACTTATCTTCCACATATCAATAATCACAAAAATAAACGAGACTTTGATTTTATGATTCATAAATTATGAACAATGCAAATTGTAGAAATTTGTGTGACAAGATCCATATTTTAGCCTATATTGCATCCATAAACAAATTTTAAATTCCCCCATTCCTAACAAAATTTGATACCATCGGCCTAGCAATGCTTCATCGGCGGAACCCCATCATAGTCTTGCCAATGGCCCGATGAAAATAGCTCACAACCTAGTATCGGTGTAACAATACTCTATCAGGCTGACTCCTAAGGTGCTCTCCCGATATACTGATAGAGTCAAGTTGTCAACAAAATTAACCATGAATTATGACCATGGGCATGAATATCGAATTTTATCAATAATCACAAAAATATACAACACTTTGATTTTATGAACAATGCAAATTGTAGAAATTTGTGTGACAAGATCCATATTATAGCCTACATTCACATTGCATCCATAAAGAAATTTGAAATTTCGGTAGTGATGTAGTCCTAAGTCCTTCCCCTTAACAAAATTCAATACCATTGACCTAACCATGCTTCATCTGCGGAACCCCCATCACAGTCTCGCCGATGGCTCGATTAAATTAGCTCACAACCTAGTATCGGTGTAACAATACTCTATCGGGATGACTCCTAAGGTGCTCTCCTGATATACCGATAGAGTCAAGTTGTCAACAAAAGTAACCATGAATTATAACCATGGGAATGAATTATCGAATGCATAAATTATATCGGGGGAACTATGGTGCATCGGGGAAACATTATCTAGCGTCCCACCGATAGAAGAAAGGATAGGTGTCCATCGGTGGAGAGGGTGGCTATCGGTGAAAGACCGATGTGACATCCTGGAGCATCGTGTTGCGGTGCATTTATGAACCAAAATTGAAGTGAATTATATCACAATTTGATCGCATAATTGTTACAAAATCTTGGAAGATTTCGCTTAGGGTAGAAGCAGAAAGGAAAAAACTTGGAGTTTTGATGTAACAAAGACCGGTGGACTATGGAGGTGACTCGACAAGATTCACGTAAGTACTTCAGACCTAGCTGAGAAGCTATTTTCATCAAAAGCTTAAGATTTAAATAATGGAAGAGACTATAAACAAACCCAAAGCTAAAAAATAGAAAACTGAAAAGACTAAGAGACTCCTAAATTAAGACCTAATAGATCAATGCCCTGGGTCGGGGCCGAGATCCAAGAGGAGTGCTCAAATGAATCCTTCCATGGATCAAATATGGAACAAACATAAGGGCTTAGGGGATATTTGGACACTGCAATGAGGGTACGACCTCTTCATGTACCATTACAGAAAACAATTTAGGTTTCAACCAGTCTGCAATCCATGGAGGTTGAACCTAGGAAGACTTGTGGTGCCCAATGTGTTTGTGAACGCTAATTAAATCTCTTTCTATCAGATATGACCCCAAGAAAAGAACTATTCAGTGACATGACGGGGGTGACATGCTTGTTATTTCTAGGGATCTCATTTCTTATGTATTTCAGTTAGAGTGTTCACTGAATTTATCATTCACGGTCAAAGATCTCTTGACAGAGTATCGCCACATGGATACCAGCTATAACAGATGGAAATTACCTTTGCATAGGCCCAAGGATGAAGGAGGCCAACTCAGGAGGTTCTCTAGCAGTGAAAACCCTCCTTTCCATGAATATTTGTTCGAAGAGTATTTCCGATACACCTATTATTTAGTTGGTCAGGTTTTGAGAGTAGAGGTTCCGCCTCTCATGTTGATTGGCCCAATGGTCTTAGTTGCAGACATAAAGAGCAAGGATGCTAGGCCATTTGATTATGCTAGCTACTTGGCCAATTCCCTACATCGAGGTCTTGAAAAGATTATAAATAATAGTGATAATATTAATTTTGAACACTATTATTTGCTTATGTGTTTGCTATTGTACGAGGGACAAGTCATAGGGGTCTGGAGTGAAGAATTAAGGATAAAAGATACAGATGAAAATGGGGATTTTAAACTTGTACAAATGTGCACTTCATTGTGGGACAGATGATTTGGTAGGTCTCATTACCTTTATTTTGAAGGATTTTTTGTAAAACCATTGATGAAGTTGTTGGGGTATCCGTGCAATTATAACCTATCCCCATAAGTACAAATATTTCTAAGACCAAAGGAAAATGACCAGAGAAATAAATTAAATCATAATTGGGGAGACTGGTATGCTTTCCTTGATTGTACAGTGATAAGGTTTTATGGGTTTGAAGGGGCTCCACACTTGATGCCATGAGTAGTTCTTGATCGAATTTCTTATTTAGAAATTGTGGGGCAATTGGAAAAATCTGATTCCAAATACCTCAAAGGACATAGCAAACAATCAATTATGCCCAACACCTTATGTTTTGGAGAGTTTACAATGGTTTCCAATGAAGGCTATGGATAAATTGATGGTAAATTATCACAATACAACCTACCTCTAGGTGATGTAAGGAAACAATTTGATGCAGAAGGGTTTATTCACAAGGCGAGATTATCGCAGGGGCTATCAGGGTATGAACATTTGTTCTCAATCGAAGATGTCATAAGAAACCATGATGAGGCTTCCACCAAGGAAATAATGGCTACCTATAACAAGATTATGCTTGTAGAGGAATGGAAGAGAAAAAATGTCCCATCTTATTGAAAGGCATTTGGTCAGATACAGGATCCTTTAACAAGAATTGAGCAACTCATCGCTCATGTCAATGAACTGGTAAAGGATGTTCCCCCAGTTGATTTTGATGCACCTCATGCAACCTATTCAGGAGTACAAGCTAAAGAAATAGAGCCCTTGGATTACATACCTTCACAGCCTACTCCTGAGGTATGTTTTTTTGTAGATACTAATATAAGTGAAGAAGAGCAAGGTGATGAAGACGGTGAGCAAGTCAAACAAATCAGTGCTCTTGTCATTGTACAGTACGAGCCCCCTCAAGAGTAAAATATTGTAAGATTTGAGGCATCAAATGAACTATCTAATGATGTGAGGATCAGGGCTGGACAACTATTTATTTATAATTGTGATTTTGTTAAATATTTTGAGTTTAAATTATTTGTTTATGAATATAAAGGCAGAAAAATGAGACAACAGATATAGGATATCACTCCTAAACATGAGGCAACCATTCTGGAGGAATTGAAAAGGGAGGTAGAAAAGGAAATAGAGTCCATCACTCCTAAAAGAGGAAGGGAATTGCTTCAAGAAGTTGGAGTGTTGCTCATGCCAAGGTGGGATATTAGCTCTTCAATTGTATTTGATAGCTTCAAAAAAAGAGGGGATAAGACAATGAACTTAATAGAAGAAGCAAGTGAAAAAATGTATTCAAGATCTGGGTACAACCCAAATGAAGCCACCTTGCTTATTTGGTCACTGTATCCCCATGATAAAAGACCTGCTATAATTAGTAATCCAAAACAAGTGTTTGGTCATCTCTTGGTTCAATGAGTAGTGGATACCAATGCTATGGAGACAGTAGAATTGAACATAAATGTGGAAAAATTTACCAAAGCACAAATCAAAAAATTGATTAAGGAAAATGAAAAACTAAAGAAGGAGCTAGCAAATTAGAGAGAAAGAGAATCTTCCTCCTCCACATCAGATTTGTACTCCCCATGGCTTGAAAAAGATAAGAGAGTGCTTGATGCATTGGCTGATGCAGCCTACTAGAAGGATTGGCATCTGAAATCCTAGGGGAAATGCAAAGAATTGGAGAAAGAAGTGAAAACCATCAAATATAACACTATATCTGAAATGATAAAAGAAAGATTCAACAAAATGATAAAATGTGCTTATGAATATTGGAAAGCATTCAAACAAACACGTATTGCATTGGTGGAGAATGAACGATTGCAACCTAGAATGACGGAGAAAAAAAAGGAACTCATAGATAAGAATGTCATGAAAGGAAAAATATTGCTGATATATAACAAGCTGTTAGAATCACATAATGGATATTATAATAGGATTAGGGAAGATTTCGACTACTTTGATTCAATCCCACTCCCGACACTTCATAATGGCATTGGAAATCTATGAGAATATGATGATTGGAAGGAAGAGCTTGTTGGGCTTCTAACTGTTGTGTTGCAAGAAATAAATGACGAGGATATGGTTTTACAAAACACTCATAAGCAACTCGAAAAAATAATGTCTATGGAATATGATATGAAAGAAGCGATCTCTAACGTGGAAACCTATGTTGAACAGGAGTACATCCATCACCTCTTTGCAATCAATCTATTTATTAGCCAAATTGTAGATGTGTCAAAATCAGATCCAATAGGACAACCATTAGATTCAGAGTAAGAACACTAGCTGATAGCATGATGAGTGCCCTATCATGGAGTAGAAGCCTTGAACAGATCTTAGGTGGTCACGGGCTTCTTCTTAGAGATTAACGGATTGGTGCATTCACCTGTGACATTGTTTTATTTATAATTTGAGTTATGTTTAGTTGTCAAACGTCATGACTTTTTGTAAGGGATTTGTAGCTTGTTTCCTCTCATATATAAGAGAGATCAAGACCCGAATAGGATATCAATGGATCATCACATCATTTTTAATTAGACTTTACAATAGAAAATAGTAAGAAGATAGATAATAGATTGCACCAATTCGCCCATCCATCTCATATCATAAACTATTTTTATAATGCATATCATTTGAACTTTGAAGATCAATACAATGGAGAAGGTTACACATAATTACTGATTTTGTTTCGAGTGTTCAGCTATTGTGGATTCATATGCTTATAAGTTATTAACTTATTTGGCTGTCTCCAAAGTGGTTGTTTATGTTATTCAAATTGAGTGTGTCGAAGTACATTTAATTTGTCAGTACATTGAATTTGAATTCTTCGAGAATAGGGGCTGTGACCATGGGGTTTTAGATTTATATACGGACATGATCATTGATCAAGTAGTAATGTAGGCCACAAAATGGATCTAGTCACACAAATCTCGGCAATTTTTTCTAATAATATAATCAAATGTAGTGTATTTTTGCAGTATGTGGGATGTGGGTGAGGTGTAAGACTGTAAGTTGGTGCATACTGATCATTTTTTTTATTCAAAACATAATAGAAGCTAACAATTCAACATCCATAACTTAGAAGCTCTACCAAGAAGTAAATATAATGAGCTAACAGTTCAACATCCATAACTTGGAAGCTCTACCAAGAAGTAAATATAATGAGTTAACAGTTCAACATCCATAACTTGGAAGCTCTACCAAGAAGTAAATATAATGAGATAACAGTTCATCACCTTATAGTTCAAATGATAAAATAAATAATATAGATAATTGAACATCATCACATTACTGAAGTTTGAATTTGAGCTTGATTTTCACATGAAGGAGTACATATTGGCATTGGCAATGCAAATCTTGCCAATGCCCAAAGACAAGTCTGCACAGAGTTGAGTTGGAACTTGGAAACTCGTATTATCAAAGATTGAAAATTAAAAATCAAGTCACTATATCACCTTTTCTAGCAAATTCCACTCTTCAGGTGGTGGAATTTCCATTTGTTCTAATTGATGTTGTTTGAATTGAAGTTTTGTTAACATTTCATGATTGTAATTGGAAGTGGAACCTGTCTTCAATTCTTCAGTCAATTTTGCATCCAAGGTTATCAGTGTTCTGATGGAGTACAAATAGTTCACATATGGGTTCTGACAAAACTAGTCCAAATCAATCTTCCTTGCACCTTCCATCTTCTTTCTGAAACCATCATTTCCAATGAATCACTCATTTGTGTCAAAAGCCTCTGGAAAACCAAGCTCTATGAAGTTCCTTACCTTTTCATCCACCACCTTCATCTTGTCTACAACCAAATGTAAATATTCCTTTGTTCCACGCATTCTCCAACACTTTTCAATCATAGATGACAACTTCATTGAGGTTTCAATCCGATTAGTAATCCCTTTTGATTTCAAATCATTTTCACTAGCTTTGTAGAACTTGATTTGCAGATTTCTCTAATTCCAGCACGTTTTTGTTGTCCACTAAATATTTGTTGAGCTTCTTATAATGTTGTCTGATAGCATCAATCAATTGAAACATGTCACACAAATGATCAAACCTCTGCATTATTTCATCCTAGATATTTTGTTTCATATGCCTTACTGTATCTCTACAAAATGTAGATAACTTATTTTGAGAAGACTTAATTTCTTCTTTTGCTTCCATCAGCTTTGTCTCCAATCTTTCATTTGTTTTTCTATGTTTCTCCAATTTTTTTTCCCACTGCATTTCCATTTGAAATGCTTAGTCTTAATTTTTATGAAGTGGATTTTTCTTCATCATATTTCTTATTGCTCTCATCTAGCCCTGTCTCCAATCTTTCATTTGTTTTTCTCTATTTCTCCAATTTTTGTTCCCACTGTGCATTTCCATTCGCAATGCTTAGTCTTAATTTTTTTGAAGTGGATTTTTCCTCATCATATTTCTTGTTGCTCTCATCTATCATTCGCTTCAGTTCATTCACTTATCTCTCATTTGGTTTATCCTCTTTGCTTGTTGATGTAGAGGTTGATTTTATTATTCTTTTTTCTAATTCATTGCTCTTGTTATCTGTTGCTTTCCTCTTTGCTTTCTCACTTGCTAGGTCTGCCTATAACTTTTCTATTTAGGCCTGCAACCTTTTCTTCTCTCTATCTTGCTTTCACAATGATGTGTACACCAATTCATTGTTCTTCTTTGATACATTAATTTTGTCAATATTTTTTAGGCCAGAAAAATCCAATTGAAAATTGGTTACCTGGTATTCAGATCGATCCATCTGATTCGTTGGTTTGTTTTGAACTATGGGAACAACAATTGTTTACTCCATGATTTCTTTATTTGTGTCAAATGTGGGTAATACCATGGTTTTTGCAGGCTCTGAAGTTACAGCAGAAACACTCTCCATCAGTTGCTTCTTTTCTTTTTTATTCAAGTCTGATTTCTTTTTAAACTCTTCAATGAAATCATAACCTGGGAAGGCATGAACAATGGAATGCTTGAATAGCGAAGGAATAGGAGTACTTTCAATTGCTAATGATGTCACAGCCACACTAACTAGAATTGGGGGAGTGACTAGAAATAACTCCTTTGTGGTGGATCCACTGATAGTGTGACTTGGACCTGTCAAAATCCTTTGCCTCTTTTGATTGCCTTGATCACCTGATGTTTCTGTGGTATCTTGTATTGTTTTCCTCTTGTGTTTAATTTGTTGTTGTAGCACATGTTGACCACTAATGGTACTACTACCATACCATAGCCACCAATGGCACTCCCAGTTGCACTAAGCTGTCCACCAAGGGCATGTCCTAGTTGTGATTATCTCTTACCATGAGGATGAGGATTAGAAGCTCTAACAAATTGAGTTTGACTTGTATTCCCTTGGTCTACTTTTTCACCTCCAATCCCAAGGCCAGATTTATCAACTGGTTTTCTATGCTCAACATCTGTTACCATCCAAAGGCCTTATCTTTTGGAGTCTTTGGACCCCAAAGGACCACCTTCATAACCAATTTTTTCAAGTATGGTTCCTCCTGAAGTATATGCTGAACCATATGCTTCTTTTGCAGCCTCACTTAAACAAGGTTTGTAATTGGCATGGCTTTGTTCTTCTTCTTCACTATCATCATTAGATTCATCATCACTTCCTTTGCTTCCATGTTCATCAGGATGCTCTATATTCCACAATTTTCTAAACTCTTTATCTTCTTCGTTAGCTCCATACTCTACAAGAGCTCTTGGATCACCTAAGTCCTTCCTCATAGACCAAAAGGCAGTAATTTTTTATCGTGACCAATTTTTATTTGTAACTTCCTTCTCTAGAGAACTTGGAATTTTTACTCTACTAGATGTTTTATCACTTTTTTCAAAAAAATTGTTGTATGTCCTAATTGTCTTTTGGTGTAATGCCATAATTTATGCTGATAATTGTTCAAAAGAAATACCATTCTCAGCAGCACTTTTCTCCATTGCTATTTTGACCTCATCCTAAGAATCCTTGTTTCTCAAGTTTTCAAGCAAGGGTTTACTTTACTTTTGAATTCTACTTGCAACATTCCTATTGGCCACAATCATTGATTTAATGATGTCACATGGATCATAGTGTCAATGACAGATAGCATCAAAGTAAAAAAAAATCAGAAGATTATGTGCCACACTAAATTCTTTTCTCTCGAATGTGAACCCTCCACATGAAAAAGGTAAAGAAGGAAATAAGGTTTTCTTTTGCTTACTAATAAAGTGTAGTTCATCAGCATTCTGCACCTGCCTTACATATTCCAATGCAAAAACCATTTCTATCACATGTATTGGAAGTTTGTATGGTTGTACTCCTGATCCATAAAATCTTAGCACAATATATTCTTCCATTAAGTACCAATCAGCCAATTGTACTTATTTTCCTAGTTGCATGCAGTTTCTACATGACATAGGCAATCCAGGCATTGGAGTATTTGTAATTACTTGATGCAATGGAGCCAAAAAGTAGTCTACAAAATGATTGTCTTTCCTTCGAGAATCATGCATCCTTATCTTAGTGGTCCATTCATATACTGGATCCATTTTCTTTTCCTCTGCATTACTATAGGGTTGAATCTGAAGCTTGTTGGTTTGAAAATTTCCTCTAAATTTGAATAGAAAAAGATAGCACAAGTAGGTTGTGAACCTAAATGTCTTGGTGGAACCTGCTTTAATCATTAAAAATTGTTTATGCATGGATTCTACAATGTGTTGAATATAATTATATTTGACATGTTCATCACCATAATGGATATTATATACCATTTCAAGGAGGCTTGCACCCACTTTCAAATTGCTATCCAGATCGAGGCAAAAACCTAGCATGGAAATAGTATCGTGAACCCATGGTTTAAAAACATCCAAATTATAAGGAGGCTTATGATCACCTTTCAATTTGTTTCTATCCTGAACTATTTTATTTAAGAAATCATTTTTCTACCTTTCTTCCGCTGCTTCATAATCACTAGCAAGCTTTTCTTGGTCAATGTGGTGGTTTCCAAATTCTTCGGTTGTAAACCCCAACACTTTTCCAATTTCTTTTGCATTAATGGATAACAATTCTACTTGGATATCTTTATTAACAATTGCTCTTTTCTTATCATCATAATTTTTGGCACAGACCATGATAAATTATGGGCAATGGAAAAATTTATGTATCATGTGCCCTAATCCAGTTACCCACGGTGCACTAACACTATTAGTTAAAACTTGTGTTTTCTTTCTAGCCTTATTCTGAGATGAAAATCTAAGTTTTGAGGTATGCCTACCATAGATTCCAGGGTCATAAATATCATGGTACCCATCAATGAAACCTGGGGTTTTAAGCAATTTTGCATTATGTATTTTTTATCGGACATTGCTCTAGTGGTACTGGTGGTAGACATTCTTATACAAATGTGAAGTGAAATTTGAATTCCCTAATACCTATTAGTCCTCCTTAATTTTAATGAATTCTTAAGTCTCTAAACCCAAACTTCAAACCTTGACAAAAAAAGATTTTAAGAAATGTCAAACGATGAAACGTAGCCGCAGGAATTATTTCACTTACCTAAATTTTGAGTCCCGACTCTTGAAAATTGGAATGGAATTGTTGGAAGTGGAGTTGTGGAATCCAAAATAGGGTGGTGCACTGCAATGAGAAATCTGAAGAGTTAAGACTTTAAAAATCACTGTACAATTTCAAAGTGCAAAGTGCTTTAAATGTTTTTTTTCTCGTAATTGGAACATTAAAGTGAATGACACGTCTTAGGTCTACAAGACTACAAGTTGAAAATTCTTAACTGTTGATCTTTCTAAATCTAATGGTTATAGGGTGATTCTAGAGGTTTAAGTTGGCAAGCCCATCGCTCTGTGCATTTCATTACAAAATGCAACTATAACCATACATCAAATGTTCATCCAATGGTTGAAACTTGAGTAATTTATGATATTAACTTTTTTAAAAAAAGATGACACTTGTTTTAAAGTTTTTTTAAACTTTTGTGCACTATGATTGGCATCAAGGCCAAGGGGTCGGTAAATTAACATTGCAAACTGCAAAGGACTTGAAAAAATATCACCGTGTGCTGACCCTCTCACTTTAAAAAAATCAATAATCACTTCACAGTTGACACTTAGCAGTACAAAGTGCTTTAAATTCTTTGTTTCTTGAAATTGGAACATTAAAATGAATGAAACGTCTTAGGTCTACAAGTTGTAAATTCTTAATCTTAACCGTTGATCTTTCTAAATCTAACGGTTATAGGGTGATTATGGAGGTTCAAGTTGGCAAGCTCATCACTCTGTGCATTTCATTACGGAATGCAACTACAACCATACATCAAATGTTCATCCAACAATTCAAACTTGAGTAATTTATGATATTAACTTTAAAAAATAAACATGACAAATGTTTTTTAAAGTTGTTTTAAAATTTTGCGCGCTAGGATTGGCATCGAGGTGAAGGGGCCGGTAACTTAACATTGCAAAGGACTTATTATAGCCTACATAATGCAAATCATAGAAATTTATGTGACAAGATCCATATTATAGCCTACATAATTACATTTCATCCATAAACAGATTTGAAATCTCGTACTCTTAGTCCTTCCCCCATTCCTAATAAAAATCAATACCATAGGCATTGGCCTAACAATGCTTTTTTGGTGGAACCCCCATCACAGCCCCGTCGATGGCCCAAAGGAAAACACTCATAAGGTGCGCTCCCCAATATACCGATGGAGTCAACAAAATTAAGCACATTGTTGTAACACATAAACATCGGTGGAATGAATGATTGCATTCCCCCGATGGCCCGATATAACCATGAATCATCAAGTGCATATTGCATAAAGTATATTACTTAATTTCTCCAAAGAAAAAAATTGATTTGAATATATTAATAGACAGTGAAGTTCCGAACTCAGAACACAACTCTTTACTCTAAGTGTAAATGAATAACAAAGAATAACACAACACTACCATTTATTTTATTGCAAATGACTTTCAATGTCACATTATTACATATCTTTTTACAGACGAGTAGTTGTAGATCAGGAAAGCTCCTATTTTGTATAAATAACATATGTCAGTGTGTCACTTTAGTACTTTACATAGACAAAATTTAATAATTTATTCCAAGTTGTTGCTCGTTACAATGGATTACAAATTGATTCCAATTTCCAAGCTTTTGTTGCTGAAAACTTACTACAAATGTAACTCTAAAAATTAAATGCATGATTCCAAGCTTCTGCTGGTGACAACATAATACAAATGTGGCTCTAAAAATAAATGCATGATTCCAAGCTTATGTTGGTGGATTTTCCAACCATGCTGGGGAAAGGGGGTTCGAATCAATCCTGGGGAAATGGGATCCATGAAGATACAAAATTTACTTATCCCCTTCGAGAACCAGAGTAATACAAAATATGTAATAAAAATGTCTCTTTGAAAATAAATACATGGGGCTTGCCTGGCCAGCCATGCTAGGGAAATGGGAGGTGTTAAAATACAAGAGGAGAAGCAAATAAGCTCCCATCTTTTGCACACAGCTTCCATGAACTGGTATAGCACTTACCTCCATCAGAGCTCCTCATCCTAGTTCAAAACCTATCTGAGAAGTCAGGTTAACCAAATCAACTTCTTTCCAATTCCACCCATTTTGAACTTGAAGGAAATTCATCTTTTACTGATTACTCTGTAACTACATAATTGTAGGCAGGAGAATTTACATTATCCCCAATACCACATCATCTTCTTCGTGAATCCTTAATACCTTATTAAACCTAGAAAATAAAAACCCTTATGGAACTATCCACTATTAACTGAATCACTATCCCTATTTATGGGCCACCAGTGTCGCTACAAGACTGTATAAAAAAAAAATTAATTTGATTGACGTCTGGCTACATGCCAATTATACCTCAAATTGACAAGATGTCAAAATCACCGATTCACCAGTGCCACTCAAAGTTCAAACGATATGAAATCATTATAAATCTTGTTTCATTAAAGCTATGAGTTGTCCAAGAAATTTCTTTGGATGTTCATATCACATATGGCATTAATCACCGACACTGCTAGCACTAGCACTAGTAGTACGCCAACCACACTTTTTTTAAAAAGATTGAAAATTTAAATTAAATGAAATGTACAACGTCGAGGCATTGAAAATATAGAATGAGTGATGAGCGATGGGCCTTTATCTCACCACATGTCTGCATCTAACGGTTATAGTGTTATTCTGGAGGTTTCAATTCGCAAGTCTAATGCTTCAAAGATTTACTTTCAGAATTCAACTCTTTTTGGTGTTTGAAAGCATTTGAGAAGACATCCCTTAATGAGTTGACACTTCAAAAGTTGTGCATCTCGCCGAGGTCGCCCAATCGTTGAGAAACGGAAATTTATAACCATTTGTATGGTAATAAAATCTCAACCATTGATTTCTAGAAATCTAACGGTTCTAGTGTTATTCCAGAGGTTTCAAATTGCAAGTCTAGTGCTTTGGATATTTACTTCAGGAATGCAACTATAGTCGTCCATCAAACATTCATCAAACGGCCCTTATGATTTTTCGTTGGCATATCTATTTATTTCTCCACTGGTTTTTATTATTATTTTGCGATTCTTTTTACTTTGCCAATGAAAATATTTTTTTTTCTTTGAAAAAAGGTTTTAAGCGCTAATGGAAAAAAAATTCTGGTTTGAAAAGCGATTTTAATCGTCAATGAAAAATATTTTATTCGATTAAAAAATTTGCAATTCGCCAAGATTTTCCACAGACTTCCAGGGATTATTATTTTTTCCCAAAAAAGGAAAAATTTCGCCAATAAAATTAATATTTTTTATTAAGAAGTATATAGGATTCGCCAGGATTTTACACCTTTGCCGAGGGGGGGGTTTCTTAAATTTTTCCCTATTGGAAACCCCTTAGAGAATTACAAAGCCTTAGTGGAAAAATTAAAACACCAACAGACCTAACTATTCTTCTATGAGCTGCAGAATCTAGACATTATCGCATCATTGAACCCTTGCATTGCTTGGAAAAAAGGAGTTAGACCCGCTTCCTAAAAATTTACCATAGCTTTGCATTTGTTGTAGTGGAATGCAAGAAAGCAGCTCTGAACTTTTCCGTAGACCTCCCATTTTACTTCCTCCCACCTTAGAGCACATAGAATGATTTTACACAGAATAAAAACTCTCATTAATAGAGTAAAGGTTGTGTAGAATGAAGGAAACCTTTCACATTAAAATGCAAAGATCACATGAGTATTTAGGCCTCAAGAAATTTAACCCCGCCAAAGTGGTAAACCCCTTGACATTTAATATATACTTGTTGGAACTACTAGTTATAGTTTATTTTTCATATATTCCTCCTCCATAAAGAATCATGATAAAGGAGAGAAGTTGCAATTGTGTGACTAAGAAAAAGCTCCTGCATTTGAGATTTAGAAAAAAAAAAATTCTTATCAGTTGGGTTTATAACAATCTTATGCGTATTCCTTGCTTTAATATCATATATGATGATAGTATCACCTTTTTCATAGAAATCATTCCTAGGAAAATTTCAAATCTAGAATTTTTTAATTTTTATTATCATTATCCATCACATTTTGAGAAATACTTCCACTATCTTCCATGAATCTTAACTTAGATTTTAAAGGCGATGATAATTCTTCGTTCTGTGAAGAATATAAATAGACCTTAAGTTATAAACTCCTATCTTACTTTTTGACACCTTACCAAGGTCATTTATCATTAAAAAATTTAAAATTATTGTTTTTCCCAATTCTCTCATCTAATATTGACTCTTTTATTTTTTGAGGGGCTTGATCATATCCCCAACTTGCCCAGTGAGAGCAAGATATACCTTCATTAAATGTTGCATTGCAACTTTGTTTCCCTCTCTATATGTATGCTGAATTTTGAACTTGAGGAATCCCTAAATCAAGCATTTTGATTCTTCCATCATGTCTCTTATTTCCCAAGGATCAATGGAATCTCCCTTAAGAATATCAACTATTAACTTTAAGTCTCCTTCTATAACAACTTAATTGAAGCCCATTTATTTTACTCTCTTTAACCCCCACCAAGTAGCATATGCTTCTGCCACATTTCTAGTGAAAATACCTAAATTATTTATAGAACCTTCAATAAGAAAACCTTAATGGTATCTTATTATACCTCTTGCAACTGTCATACTCGGGCTTCCCTTTGAATTTTCATCAAAATTGAGTTTTTTCCATCCTTCCTTAGTAGGTGATCATTTATTTATCCTTTTGTTCAAGATTATAGCCCAATTAACCTTGCTTAATTTTTTTTGATCCCCCATTCTATTTAATCCTTAGGTTTGCATAAGAAGGAATCCTTTTAGAAAACCCATAATGTTCAAATTTAATATTTTCTTAGATTTGGTGTTTCATTCTTGAGAAAACATCCATACTACTCCTCTTTGCATCTCTAAAGATTCTATTATTTATTTATTTCCATAATCCACATGGAACAAATGGGGGGATTTGTCTCCATAGATCCTCTATAATAGGGTGGCCAAAAGGGAAATTTTTCCAATTTTCCACAAAATCCTTTAGAGAAGAGGGAAAAACCCAATCAATCAAAATAATCCTTAAGACCTAAGTCTAGACCTCTCTAGAGGTGTAATGGAAGAAAAAAATTTCTATATTTTTAGCTTCCTCATATCAAAGAGAACATTTGTTTATAAATTGAAAACCTCTTTTATTAAAATTGTTAATTGTGAGGATACTACCTTGGACAAAAACCCACCAAAAATAATTAATTTTAGGAATAAGTTTAGCATTTCAAATCTGATTCCAATTGAAATTAAAAGGGGGAAGAAAGTTTTGATCCATCATGACATAAGCAACCTTAATAGAGAAGTTTTAAGAAGGAAAATTACTCCAAATCCACTCATCCTCCCTATTAAGGGAGAAAAAGAGGCAATCACCAATCTATTGACATAATGCTTGGGATATAAATCCCCACTCTTGTTATCTCCCACCCCTTAGATTCCTTCCTCCTATCAATTGTTCTCCAAAATTCTTTCATCCTGGGATCTCACCTCCCCAATCCACATAATTATGTAGGCAAGTCTCATTGACTCTAATTAGCCTTTCCATGATTTGATTTAATTGAATTATAGATGACAAAGTTAGGCCATTGTTCCATAGATCTTCCCAAAACATGGTCTTCCTTCCATTCCCTATTCTCCTTCTAACTCCTTGTTTCAAATATTTCTTATTTTTATTAAACTATTCCACATAGTAGATTCCTTTGGTAACTCTAAGGAAAACATAAAACTTCCAAGATCAAGATTTCAAAGATATTTATCTTTAAAGATATCCACCCAACATTTGTTTCCTTCAAGGAAGATCCAACCCATTTTAGAAAGAGCTTTGTTGAGTAATTTTTACCTTTTTATTCCAAGGTCCCCGTACTTTTTTGGCAAGCACATTTTATCCCAGTTAACTAAGGAAATCCTTGAGTTTTCTTTTGAACCATTCCAAAGGAATTTTGTTTCAATTCATTCATTTTTTTTTGCAATGAAGGTTATGATCTTAAATAAGGAGAGATAGTAGACTGGAATATATTGAAGATAATCTTTTAAGCGTTGAAGCTTACCTGCTTATCTAAGAAGCTTAACTTTCCATTTTTCTAGCCTTTTTTGGATCCTCTCTATTATACTATTCTAATAATTATTAGTAGGATTTCTAGTACTTAAAGGTAAACCTAGATAGGAGGTTGGAAGAACAACTGTTTGGCAACCTAAGATGTTCATCACTCTATCCTTAAGAAACTGGTCAACATTAAATAAATAAACCTTGCATTAGGTATAATTGAAATAATGGCCAAAATTCATAGTGTAATCCTAAAGGGTAGATTTCCAATGGGTAGCTTCTACTACTAACGCTTCATCCAAAGAAGATAGCATCATCCAAAAATTGTTGATGAGAAGTAGGAGGTAGAGAAGAAGGAACTTTAACCCCCTTAAGTAATCTTTGATCAATATTTGTTTGAATATTTCTCCCAAATATTTCTTCCGTGATAATGAGAAATTAAGGAGATAGGGGATCTCCTTGTCTTAACCCTCTACAACAAGAGAAGTACCCTTTAGGGATCCCAATTATAGCAAAACATTTTGGGGTAGTAATGAAATCTTTAGTAGCTTTCAAAATCTACCTTTAAAAACAAACTTCTCAAGAACAACAAGCAGAAATGGTCAAGAGACTCTGTCATAAGCCTTTAAAATATCCAATTTAAGAACCATACTCAGTTTTTTATGATACTCCATTGAGTGAATATGTTTGTGAGTGACTATGGTAGCATCAAGAATTTTTCTACCTTTTACAAATCCTTTTTATTCAAAGAGATAAATCTACAGAGAACCAAGACCAATCTACAGAGAACCCCTTTCAACCGGTTAACAATAAGCTTAGAAAATATTTTGTATATTGTATTGCATAAGCTTATGGGTCTAAAATCCTGTAAAGAAGTAGTATTCTCTTTCTTGGGGATTAGCACAATAAAAGTGGAATTTATCTGATTGAGAAATCTTCTCCACCTAAAAAAATCCTTGGTAGCCTTTAGAATATCCACTAAGATGGCATCCCAAAAATCTTGAAATAAGGCATGAGGGAAGCCATCAAGCCCAAGGGCTTTGAAAGCTCTGAAATAAAACACGGCATTTTTAACTTCTTATAACATTATAGGTTTCCCTAGATCCTTGAGGTCCTAATCAAAGATCACATTAGGGACTATATCAAGGAGTTTATCCATCCCTAGAACCTCTTGATTAAGATCAGCTCCAATTTCTTTAAAAAGGAAACAACATCTATTATATCATTTTCCTTTGTTAGTAGAGAGTCATTTTCTTTAACCAAGGATATTAAATTCTTTCTTTTTTTATATTTCATGGTGGACTAATGAAATAACTTAGTTTTCCCACTTCCCTCTTTTAGCCACTGAATCCTTGATTTCTAATTCCAAAAGGTTTCCTCCATTTTTGAGATCTTCATCCATTCCATATGTAAATCTCTTTATTTTTTGTAGTCTCCTCATCATTAATTCCTTCCTCCATTATTTCTTGAATTTCCTTTAGATTTGATAAGAAATTATTCTTTTTGTGAAATATATTTCCAAAGGAAATCTTGTTCCATCCTTTTACTTTTTATTTTATCCTTTTTAGTTTTTTAACAAAATAGTACATCAGAGTGCCTTGACAAGGGAGATTCCACCACTTTTGATGAGATCCTTAAAGTTAGGGAGAGAATTCAACATGATTTCATACCTAAAAGGAAAGGGGTGTTGGCAACACAAGGGAAAAAAATTGAGAGGGGGGGTGAATCAGTTGTCACAAAAATTATACTTATTAAACTTATTCTTAGATCTGACAAATAAACATGAAAGCATAAACCATCACCACACACATAGCACCAATATTTTTGCATGGAAACCCTGTTAGGGTAAAAACCATGGTGGAGGTTAATCCACTAGTTTATACTCTATTAAAAGTATAGAAAATGGGGAATGCACATACATTCAGGCACACTGCCTAGAGCTCACTGCTCAAATACAAAAGTCTTACTTCCCAAAGGAAGACACACTATCTTACAGTCACATTCAGATTACATCCAAAGATTTGAATTGAGAAAATAGCATCTGCTAATGCTTGACTATAGTTTCGGTTAAGCACATGAACACTTCCTTCTGCTCACTCTTCTTCACACTTTACCTCTGCCTTCAAAAGATTAGAGAATTATTCACACATAACACTGACATATCTCGATTCTTGCATGCCATTCTCCTCAAAAAAATAGATCATATATATCTACAATTAGGGATAGCATCAACTACATGTCGGCCCAACAAAATATGAAATGTGTACAAACTGTCGACTCAAATTAATAAACAATTTATCAATGTGAATCAAATAGTGCCGGCCAAAACATAGCAAGGACCCAAAACAACATGTCTCAAACATGAAACACCTTAAAAAATTAGCCTCGAAGATCCACAACACGCTACAATCACCCTATTGGCCATGATCATGAAAAACATGAACTCTCAGAAGAAAATCACCAATCACGAGCACAATAATCGATGTGAACCAACAACACAGATAGATCATGATCTAGAAACATCCAAAAGCATCATGAATCACCATAGAAGCATCCACAACAACTTAGATAACTAGAATCACATCATCTTCTTTTAGGAACACCAGGTACAACAACAGAATAACCGTCAGAACATCGATACTCATAACTTGATCAAATCTTCATGCGAACATTTGAAACATCAAGTGGATAAACTAGATATACTTTTCAACAAACCCTTTAATCCACAACTTATTATCCTCAATATACTGAGCTAGCCATCATACTGAACTTCACTGCATCACCAAGAACTTGTAACTTATTTTATTACAATTTTCTCAATATCCTTGACATATACAGTCTTAAAGACATTAATGCCAATAGTGTTGACATCAATTACAACCACATATTAGCAATATACAACAATCTCCAACAATCTCCCCCTTTGGCATTGATGGCAATCCATGATGTCAAAAACACCATCAATGATACTTTCTCTTAGCACTTTCTCCCCCTTAGATTTTGACTCTTTTCTTCTTAACTCTTTCATAGATTTTCACATGACTCTTCTCCCCCTTTGACATCAATGACAAAGGTACACATTATCTTTCTCTACACAAGCTCTAAACCACATATATGGACATCTGACTACTCCCCTTGAGTAGTAGCCACCACAACATCAATCCAGATCACAAGATATGACTATGAAATACACAGACTGATGCAAGTCAATGCATCTTAATTTTGATGAGGAGAGGTAATAACCCCTAGCTTCCCTCTGAGATACTCAAAATTATCCTTAGGCAAGGGATTGGTAAATATATTTGCAATATTTTCCTTAGTAGGCACATACTCCAATCCAATTTCCTTTTCACTCACCTTCTCTCTCAAAAAGTGAAACTTGATAGATATATGCTTGGTTTTTGAATGCAGCACCGAATTCTTAGAAATGTTAATTGCACTTGAATTATCATAGAATATAGTAATAATTTCAGCATACACAACTCTAATATCTTTCAACATTTGCTTCATTCACAATACTTGAGTACAATTGTTAGCAACAACAATGTATTCTACCTCTGCAGTAGATAAAGAAATGACATTCTACTTCTTACTTAACCATGCAATAAGCTTCTTTCCCAAGAAAAATGCACCACTACTAGTACTCTTTATGTCATCCACATCTCCTGCCCAATCAACATCAATAAAATCACTCAAAGTAAGGTTGTCTTCTTTAGGATACCATAGGCCAAAATCAATTGTCCCCTTCAAGTACCTGAAAATCCTTTTCACAGCTATCACATGAGATTCCTTAGGATCAACTTGAAATCTTGCAACAATGCATATTACATTCATGATATCGGGTCTAGTTTGAGTTGAAAATAGATCAATCCACCAATCATGGATTTGTATCTAGTCTGATTTGTTTTAGGAGAATCATCATCTTGTGTCAACTTACATCCGGTCACCATAGGTGTACCAACTGGATTTGAATCTTCCATACCAAACTTCTTTAGTAATTATTTCACATAATTAGACTGAGATATAAAGATCCCTTTATCTGGCTAAGCAATTTGCAATCCCAAAAAGAATTTCATTTCTCTAATCATAGACATCTAAAACTCACTCTACATCTCATCAGAAAAATTCATGCACAAACTATCATCTCCTCCAAAAATGATATCACCAACAAAGACTTCAACAATCAAATATTTACCATGATCAATCTTGAAATACAAATTACTATCAGCAATACCTTTATTATATCCAAGCTTCAACAAATACTTGTCCAATCTGGCATACCAAGCTCTCAGGGCTTGCTTAAGTCCATACAGTGCTTTCTTCAACTGACAAACCATATCTCCCTGATCAGTCAATTTAAATCCATCGGGTTGCTCAATATACACTTCTTCATCCAGTTCGCCATTTAGAAATGCTGACTTGACATCCATCTGATAAACCTTGAAGTTTTTGTAAGAAGCATAAGTAAGAAATAGTCTCACAGCTTCAATCCTAGCAATAGGAGAAAAAATTTCTTCAAATTCAATTCCTTCCATCCGAGAATATCCTTTACACACTAGTATTGCTTTGTTTCTAACAATTTCACCTTGCTCATTCAGTTTGTTTCGAAAGACCCATTTAGTTCCAATTACATTTTTGTCCTTAGGTCTAGGAACAAGAATCCATGTATCATTCTTCTCAATTTGTAGTGCTTCTTCTTTCATTGCTTCCACCCAATTTTCATCTTTGCATGCTTCATTGACACTATTAGGCTTAGTCTTTGAGATCAAATAGTATTCTTCTGCAATTCTTCTCCTAGTTTGAACACCTTTATTCTTATCACCTATAATCTGAGCTTCTGAATAATTTATTCTTACATACCTTGGAGTCTTAGGCTCTTGAACTTCGAGCTCTTGTGATCTTACTTCTGCACTTTCACTAGTTTCTTCCTCTTGATTTTCTTGATTTAGAATCTGATCTTTCTTTCCTTTATCTGTACTATTATTCTAACCATCTGAATCATATTCGCAGGTTTTTGGATGGTCTAAATGTGTCTTCATCAACATTTACATTAGTGCTTTCAATTACTTTCCTCAATCTCTTATTGTAGCACCGGTAGGCTTTAATTTTAGTACAATAACCAAGAAAGATTCCTTCATCACTTCTAGCATCAAACTTTCCTATATCTTCATCTCTTTTGATATAGCATTTACACCCAAATATTTTGAAGTATATAACAGTAGGCCTATGACCAAACCATAGCTCATAAGGAGTCTTATCAGTATCACCTTTGACATGTACCCTGTTGAGAGCATAAACGACAGTACTCATAGCTTCTCTCTAGTAGATATGAGGAACATTTCCTTCCAGCATCATAGTCCTAGCAACTTCTTGAATTGTCCTATTCTTCATTTCCAAAACTCCATTTTGTTGAGGGGTTTGCGGGGCAGATAATTATCTCTTTATCCCATGATATTCACACAAAGAATTAAACTCACCAGAATTGAATTCACCACCTGTATCTGATCTTAGAAATTTAATATTCAGACTTGTCTTTGTCTCAACCATAGCCTTAAAAATCTTGAATTTATCTAGAGCTTTAGATTTTTCCCTTAAGAAATTAATCCACATCAATCTAGAATAGTCATCAATAAGTTACATGAAATACATTTCTCCTTGTAGATTTTTGACTCTAGAAGGACCACACAAGTCAATATGCACAAGCTCCAATACTTCATTTAAACAATGTTGTTTTCTTCAGAATGAAACTTTAGTTTTCTTCCCTATCTGACATTCCTTGCATATAGTATTAGTAGGTTTTATCAACTTAGAAAGATCTCTCATTGCCTGAGTAGAACTTATCTTGATAATATTGTTAAAGTTTACATGACACAATCTCCTATGCCACAACCAACTTTCATCAACTTGAGCAATCAGACAAATTTTACTAGTAGTACTTAGGTGAAATATATTACCTTTTGTTTTTGTACCAGATGCAATCACATTTCCAAAACTCCCCAATATTCTACACTTTCCATCCTTGAATTGAATATTATATCCCTTGTCAACCATTTGTCCAACATTTAAGAAATTATGCTTCAAACCTTCCACATATAGAACATCATCAGTATTATTCTTACCATCGAAAGAAATTGATCCTCTACCATGGATTACACCAACTTTGTTATCACCAAATCTTACAAGACCACCATCATACTTTTCCAAGATCACAAATTTAGTTTTATCACCTGTCATGTGATAACAGCATCAATTGTCAATCACCCATTCATCTTTATCTTCAACTCCGATAGCTAGATATTTCTCCACATTCATGCAACTAGTAGATTCAGTAGGTATAGGATTATTTTCCTTGATAGCAATAAATACCCATTCATCCTCACTTGCATTTCCTTTATCAGATTCATCATCTGTCACACCTTCATCAACAATATAATAACACTTTCTTTGGAATCTAGGCTTATTAGATCTTGGCTTAGGAACTCTTTCAGGACACCTTGAGGTAAAATGACCTATCTTATTGCAAGAAAAACATTTAAGAGTAAATTTACCTTTATACTTACCTTCTCCTTTGTCTACCCTCTTGACAATAAGTGCTTCAAGCTCATCTACTTTTATCTCTTCTTCTTCAATCTATCTCATTTCTTGCTCATACTTGGACATTTTTCTAGAAGAACCTTCTCCTAGATCATATCTTTGCTTATCTTTTCCAGAGATAGTAGCTTTGAATGAAGATTTTGTCTTAGGAAGAGATTCACCAAACTCACTTAACTCAAAAGCAGAAAGCTTACCAATCAACATGTCTCTAGTTACATTTATCACAGTTCGGATCTCCTCAATAGCAGCAACTTTGTGTTTGTATGCAATAGGAAAGGATCTGAGCACTTTAGCAACAATCTTTGATTCTTCCAATTTTCCAACAACACATCTAATATTGCACACTAATTCATTCACTCTCTGCATAAAAGAAGTGATGTTCTCAACTTCACCCATTCTCAATGTTTCATATTTCCCTTTCAGGCTTTACAGCTTAGCAATCTTCACATGGTTATCACCTTCATACAAAGTTTCCAACTTTTTCCAGATCTCATAAGCAGTCTTCAGCTCCATTACATTTGTCATTTTGGAATCAGTCAGAGCACTCAACAATGCTTCCTTAGCCCTGATATTGTACTCGGCTTCCTTAATCTAACCTATAGTAGAAGGGCCATTATGCGGGATGATATATCTATTCTTTGTAATCGTCTAGTAAGGTTCACCAATGCATCTCAGATGAAACTCCATTCGAGTCTTCCATAGAGAATAATTTGTTCCATCAAATCTTGGACTATCCTTCTTATATGTCGCCATCCCGGATCACCTCAAGCAATCAAGCTTCTCTAGAGGAACCTGCTTTGATAACAATTGTTGGCAACACAAGGGCAGACAACTGAGAGGGGGGGTGAATTAGTTGTCACAAAAATTATACTTATTAAACTTATTCTCATATCTGATAAATAAACATCATACCATCTGTCCAACACTTAAGATATTATGCTTCAAACCTTCCACATATAGAGCATCATCGGTATTATGCTTACCATCAAAATAAATGGATCCTCTGCCACATATTACACTAGCTTTCTCATCACCAAATTTTAAAACACCACCATCATACTTTTCCAAGCTCATAAATTTACTTTTATCACCTATCATGTGATGAGAGCATCCACTGTCAATCTATTAAAAATCTCTTTTGATGATAATTTGTCCTTGATGACAATATGTGTTACTCTGGCATCTTGGTGGTTACTTACTCAGTTGATCTTCTTTTATGTTTGGCATATTTACTTCACTTTTGATACTATATGTGGTGGCACTGATCTCTCAACTCCATGTGCAGATCTCGGTTAAGGAATTCTAGTTACTGGCTCTTTGTTCCATTGACCAGGTGACATGTTTTTGGTTTAACAATTGTGTTTCAGTGATGCACTTAATTATATGACCTTGGCATGAATCAGTGTTCTACAGGTTGATATATTGTGGCTTGATCAGTCTCTTGCATGTTGATTTTTTAATGGTTTATGAGATGCAGTTTTCTTTTCAGTTTTAAGAAAACCCTATCGGGTTTCCTTAATCAACTAATAATGGTTTATGGTATGTGGAATAGCATTGTGATCTTAGCATGTTTTTAGCCTTTATTACACTTCAAGGCCTTAGAAAGTATTTGGCATTGGAAATTAAGTTTGGCACACTATTGGAGTGCATATTATATTGCATTCAGGTCAATGATGGAAAATTCACAAGGCTTAAAAGCCGATAGCAGGTATAAAGGTATTGATTAATGTTTTATGTCACACTAGATGTGACTTAGCTTTGATCATTTGGAAATCGGAATTTGATGAGTAATGTGGTCATATAAATTTCTTCATGCTTAACTTGGTCGATGATTTCACACTGTCTAAATTAGTCAAAAGCTATAATGCCTGTTGGCATGAAAGTCTTTGATATGCCCGTGGATTTCAAAGGGCACTATGAGTTTATGAATAATCATGACTGTCCTCTCGGACTCCAAACAATTATCAATCTTTGTAAAGGAAATCGTGTGATTGTTCTTTTGGGAGTTTAGGTCATTATTTCGCTTCTCTTGTTCGATGGGTTTGGAACCCTAGTATGGCTGCCACCATGGAATCATACTCTCGGTCATTTCACTGTGCATGTTGTTGGCTTACTGATCTTTGACAGCGTATAGGAAATATTGGAAGACCATGACAATGGTTGATTCACTTGTTAGTCTCCTGCCATCGGGTAAGAGCTCGAATGAGGAAGGAGCTCGGGCAGCTCAGTTACTTCGCAGATCTGGTAAATTTCTCATGGAAAATTCATCTCTGGTCTTCACAGGCTACTTGAGAGGATAGGTTTCAGTCTACCTTCTAAATTTGCATAATACTTGGGTATTCCTGTTAGAAGAACTTCTTCATATTGATCTTTCCCACATGGACACTGCAACATCTGGCATTGTGGGTCGATAGAAGTTTGGTAACCTGATAATCATCTTTATTTTGTTCTTTGAAAAAGAAAAACTAGCAACTGTTGTAACCTTCCTTGAATGTAATGATGTATTCTATAAAAAGATGAAAACAGAGAGATTAGGGCTTTATCTTGATTGTAAAAACTAAAAAGAAAAAGAGCAGTGCAGTTTAAAATATTGGGGAAATAGGGTTATTATTTTTTGTTGTAAAAACATGGGGGAAAATAGCGAGTTAACTGTTTTGAACAATATCATGGAAAATGTATGAAAAAGAGTGTGTGAGAAAAACAAAGTGTAGACAGATCATTGAGAATACATCTTTTTTGAGAAGCTGTATTGAGACAGTATTTAAAAAACTTAATGATATTTTCCTCAAGTAGTCTTAAGGCTTGATAATGGGTGGAACTCTGAAGTGTCATGGTTGAAATTTGAGAATTCTACACATTGTCTGTCAAGAGGCACTTGATAGAAATCTGGGAAACAGAGAGATCCTTTGTATCATTGAATGTACTATTGATAAGCACAAAAGGGGTGGGTGCTCCTTGAGATTGGTGTCTCTAAAAAGAGGGGTTGGTGCTCCTTGAGTTGGTGCTCAGAAATCAGCCATGAGGCATTGCAAAAATGATTATTGAAATGAAAGCCTGAAAAGGAAACAGGTTAAGGAGTGGTTTTTCTACCCCAGGAGGGTTTTCCACTCGACATATCTTGTGTCTATTTGAGTATTTGTGGTTCGTTTGATTCAGAGCTTTAATGATTTAAATTGTTATGTTTCACTATTCTCATTTCAGTTTATGTGATTGCATTCAATACATGAATGAGTTTATCATTGATAAATGAGAGCATACATCTAGTTTATTTCAGTTTCAGTTAAATTTGGTAAAGAATTTAATAACACTAATTCACCCGCCCCTCTTAGTGTCTTTTCACTCCAACAATTGGTATCAGAGCTTAGGGTCCTCCGATAGGTCTTTCCAACCTAGGATTGATTCTGACCTTGGAGTCTATTCAAAATGTCTCAAGCTCATGAAGGCACTTCCATGACTAGAGCTCCATTATTTGATGGAACTGATTATGTATTCTGGAAATCAGAATGGAGACTTATTTAACTTCTATTGACCTCGATGTCTGGAGCATAGTATTTTCTGGGTACACTGTACCATCTACTCTGCCTACTACTTCTGATGAAAAGAAAAGATATGAAACCAATGCAAGAGAAAAACATGCTCTCCTGTGTGCATTGACTAAAGATTTCTTTATTAAATTCATGCACTGCAACTCTGCTAGGGAAATTTGGGTTAAACTTGAAACTATCTATCAAGGGAATGAAAAAGTAAAACAGTCTAAATTTCTCATTCTAAAACACCAGTTTGAAGAAATAAAAATGAGGGACGATGAAAAATTAGTTGATTACTTTTTGAGAATTGATGAAATTGTCAATGCCATGAAGGGTTTGGGAGAAGAAGTTAAGCAATTTCATGTTGTAACTAAGGTCATCATAACCTACCAATAAAATTTGAAGCTAAGGTCGCTACTCTAGAAGACAAGAAACACTTTACCCAGCTTACCCTTGACAGCCTACAAGGCACTCTGACTGCCTATGAAATGAGGATTAGTAAAAACAATACCTCTACCAAAGAAACTACTTTTAATGCTGAAAGAAAAGAAAAGGATGAGCTCACTGAATCAAAATTTTCTGATTCCAAAGAATCCCACTTTGTGAAGAAACTTAAAAAGGGTTCTGGAAAGTATAAGGGAAAACTTCCCTTCAAATGCTTTAACTGTGGAAAAATAGGCCACATTGCTGCAAAGTGCCCCTATGGTGACACAAGTAGTGATAACAGAAAATCTAAAAAACTTGCCAAGAAAAAGGCCTATAGACCCAAACAAAAATTCAATTTCAAAAAGAAGAAAAGTTTGTTCAGCAAAAATGAAACAGACTCTGAATCTAAAGATTCTTTAGATGCAGAGGATGAAAGTCTATTCATGGCTGAAATCATTCAGCAAGATGAAACTAACAACAATGATACTAAATATAGAAAAGTGGATTATGAAGGGGAACTGAAATGTGCTCTAAAAGAGCTAAGGAAACTAAAAAACAAATGCGTGCTCAAGAACAAAATACTGCTCAAGATAGTTCACAGGAGCAACTCATAAATCTTGAGATAGTCTCATTAAAAACTCAACTTGAAGAATCCAAGAGAGTTAAAGACTGTCTTCGTATTGGCATGAGCTTTAAAGATCAAGAAATTCAAAAACTTGAACATGAGATTGTAGATCTCAGAAAGACCATTGAGAAATATGAGAGCACTCTTAAACTAAATGACATGCTCAGTAAACTAAAACTGAACAAGAACAAAAATGGTATTGGTTTTTTTAAAGGTGAATGTTCAAATGACAGTGCAAAGGATAATGTTGTTGCTGGAAACAAAAGTCCTGAAGTAAAACATCCTGATTTTGTTAAGGATCATGTTCATCCTTTTAGGAGCACCAAAATGGCTTATAATTCCAATCCCTTGTTTTATGGGTATTGTTACTTCTGCCACAAATTAGGTCACAAGGTGAACTCTTGCAAATTTATAAATCTTAGAACTCCTAGATTTGGTTTTAGGCAGAATCATGGCTTTGCAAGACAGATTAGATGTTTCACATGCAAGTCTTTGGGTCATTATGCCAAGCAATGTAATGTTGATCAGCAGAATAAACAACAAAAATCTATAAAGGTTTGGAAACCCAAAGCTATCAACAACATAGAACAGACTATGTTAGTTCAAACTACCTTCCACTCCAAGAAAAAGGACTTATGGGTCTTGGGCAGCAGTTGTTCAAACCACATGACATGTGGTAAAGAAAAAATCACTAATCTAGAAGATTATGTAGGTGGATATGTGAAGTTTGGAGACAACTCTGGAATTCATATCAAAGGTAAAGGTTCTCTTTTTTTGAATGAATACACTCATATTTCCAATGTGTATTATGTAGAAGGATTAAAACATAGCCTTTTGAGTGTCAGTCAAATCTATGGCAGTGGCTATCAAGTCTAGTTCACTTCACAGGGGTGTGAAATCAAAAATAAATTTGGAAAATCTATTGTTGTTGGAAGAAGGACTAAGGGAAATGTCTACAATTTACTTGACACTTATGGAAATGAAAACAATCAAGGTATGTACTTAATGAGTCAGGTTTAAGAAATTTGGTTGTGGCACAAGAGACTAGGTCATATTAATTTTGACAATATGGTTAGAATTAGTAAAAATCAGAATGTAAGAGGACTGCCTATTCTGAGAAAGCTTGATAATGTTGTCTGTAAAGAATGTCTCAAAGGAAAGAAAACAAAGGTAAGCTTTAAATCCAAGGAACATTCCTCTACTAGACCTCTGCCAATTGTTCATACTGACTTATGTGGTCCTACAAGGACTAGATCCATCAACGGTGAGAAATATTTCATGCTATTTGTTGATGACTACTCTCGTATGGTATGGGTTACCTTTCTCAAGAATAAATCAGAAGCTTTTGAACGTTTTAAAGTTTTTAGAAAAATGCTAGAAAGAGAGTCAGATTTAAAATTGAAATGTCTAAGATCTGACAAAGGTGATGAATTCACCTCACAAGAATTCATTGACTACTGTGAAAGACAGCATAAAAAGACAATATGTTGTTGCCAAGACACCTCAACAGAATGGGGTTGTCGAGAGAAAGAACAGGACTGTAAAGGAGATGGCAAGGACTATGTTGAATGAAGAAAATCTGCCAAACATGTACTGTAAAGAAGTTGTTCATATAGCTATCTACATTTTGAATAGAGTCTAGATTAGAGTGAAATCCAATTTCACTCCATATGAACTGTGGTATGGTAAATCTAGCTCAATTAAATATTTTAGAATATTTGGCTACAAATTTTTTATCAAGAGAGATGATGATAACTTAGGCAGTTTTCAATCTAAGACAGATGAAGGTATCTTTTTAGGATACTCTACTCACAACAAATCCTTTAAATGATTTAACAATAGGCTAAATAAAATTGTTGAATTTGTCAATGTCAAATTTGATGAAAATATGCTTTTAGATGCTGAACCTATGTAGGATGATGAGGAGGAAGAATTTGAACTTGATATAAATTCTGAAGGTTTTGAAATTGCAAAACCTGAAACAAATCAGCAAGCCCTAAACTAGCTGAAGAAAAAGTTGAAGATGCTGAAACCAGCTTTGAAAAATGTGTAACCAAAACTCCTTCAAAATATCTTGCTAGAAACCATCCTAAAGATCTGATTATAGAAGATAAATCTGTAGGAGTTCAAACAAGGAAAATGAGAGTTAACTATGATGAAAAAGATCACATAGTTGAGCTTACTGCTTTTTGTTTAATCACTCAGTTTGAGCCAAAAAAAAATTGATGAAGCTCTAACTGATGAATGTTGGCTTAATGCAATGTAGGATGAAATTGATGAAATTGAGAAAAAATAGACTTGGGAACTAGTCCCAAGACCAGATGACAAAAATGTCATAGGAGGTAAGTGGATTTTCAGAAACATACATGATGAAAATGGCCATGTTGTTCGCAACAAGGCTAGATATGTCTGCAAAGGGTATGCTCAGCAAGAAGGTACTGACTTCGGTGAAACCTTTGCACCAGTAGCTAGACTTGAATCAATTAGAATTTTCTTGGCCTATTATTTTTTCAAAAACTTTACTGTATATCAAATGGATGTTAAAACTGCCTTTCTGAATCAATATTTGGATGAAGAAGTTTACATAGAACAGCCTGAAGGGTTTACTTGTAAAAACAAACTCAATCATGTCTACAGGCTGAAAAAGGCTCTATATGGCCTAAAACAAGCTCCTAGAGCTTAGTACTCCATATTGGACAGTCACTTACTGTCAAAAGGTTTCATTAGAGGAGGAGTAGACAACAATATTTATGTTAAAATTGAAGGGTATGATATTCTAGTTGTTGAAATTTATGTTGATGATACTGTCTTTGGCTGCAACAGTATTGCTTTGAGTCAAAAATTCTCACAGATTATGGAATCTAAGTTTGAAATGTCCATGTTGGGAGAACTGTCCTTCTTCTTAGGTCTTCAAATCTCTCAACTTGAATCTAGTATCTTTCTCTCTCAAACAAAATATGCAAGAGAAATGTTAAAAAAGTTTCAAATGGATGAATGTCATCCAGTTAGCACTCCAATGGCTGTCGGCTGTAAACTCAGCAAGGTTGATGATTCTCCTGTTATCAACCCAACTGACTATAGTTCAATGATAGGCATTCTATTGTATCTAACAGCCTCAAGACCTGACATAATACAATTTGTTTGCATGGTTGCTCGATTTCGGTCATCTCCTAAGGAATCTCACATTAATGTTGTTAGAAGGATTCTTAAATATGTTCAAGGAACTATTGATAATGGACTCTGGTATCCCAGAAACAATGATTTTTCATTAGTGGCATATACTAATTCTGATTGGGTTGGTTTTCTGGATGATAGGAAAAGCACGAGTGGCGCTGCTTTCTTTCTTGGTGATCGATTAGTGGCTTGGCACAATAAAAAAAAAAAGAATCTATTTCACTCTCTACTGCTGAAGTAGAATATATTGCTGCCACTTCTTGTTGTACTCAGGTAATCTGGATGTCACAGACATTATCTGACATGGGTATTGAAATCCCTAAACCTATTTCTATTATGTGTGATAATACTAGTGCAATTAATATCTCGAAAAATCATGTAATGCACTCTCGCACTAAACACATCGCTATTAAGTTTCATTTTCTTCATGAAAAGGTGCTAGCTAATGAGGTTTATGTGCAATATGTTCCTACACAAGCATAGGTTGCTGAAATTTTTATAAAACCATTGGCTAAAGATGTTTTTGAAAGACTTAGGTCTAGGTTGGGAGTTGTCTCTCAATCTCTATTATCTTAAACAGTCTATCTTGGTGATAGGGGAAGCTAGTTAGCTCTTTCTGCAGCTCATGCTTTGTTGCTCAATTGTTACATCTACAGCTTCTTGGAATTTTATTGTTGATTCTGGTTTATCTTTGTTGACTTCCCTTTATCCTTGTGACAAAAAGGGGGAGAATTATGAGCATTCGGTTCCAATACTTCATCTTGGCTTGGTGGCTCAGTTTTTACCATCAAGGACAAAGGGGGAGTTTCTTGAATCTCTCTTGTGATGCTAATTTGTCCTTGATGACAATATGTGTTACTCTGGCATCTTGGTGGTTACTTACTCAGTTGATCTTCTTTTTTGTTTGGCATATTTACTTCACTTTTGATACTATATTTGGTGGCACTAATCTCTTGACTCCACGTGCAGATCTCGGTTAAGGAATTTTGGTTACTGGCTCTTTGTTCCATTGATCTGGTGACATGTTTCTGGTTTAACAATTATGTTTCATTGATGCACTTAATTATATGACCTTGGCATGAATCAGTGTTCTATAGGTTGATATATTGTGGCTTGATCAGTCTCTTGCATCTTGAAATTAATAATGGTTTATGAGATGCAGTTTGCTTTTTAGTTTTAAGAAAACCCTATCGAGTTTCTTTAATCAACTAATAATGGTTTATGGTATGTGGAAGGGCATTGTGATCTTAGCATGTTTTTAGCCTTTATTACACTTCAAGGCCTTGGAAAGTATTTGGAATTGGAAATTAAGTTTGGCACACTATGGGAGTGCATATTATATTGCATTCGGGTCAATGATGGAAAATTCACAAGGCTTAAAAGCCGACAGCGGGTATAAAGATATTGATTAATGTTTTATGTCACATTGGATGTGACTTAGCTTTGATCATTTGGAAATCGACATTTGATGAGTAATGTGGTCATATCAATTTCTTCATGCTTAACTTGGTCGATGATTTCACATTGTCTAGATTAGTCAAAAGCTATAATGCGTGTCGGCATGCAAGTCTTTGATATGCCCACATATTTCAATGGGAATTATGATTTTATGAATACTCATGACTGTCCTCTTGGACTCCAAAAAATTATCAATCTTAGTAAAGGAAATCGTGTGATTGATCTTTTGGGAGTTTAGGTCATTATTTCGCTTCTCTTGTTCGATGGGTTTGGAACCCTAGTATGGTCGCCACCATGGAATCATACTCTCGGTTGTTTCACTATGCATGTTGTTGGTTTACTGATCTTTGATAGCGTATAGGAAATATTGGAAGACCATGACAATGGTCGATTCACTTGTCAGTCTCCCGTCATCGGGTAAGAGCTCAAATCAGGAAGGAGCTTGGGCTACTCAGTTACTTGGCAGATCTGGTAAATTGCTCATGGAAAATTCATCTCTGGTCTTCACAGGCTGCTTGAGAGGACAGGTTTTAGTCTTCCTTCTAAATTTGCATAATACTTGGGTATTCCTGTTAGAAGAAATTCTTCATATTGATCTTTCCCACATGGACACTGCAACATCTGGCATTGTGGGTTGATAGAAGTTTGGTAAACTCATAATCATCTTTGTTTTATTCTATGAAAAAGAAAAATGAGCAACTGTTGTAACCTTCCTTGAATGTAATGATGTATTCTGTAAAAATATGAAAACAGAGAGATTAGGGCTTTATCTTGACTGTAAAAACTAAAAAGAAAAAGAGTAGTGCAGTTTAAAATATTGGGGAAATAGGGTAATTATTTTTTGCTGTAAACAAATGGGGGAAAACAGTGAGTTAACTGTTTTGAACAGTATCATGGAAAATGTATGAAAAAGAGTGTGTGAGAAAAAAAAGTGTAGACAAATCATTGAGAATACATTTTTTTTGAGAATTTTTATTGAGACAGTATTTGAAAAACTTAATGAGATTTTCCTCAAGCAGTCTTATGGCTTGATAATGGGTGGAACTCTAAAGTGTCATGGTTGACATATGAGAATTCTACACATTGTCTGTCAAGAGGCACTTGACAGAAATATGGGAAACAGAGATATCCTTTGTATCATTGTATGTACTACTAATAAATAGAAAATGGGTGGGTGCTCCTTGAGATTGGTGTCTCTAAAAAGAGGGGTTTGTGCTTAGAAATCAGCCATGAGGCATTATTTAAATGATTATTGAAATGAAAGCCTAAAAAAGGCAGCAGGTTAAGGAGTGGTTTTTCTACCCTGAGAGGGTTTTCCACTCGGCATATCTTGTGTATATTTGAGTATCTGTGGTTCATTTGATTTAGTGCTTTAATGCTTTAAATTTTTATGTTTCACTATTCTCATTTCATTTTATGTGATTGCATTCAATACATGAATGAGTTTATCATTGATAAATGAGAGCATACATCTGGTTTATTTCAGTTTCAGTTAAATTTGGTAAAGAAGTTAATAACACTGATTCACCCCCCGCTCCCCCATCTCAATGTCTTTTCACTCCAACACAATCACCCATTCATCTTTTTCTTCAACTCTAGCAGCTAGATCTTTCTCCACATTCATGCAACTAGTAGATTCATTAGGTACAGGATTATTTTCCTTGGTAGCAATTGTGATCCCTATTAAAATGTCATGTCCTAATGTGAGATGCTAAAATGATGCAATAAGAACTAACATTAGAAAAGGGCACCTCAATGATTAGCCTAAGAAATAGTAAACATGAAAGCAAGATAAGATAAATTGATTGTTGATTATACCTTCATGCTGCTCCTTCCTTGGTTGGCCCTTGATCTTTGGATGTATTGTGTGCTCCTTGGATGCAAATGGAATGAATTGGATGCAAGATGCAAGATGGATTGATGAGAAATACTATGGAAAAGCTAAAATGCTGCAAATGACAATTTGGCAAGAGTTTGGTAGCAAAAGACTTGATCTCCAAAATGGGAGAAATGAGGGGTTATTTATAGGATAATTTGAATTCTCTAGAGAATTCAACGGTTGAGATTGATCCAACAAAGCCAAGATGAAGGGCTATGGTGAGTTGAGGACTCACAAGCCCTCACATCTTGACATATGGAATGTGAGATGGCCTAGGGTGGGATGATGTGGAAATGAGGTGGAAGAGAAGTACATGAGGTGGAGGAAGGACAAGTACCTTGTAGGTACCTTGGGGGATGAGAAGATTCCTTGGAGGAATAAAAGTGAATTAAAAATTCACAATGATTGGAAGAATCTAGTGGATAAGAGAGGGTTTCCAAAAAGGTGGGGATTTGTCACATGTGGGTGATGTGACAAGTCCAAGGTTCTAGAAGTCCTTGGCACATGTAAAGTGACAAGTCAAGCCTTCTAGAACTTTGCTTGGGGATGGGGAAGACCTTGGAAAGATAAAAGTGAATTAAAAATTCACATGGGGAAGAGAGGATCCTTGGAAAAATAAATGTGAATTAAAAATTCACATGGGAAAGAGAGTCAAGGCCAAGAAAGGCAAGTGGAAATGTTGACCAGAAAAGGTAAGTCAAATGTGGTTAATGACTTTGATTAAGGTTGTGCAAACACATGATTAGGATAATTAATGAGAGATTAGAGGCAAGTGGGAGATTATGGAGGATGTGACACTTAATCAATATTAAGTGGTGCACATCCTAATCACAGATTAATTAATTTAATCTAGATTAAAAGAGGGTTATGGAGAATGTGACAAGGAGAGAGAAAAAGGGGAATTAAAAATTGGTTTTAATCCAAATGGGTTAAAAGACTAAATTAAATAATTTGTCATATTTATTTAATTTAGAGAAGAAAGGGATAAGGTAAAGTATTTAATTTATTTAATTACATACTTTAGGAATGTTAGGCAGAAAATGAAATAATGATTAAATAAATTATTTAATCACTATTAATGAAATAGATGAATAGAGTAGACGATTTTGATCATATGGAAGTGATCAAATTTGGATGTCTACATTTTTCCCCTCTTTGAAGTACCGTTAGAATAACCGTGCTTCAAAGAAAAGAAAGTACAGATGACTCTATAGAGGAAGTAACCAGAAGATGATGCCCCATGCGGGGAGGAGGACCTGAGCTATCCAATTAGTGGGGTAATGGATGAAGATGCCCCAATCTTGGAAGGGGTTGAATATGGTAGGGAAAATAGATAAATGTGAAGGGTATGCCCCCTCGAGAGGGTGATGGGGGAAAAGAGAGGGTTCTCGAGTGACCTCTCGACAGGAAGAAACAAAGGGTATGGTTGGAAAGAGGGAAAAAAATTAGGCAAGTTTTCCTTTTGAATGAAGTCAATTGGACAAACAGGGTGCAAATGACGGCCCCAGGAAGGGAAGGGATTAATTCGAGGAAAAAAAAGGTAAATAAGAAGTTAAAAAATACCCCTTAAAAAGGGAGGGAAAAGAGAGGGGTCCCGGATGACTTATTGATATGAAGAAATGAAAGGTATGGTTGGAAAGAGCTTGAAAAAATAAGCAATTTTTCCTTTTGAACAAAGTCGATCTGACGCATGGTTTGCAAATGGCGGCCCCGGGAAGAAAAGGGAAGAAAAGACCTGCAGAGGGGCGGATTTGCCCCACTACAGAAAGGCGGGTCCACCTCGGGGTGAGGGGTGGGTCCACGCCGGGGCGAGGGGCGATTTTTCCCCAGCACGGGGCAGGTTCGCCCTGGGGCGAGGGGCCGGTCCGCCCCGGCGCGGGGCGGGTCCGCCCCAGCACAGGGCGAGTCCACCTTGAGGCAAAGGGAAAGTCCGCCCTGGCGAAGGGCGGGTCCGCCCTGGCGAAGGGCAGGTCCGCCCCATGGCCAGAGGTGGGTCCGCCCCGCAGCTGAGGGCGGATCAGCCCCAGCCCGGGAGGGGGGGGGAGATGGATGAAGAGTGACAGAGGAAAGAGAGGAAGGGATGCGGGGTAAATGCAAGATGATGGAATGAAACATGAAATGCAATCCTAAAGCAATTTTCCATCCTTAGAGCACTGGTTTTTGCTATAGCATAAGACACCAAGTGCCAAGGTATGAAGAACCAAGGTGGATTAGTGTCCAATGAATAAAACAAACACAACAGACAAGAAGGCTATTCCAAAACCCCAAAGTCATGAAGACATTGGTTGGTCCAAGTATTGGGATAACCACAAGCACAAAAGGATGTCCCAGCGTAACGCAAGACCACAAGGGTCTTGGTAGGTACTACGTGGGACAACCAAGAAGACAAAAACATAAAAAAGATCAATATATGTCCCTATGTTAACTAGTCAAAACACACCATAATAGGAGAGATCATGGCGACCATGGCAAGTGATGATAGGGAGCTCAAATGATAAACAAAATGTCAAAAACATCAAAAGATCACAATCAAGTTTCAAACGTCCTTTGCCATAGGATCAAGAGGATGGATGGGGTTGATGCGGTATGTAAGGAAGGATACATCCTATTGAGACCAAAGATGGAGGATAGATTGGTTGATCGACATGACGCGAGATATCTAAAATTTATTGAACCACATGATACTAATGACCTTTGTTTGTAAGCACCAGCTATGGTAGGGACATACTTGATGACACGATAAGACAATGAGACATAAGGCAAAAAGATGACAAAACAATGAGGCAAAAAAATAGACACACCCTACAGACCTAGGGGCTCAAGGGTTGATCAAAGATCAACCTTGCCTACATGAAAGCGCGGAGCCCTCTTAGTTTAGGAAAAGACCATGGTAAAAATGGAAAGAGGACGATGAAGACAGAGGATGGAGGACAATGATCAGACGGACAAATTCCCAAGGGGAAGATCAAATGATCGACCTTGCCTATGTGAAAGCGCAGGGGCAATGTAGGTCGAAACAAGGCCAAAGATAGATTATGGAGGATGACAAAATAGACAAAAGACAGAGCCCCGAGGGCAGATCAAATGATCGACCTTGCCTACATGAAAGTGCAGCAGCAATGTAGTTCGACAAGAGACCGATGACAGACAATGGATAAGGGATGATGAGATGACCAAAATAAATGGATGGAGCAGATATGATGAACCAAGATAGGTCATGTGGATGGGATGGTCGATATGTTGGATGTGGGTTATGCAAAGCTCAGGGATGGGATAGTGATCTAGATTATTAGAAGATGAATTGGGAGGATGAGAGGATGTATAGATGAATGATGAAGAGTAATAGAATAGGAGGAAGATGTAGGAAATAGATAGGAGGGATGAATTAGGATGTGAATTGTATTGGAGTGCATGGGGGTAGCCTATAGAGAGATACCAATGACAAGGGATGATGAGATAGGAGGAAAATAGAGGGAAAGGGATGGATGGATAAGAAGATGCAAGGATAGGTGGATAGATGATGGATAGATGAGTGATGAAGATTGAGATTATATTAGAAATATGTAAGGCTAGGATAAGAGGATAGAGGAATGGGGTAGATAAGGATGAAAGGATGAAAAGGACTAGTGGATGAGAGTATAGGAAGATAAGGATTTGGTAGATGGAAGGGATGACTGAATGGATAAATGAATGGGGGGGTAAGGATGGGGAGATGGAGAGGATTACTTGGCGGAATGGATGGACGATGTCTCCAAGGACCCAATTGCAAATAAGGAGATTCCCCCACTCTAGATGTGTCATACATGATGAGGCAAGAGGGGTAGCAAGATGGGTCGATAAGGGATTGAGATGGGAAATGGAAAATAGATAGAGGTGGATAGGATGCATGGACAATGGAAGATAAAGAGAGGTGGATAGGATGCACAGATAATGGAAGATAGAGAGAGGTGGATAAGGAATATGATAGTGTATGCATGAGGGGAATATATGCCAAGAGGTGTCCAAAGCATGTATATAGGTTTGCCCCTAAATTTATCAAGATCACAAGGAAGATGGAGGGAGTGGAATAAATGGGATAGGATGGATAGGATGTGGAAGATAGGCAGATGTAGGAGATGGAGGGAAGGAATGCGTAAGTGGATGCTGCCCCCAATTGTGGAAGGATACTAGATGGGGAATTTATGCATGATGCTTGCTTTCTAGGTTTTCATCATGGTACTTATCCTAGGTGCTTGTTTTCCAAGTTTTCACCATTAGACGAATGATTTTCTCTTTACTATTTTCTTTTTGCTCTTTTGTTTTTCTTCTTTGTTCTTGTTTTTTTTTTTGAGTTTTTTGACTTTTTGGACTAGGATATGGGTGAAGATGGATGAGGATATGGATTCGGAAGACATAAGCATCAAGTTCCAGATGAGGTAATAAGACCCCATGTTTGAAGTGACTATTCGGATGTTGGTACAACCTTATTAGAATGGATGGATTATGCAAGAGGATGGATTAAAGGGATTTGATGGGGGAGATATGGGGGATAGTGGATGGGGTGTTGGAAAGTGTATTCATGGAATGATGGAGTGGATGTGTGATAGGGGAAAGTGTTCAAGAACAACATTGGCACATGTGATGGTGGATGCAAAAAGATAGGTGGATGAATGGATGGAGAGTGTGGTGATAATGGAGGCATTGGGATAGTGAATTTTGGGATGTAGGGACCCAAAATAGATTTAGGAGATGGATGATGTGAATTATGAGCTTTGGGAATAACAACTTTGGATGTCGTTATGGATTTTTCATTTGAAGGTATGACATCTTTTTTCTTTGGGATCCACATGGTGTTGATTTTGTTGTTGGTGGGCCTTGGTGGCCGTTTGGATTGATTTGGATTTTGGATTCGATTTTTCTTTTCTTCAACATGTGTTTTGAAGGGGACATGAGGAGCTTTAGATTCATGTGGACGTTTAGAGTTATAAATTTTTTCTTTGGCATACAAAGTGCTTTTAGTAGCAATGGGATGGGTATGGGGAGATGGATGATGTGGAGAGGATGTGGATGGAGTGACAGAAGTAGGCATTTGACGAGGAAGTGTGGATGAAGGATGTGAGATAGCATACATCGAGGGGTGCCTTTGTTGATCTTGATTAGGAAGTATGAATTTTGGATTTTTGCGGAGGGATAGGTGGTGGATGGATGAAAGGATGTGTAGGATGAGATGGAGGAGGTAAATTTGGAATATAAGGGCCCAAAATGGACGTTGTATATGGAGGATGAGTGATGGTGGATGGAGGGACATAAGGACCCAGAATGGATTTAGAGGATGAAGGAGGAAGATGGACAGTTGTTTTGAGGTAATATGATGGAGGAGGGGCGATGGCGGCAAAGGATTTAGTAGAGCGATGAGAAGTGCCTCTCGTTCCTTTGGAAAAGGATCGTTTAGGATGTATGGAGGTTGTGCCAACATCTTTAGAGTATGGGTTTTGGGAGATATATCAAAGACCATGTGTGCCTAGATGTTCTTTGACTTGGATGGGCTCTAAAGTACCTTTCTCATGAAGGCCTAAACCTTTTCCTTGATAGTTCATGTTCTGTAGCATGTGATTTATGTTAGGATGCTTATTCTCTTGGAAGCATGATGCGATCACATTAGTAGGTGGAAGAGGTAGGGTGGTTCATACCAATTGTTTTTCTTATGTAAGAAGGCCACCATGGATCATGTAATATTACCGAGGTGATAAAAATGTGGTGGTGCGATGGCAGGCAATGATGGAGGATCATGCGATGGAGATGAGGTGAGAGCAACATCCTAATCAAGATGAATGAGTGATAAGGGATTATTTATGATAGGATCTGGATTTATGGCAGTGGATGATGAGGGCTCATGAGATAGAGTGATTGGATCATAATGCAAAGGGGATCATGGGATGGAGTGGATGAGATAGTGTGATCTTGAGATGGGATGGATGGGAGGATAGGATCATGAGATGAAAGAAGACTATGTAATCTAGATGGAGTATATGGGATGGAAGGATCTTGATTTGGAGGAGGGGATATGCTTGTATGCTTTGGATCAAGCTCTTGGAATGACTCATCTTGTGTGGGATGTATGATGATGGAAGAGTGTTGGAGGGACTCCTCAATTGGGGGAGATAGGAGGATGGAGGATTCATGAAGTTCATGGGATTGAAGTTTGTGAATATTAGGACTAGGAGGAGGGGATTGGATGTCTTCAATGGATTGGGTGGATCTTGTAGTAGAAGATGGGGATTTAATGGATTCAATGGGTTTGACCGGCTCAACCGTTTGGACAATGTTAGGAATGGTGATGGGAGGGATAGGTCTAGGATGGAGGAGGGCCTCATCACTAGTGGAAATACATGATAGAGTGGTAGGGCATGATGTCTCTTCTTGGGCGACATTTGGAAGGGATGTAGGATTAGGTAGAGTGATGGGAATGGATGGAGGATTAGGATTAGGGATTGGTGGATTATGATTAGACGTGGGGATGTGATTGGATGGAGGACTAGGAGGAGATGGAGGATTAGGATTAGATGAAGGGATGGGATTGGATGGAGGATTAGGATTAAGAATTGGAGGATTATATGAGTGGATGTGTGGATGAGGATTAGATGTAGAACTAGGAGGAGATGGAGGATTAGGATTAGATGAGTGGATAGGATTGGATGGAGGACTAGGAGGAGATGGAGGATTAGGATTAAGAATTGGAGGATTATATGAGTGGATGTGTGGATGAGGATTAGATGTAGAACTAGGAGGAGATGGAGGATTATGATTAGGTGAGTGGATGGGACTAGATGGAGGATTAGGATTAAGAATTGGAGGATTATATGAGTGGATGTGTGGATGAGGATTAGATGTAGAACTAGGAGGAGGTGGAGGATTAGGATTAGATGAGTGGGTGGGACTAGATGGGGGACTAGGAGTGGTTGGAGGAGATGGAGGATTATGATTAGATGGAGGATTAAGATATAATGCGGAAAAAGGGGGAGTGATGTAGGAGGATGCAAATGTTGGATTAGAATGGGAAGATTGGGATGGGGAGTGATAGTAGGAAGATGTGGATGAAGGATTAGAATGGGGAGATGTGGACTTAATGTAAGGATATTGGGATGGGAGATTGTGATAGAATGGTGTGGATGTTGGATTAGAATAGGAAGATTGAGGTGGTGGACCACCATAGGAAGACATGTATGGTGGGTTGGCATAGGAGGATATGGATGGTAGATTAGGATGAGTGGATTGATATGGTGGATTAGGATAGGAGGAATATTGGGATGGGGGATTGTGGTAGGAAGGTGTGGGTGTTGGATTAGGATGGGAAGATTGGGATGTGGGATTAAGGTAGAGGTATTGGGATTGTTGATGATGATGAGGATAAGAGGATGTGGACGTTGGATAGGATAGAGGTTGAGAGTGGGGATATGATGAATATGTTGATGGTGAGGATGTTGGATATCCCTTGTCAAGGGTAGAGTAAGGACCGTTATTAGATGTGGATGAAGGCATGGTGGGATAGTTTGAAGAACTAGTGGGATTTTGGGAGGCAATTGGAGAGAGCTTGCTAGCAATGATAGCATCGAGGGAATCTATATAACAATCTTCATGATCAACAAGATTTTTGTTATCGTCATCAACGCAATTAGGATTCCCCTTGACTACTATTATTGGTCATGTGAGAGGGGGATAGAGATTCATGATGGATACAGATTAGTAAGAAAGAATAAATGATGGATAGAGAACTAGGATGGATTGGAAGCTCATATGGGGATTGGATGAAAGCTCAAATTGGGATTGAATAAAAGCTCAGATTAGGATGATGGGATTAACGCTCCGATTAGAATGGGATTGGAGCTTAGATTGGGGTTGGATCAGAGGATATGATAGGATAAGTTTGTTTTGTATTGGATGATGGATTAATTGATGATGTATCGATTAATTTGATGATTGGATAAGGATTGGTTGATGTATCAATTTGATGATTTGCATAAAGATTGGATTGTTTGGATCAATTGGATAAGATTGGTTTTGGATTGTTTGGATAAGTTGATGAATCAATTGATGATGTATCAATTTGATGATTTTGGATGAGGATTGGATTTGATGGAGAGGGTCCTAAACCCAATTCGGGAACCACCCTAGGTGACTTAATACATTGGTTGATCGGATTAAACTGGTTAATCAATGATCATGACACTGAATCCACCTTGAGATAGAAGGGGATTGATTTGGGCCAATGATGTTGACTTACAACACAAATCCGCCTCAAGATAGAAGCAGATTGATTAGGTTGAAGACAAGGATTGATATGTAGGATAATGATCAAACTTAATGCCTTGGTCAATTCAGGAGATAACTCCTAAAACAAGGTTTAAGGGATTTTCTGTTGAGAGATGATGATGAATGTAAATGGAAGATGTGTTGTTGAAGTGATCTTTTTGGAAAGTAAAAATGTTTAGGTCACACGGTAAGATGGGTATCCCAATGGTGGAATGATCAATGAGAATGTGATAAATGGAGTTTTTAGAAAGGTTAAATGGAGGTTTGGAATGGTCAAATGGATGTTTGGATTGGTTAGATGAGTGTTTAGGATGATCAAATGGTCAAATGGAGACTTTGGGAGTTCAAATGGGGGTTTAGAATGGTCAAATGGATGAAATTGTCCATTCAGGAGGGCATATCCACACTTCTGCAGTCAAACAATGGATCAGGAGGGCGTATCTGCACTTCTGCAGTGAAAAATGCTGAGACAGGGGGGCGTATCTGCACTTTTGCAGTGGAAAATGCTGAAATAGGGGAGCGAATCTGCACTTCTGTAGTGAGAAATGCTGAAACAGGGGGGCGTATCTGCCCCTCTGCAATGGAAAGTGATTTGGTTTGGATGATGGGATTATGGCAAGGACTTTAAATGACTCAATGAAGGTTTGACTTATCAAAATTCACTAGTTTTTCATAGAAAGACACTTTGAATAAGTGCAATCCTATGATTAGTATTAAGGGGTATGGCCAACAAAAGTCTTACTCTAGGATGAACAAGGTTTCTAGGGAGTCCTCGATATACGCTCGGTACGTGAGGCACAACCATGAACACCAGTCCATCACAAGCGTGAGTCAGGAACCCCAGCGAGCTACTGAAAGGCTCGGACCAACTCTTCACGTCTATTTAGGTATCACCCTAGCTTCAATGTTCTGCCAATTACGATGCAACTGAATTGGGGTACAACTTTGGCTCTCCCCCCTTTTTATACCCCCCCGGTATGCGTGGTTGGGATCGTCCCTTGGGGTGATGAAATCCCCAAGCAGGTCCCGCTAAGAAGAAGACACTAATCATTTCCAACTACCCCCTCGGATCCGCACAAAGTGCAAAGGGGAAGGTGAAAACAAACTAATGCCCCCTTAGGGTAACACAAAGAAAAATAGACACAGCAAGCAGCAAGTATTACTTCCCCTTAATTATGCTAAGTGAATAGATAAAATAGGAAGGAAAACTTTAAAATTTGAATAAAATAAAGGCCCTGCAAGCAAGTGTTAGCTGTAAAAAATGTTGGAACAAGAGGGCGTATACGCCCCTCTGCAGAAAACTGTCAAAAATGTCGGAACATGGGGGTGTATCCGCACTTCTGCAAAAAATAGTTATCAAAAACGTCAGAACACTGGGGCGTATCTGCACTTCTACAGAAAATAGTTAGCAAAAAATGTCGGAACACGAGGGCGTATCCGCACTTCTGCAAAAAATAGTTAGCAAAAAAAAAATGTTGGAACATGAGTGCGTATCCGCACTTCTGCAGAAAACAGTTAGCAAAACAAACGTCGAAACACGGAGGCGTATCCGCACTTCTGCAAAAAAAATTTAGCAAAAAAAATGTCAGAACACGGGGGCATATCCGCACTTCTACAGAAAACGTCGAAACACGGGGGCGTATCCATACTTCTGTAGAAAACAGTTAGCAAAAAAAATGTCAGAACACGGGGGCGTATCCACACTTCTGCAGAAAACAGTTAGCAGAAAATGTCATAACACGGGGGCGTATCCACACTTCTACAGAAAACAGTTAGCAAAAACATCAAAACGCAGGGGAAAATATGCACTTTTGCAGTAAAATAGTTAGCAAAAACGTCAAAACGTAGGGGCGTATCCACACTTCTGCAATAAAACAGTTAGCAAAAACGTCGGAACGCGAGGGCGTATCCGCACTTTTACAGTAAAAACTGTTAAGAATGTCGAATCATGGGGGCATGTATCCGCACTTCTACAGTAAAAATTGTCAAAAACGTCAAAACAGGAGGGCGTATCCACCCCTCTGCAGCGCCCGAGAGGGCAAGTCCGCCCCTCTGCGGGGCAAATCCGCCCCTCTGTGACCTGAACCTGCAAAGAACTTAAACAACAACAAATGTGAAGTGAAGGGACCCGTTTGTGGGTCCCATCAGGCATGCGAAAAATGTGATCCCTATTAAAATGTCATGTCCTAATGTGAGATGCTAAAATGATGCAATAAGAAGAAAATAAGAAAAGGGCACCTCAATGATTAGCCTAAGAAATAGTAAACATGAAAGAAAGATAAGATAAATTGATTGTTGATTATACCTTCATGCTGCTCCTTCCTTGGTTGGCCCTTGATCTTAGGATGTCTTGTGTGCTCCTTGGATGGCAATGGAGTGAAGTGGATGCAAGATGCAAGATGGATTGATGAGAAATACTATGGAAAAGTTAAAATGTTGAAAATGACAATTTGGCAAGAGTTTGGTAGAAAAAGACTTGATCTCCAAAATGGGAGAAATGAGGGGTTATTTATAGGATAGTTTGAATTCTCTAGATAATTCAATGGTTGAGATTGATCCAACAAAGCCAAGATGAAGGGCTATGGTGAGTTGAGGACTCACAAGCCCTCACATCTTGACATGTGGAATGTGAGATGGCCTAGGGTGGGATGATGTGGAAATGAGGTGGAAGAGAAGTACATGAGGTGGAGGAAGGACAAGTACCTTGTAGGTACCTTGGGGGATGAGAAGATTCCTTGGAGGAATAAAAGTGAATTAAAAATTCACAATGATTGGGAGAATCTAGTGGATAAGAGAGGGTTTCCAAAAAGGTAGGGATTTGTCACATGTGGGTGATGTGACAAGTCCAAGGTTCTAGAAGTCCTTGGCACATGTAAAGTGACAAGTCAAGCCTTCTAGAACTTTGCTTGGGGATGGGGAAGACCTTGGAAAGACAAAAGTGAATTAAAAATTCACATGGCGAAGAGAGGAGCCTTGGACAAATAAATGTGAAATAAAAATTCACATGGGAAAGAGAGTCAAGGCCAAGAAAGGCAAGTGGAAATGTTGACCAGAAAAGGTAAGCCAGATGTGGTAAATGACTTTGATTAAGGTTGTGCAAACACATGATTAGGATAATTAATGAGAGATTAGAGGAAAGTGGGAGATTATGGAGGATGTGACACTTAATCAATATTAAGTGGTGCACATCCTAATCATAGATTAATTAATTTAATTTGGATTAAAAGAGGGTTATGGAGAATGTGACAAGGAGAGAGAAAAAGGGGAATTAAAAATTGGTTTTAATCCAAATGGGTTAAAAGACTAAATTAAATAATTTGTCATATTTATTTAATTTAAAGAAGAAAGGGATAAGGTAAAGTATTTAATTTATTTAATTACATACTTTAGGAATGTTAGGCAGAAAATGAAATAATGATTAAATAAATTATTTAATCACTATTAATGAAATAGATGAATAGAGTAGATGATTTTGATCATATGGAAGTGATCAAATTTGGATGTCTACAGCAATAAATACCCATTCATCCTCACTTGCATTTCCTTTATCAGATTCAACATCTGCCACACCTTCATCAGTAGCATAATAACACTTTCTTTAGAATCTAGGCTTGTTATATCTTGGCTTAGGAACTCTTTCAGGACACCTGGAGGCAAAATGACCTATCTTATTGCAAGAAAAACATTTAAGAGGCAATTTCCCTTTATACTTGATGGTTGTATATTTGGTTTGCATTGATAAATTGTTTTTCCCCTGATAGGGTTTCCACACAAAAATATTGGTGTTATATGTGTTGTTGATGTGGTGATGGTTTATGCTTTCATTTTTATTTATCAGATCTGAGAATAATTTTAATAAGTATAATTTTTGTGACAACTGATTCACCCCCCCTCTCAGTTGTATGCCCTTGTGTTGCCAACAATTGGTATCAGAGATTGTGTGGAGAAAGATAATGTGTACCTTTTTCATTGATTTTAAAGGGGGAGAAGAGTCATGTGAAAATTTGTAAAAGATTTAAGGAGAAAAGAGTCAAAACCTAAGTGGGAGAAAGTGCTAAGAGAGAGTATCATTGATGGTGTTTTTCACATCATGTGTTGTCATCAATGCCAAAGGGGGAGATTGTTGGAGATTGTTGAATATTGCTGATATGTGGTTGACATTGATGTCAACACTATTTGCATTAATGTCTTTAAGGTTGTATATGTCGAGGATATTGAGAAAATTGTAATAAAATAAGTTACAAGTTGCTGGTGATGCAGTCAAGTTCAGTATGGTGGTTAGCTCAGTATCTTATTACAATTTTCTCAATATCCTTGACATATACAACCTTAAATACATTAATTCCAATAGTTTTGACATCAATGACAACCACATATTAGCAATATCCAACGATCTCCAACAATCTCCCCCTTTGGCATCAATGGAAAAATTATCTTTCTCCACATAAGCTATAAACCACATATCTCAACATCTAACTACTCCCCCTGAGTAGTAGCCACCATAAAATCAATCTGGCTAACAGGATATGACTATGAAATTGGTATCAGAGCAAGATTCATTCCGTGAGAGATCGTTAGAGTTTGCAAATTCCTACTGAAGATTTTTTGTGCGGTGGCAGACTGGGGATCTGACCTGCAACTGCAGAGGACTTGTGTAAAGATGGCGGGAAGAAGAAATGGTAGAGGAAATGGAGTGCGCAGAAATGGAGACCCGACTATAATGGAGATGTTGAGAGGAATTGTTGCTAGATTAGAAGCAGTCGAAATGGCCCACAGGAGAGGTCAACTAGTTGATGATGTGAGTGATGAAGAGGTACAAGAACAAGAAGAAGGGGAAAGAGAAAATCAACCTAGCCTCAATCAGGGAGAAGAGAGGTTCATAAGAGCCCTAACTAGAGTAAATACTAAACCACATTTCAATCCACCGAATTATAGTGGTAAGCTGGATTCAGATGAATTGCTTGATTGGATAATGGAGATGAAGAAGTATTTTGATTTTGAAGGTACCACCAAAGACAAGAAGGTGAAATTTTCTTGTACAAAGTTGAAAGGACATGCATCCCTTTGGTGGGAACATTTGCAGACAGATAGGAAAAGAATAGGAAAGGAGAAGATAAAATCATGGCATCAGATGGTGAATAAGTTAAAGATGAAGTTTTTTGCCCACAGACTATCAGATTATTTTGTTCCAAAAGTTGCAGAATTTGAAGCAGGAGTCAAATGTGACAGAGTATATTGAGGAGTTCTACAAGTTGAATATCAGATTCGTACATGTGAAGGATGAGACTGAGCAAGTAGACAGATATGTGAATGGATTCAAGCCATCTATACAGGATGAGATTAGTTTGATCAAGTTGTTGAGTGTGGAGGAGGCATATCAATGTGCTCTAAAAGCATAAGACAAGTTGAATATAATACATGAGCAGAGACAAAGAGGAAGAGGTGGAAGATTCCAGAGAGGAAGAATTTTTATTGGAGGAGGAAGAGTATCTTTTGCAGATCAAAATAAAGATAAGGAAGTCAGTAAGAACGATAATCTATACCGTAGAGATGATGGAAACTCTTACCAGAGAGGAGGATATGGTGGTTACCAGAATGAGGGTTATAGAAAAGGTGATAGAATACAGTAGAAAAGAGTATTTAGGGGAACTTGTTTTAAGTGTGGTGGAGAAGGACATAGAGCATTTGAATGTAATTAGGAAGAGACAAGCATAAAGATAGAGAAAAATATAAAAATAGTCATTGTTGAGGAGGATCATGTTGGATCATCTAATAAACCGAAAGAGGGAGAAGTGTTGGTGAACATAAGAGTATTGTGTCAAAGTGAGATGGAGAAGGAACCATTGTGGAGAAATAAATTGTTTTGGACCAGATGCAAGGTAGCTAGTAAATGTTGTAGAGTGATTATTAACAGTGGAAGCTTTGAGAACCTGGTTTCTGAAGAAATGGTGATCAAATTGAAGCTGGAAAGATTGAAACACTTGAAGCCCTATTAGATAGCATGGATTCAAGATGAGCATAAGATACTGGTAAGCGAATAATGTTTGGTGAAATTGAAGATAGGAAAATCATGATGATTTTTGGTGTGATATCATGCCTATGGATGTATGCCATGTTTTATTGGGAAGGCCTTGGCAGTATGATAGACAGGCTATTCATGATGGAAAGAAGAACACATATACCATTGTTGCTAATGGGATTAAGCAATCTTTGTTGCCCTTGGAGGATATTCCTAAAGTTGAGGTTTGCACGAGTGCTAGAATTTTCTTGGTTGATGGAAGGAGATTTCTGGATGGACTGAGACATGAGAACATGTGATATGTCTTGGTTCCTAAGAAGGTTGAAGACTTGAAGCATGTAGAAGAACAACCAGAGGAGATAAAGGAATTGTTGGCAAAATATGAAGCTATAATTTCAAATAATGTACCTGACGGATTGCCACATGTGAGGAGTATTAGTCATTGCATGGATCAGATTCCTAGAGCTAGTTTGCCTAATAAAGCAACACACCAGATGACACCGGAAGAGAGTGAAGATTTGAATAGACAAGTGCAAGATTTTTTGAGGAAGGGTTTTATAAGAGAAAGCTTAAGTCCTTGTGCAATACCTATTCGGCTAGCACCTAAGAAGGATGGAGAATGGAGGATGTGTATAGACTCTAGATCCATAAATAAAACCACAATAAAGTATAGATTTCCTTTGCCCCAGATGGATGACATTATGGATTGTTTGAGTGGAGCTAAATACTTTAAAAAGATAGATTTGAAGAGTGGATATCATCAGATCAGAATCAGAGAAGGGGGTGAGTGGAAGAGAACATTCAAGACAAATGAAGGATTTTATGAGTGGTTGGTGATGCCTTTTGGACTAACAAATAAACCAAGTACTTTCATGAGGCTGATGAATGAGCTATTGAAGAAATTATTGGGTAATCTTGTGATTGTCTATTTGGATGACATCTTGATTTTTAGTAAGACTAGAGAAGAACATTTGTTGCATATGAGACAAGTTTCACAGAGGTTGAGAGAAGAGAAGTTGCTAATAAACATTAAGAAGTGTAGTTTCATGAAGGAAGAATTGGTATATCTAGGATTCGTGATATTTGTTGATGGATTGGAGATGAATCCTGAGAAGGTAAGAGTAATTGTTGAATGGCCTACACTGGAAAGCATTGGAGATGTAAGATCATTTCATGGATTGGCTAGTTTCTACCGAAATTTCATTAGGAATTTTAGTTTTATTTGCAGTCCTATGACAAAAACAATGAGAGGAGATAAGAAATATTTTAGGTGGACATCTGGAGCAGATCGGAGTTTTGAGTTGTTGAAACAGAAGGTGATTGAGAAGCCTGTGTTGGATTTACCAGACTTTAATAAGGTATTTCAGGTAGACTGTGATGCAAGTGGAAATGTAATTGGAGCAATATTAAGTCAAGAAGGAAGACTAGTAGCTTATTTCAGTGAGAAATTGAATGATGCTAGGAAAAGGTATTCAGTGTATGACCAAGATTTTTATGCCATAGTTCAAGCCTTGAAGAAGTGGAGACATTACTTGTTGCCTAAGGAGTTTGTGTTGTATACAGATCATCAGGCATTGCAGTATTTGAATAGTCAAGGTAAGTTGAATCAGAGACACAAGAGATGGGTGGAATTCTTGCAGAGTTATATTTTTATTTTGAAACATAGAAGTGGAAAGTCGAATAGAGTCATTGATGCTTTGAGTAGGAGAAGGAATTTACTCATAGAAATGAGAATGGAGGTATTATCAATTTGAATCAAATCTTTCTGGAGGTATACTTGGTGGAGGTATTATCAATGTGAATCAACACACTCCAACAAGGGGGCCCTAGCAATCTCCTCCTCTCAATCCAAGAGGATAGCACTATGGTCTGAGCCCACTCTTGGAAGAGTAGAAAGGTTGAACTTAGAAAAATATCCCAACTACTAGAAATATGAAATGTGTCTAGCTTTACTTGAATATGGTTATTTCCTTGTCTTTTGTTTGACCAAGTATAAAAGGAACCCTGTAGGTCAACATCCATCATCCCTTGGGAGGATATAAAATTTACAAAGCCTGTCATACTGTCATAAAAGTCATCCAGTCTCCCCAATTTTTTAGAAGGAAATAAAGGGGTATTAAAATCCCATCCCAACATCTCTCACACAATATTCATCCAAAGGCCAAATGTGTTTTACAATATGATCAAAGGTAGATTGTTGCATTTTTCTTTCTTGGATAAGTAAAATATCCACTTTCAGTCAACAATACAACATTTTACAAGATGTTGTTTTAGGGGGCTATTCGACCCATGAGCGTTCTAGGAAATTAAATTTAATGATAAAACTCACATTAAAATTTAGTTAGCATCCTTCTAACACTAACAACTAGGGGCCAATCCCCCCTCTTCACTTCTTGGTGTTTTGCCTCGAGAGGCCATCCAAAGTTTTTTGTTTACCCTAGCCACATCTCGAGTATCCTCTTGAGTGTAGGTTTCCCTTTGAGAAGGTCTCCCTTGTTTTTTATCTTCTCCAAAACTTTCTTTCTTTTTTATTTTTTACTTTCCCATTAACCCGAGTCCAATCTTTCTCTAAATATCCTTCATAAGGCTTCATAGTTGGAGTTTGAGAAATATTATCTCTAAAACCCAACAGAGCCAAGGAATCCTACATAGCTTTATTATTGTCCCCAAACAACCTAACACAATCTACCATCTTAAAATTGATAATATTAGACTCCTCTTTGTAATATTCATTTGGGTTTGCCTCTATTTCACCCTCTTCCACCCCCTTTGGAGAGAGTGGACTGAAATAAATTTCCTTCAACTTATTTTATTTTATCCAATTAGGATTCTTGGGGTCAACCAAGCCAGTCACTATATTTGAATTGGATTCATCATTCTTAGCACCACTTACAACAATTATTCCTTTCTCTTTAAAATAATTTTCCACTTGAGAGAGGAGAAAAAATGGTTCTTTTTCATTATTCACTTTGCTCCCATTCTCTTCTTTCTTTGATTCCTCACTTTCCTTCCTTCACTGAGTAAGTTAATCCATCTCCTTACCCCCATTTTTACAAATATCCTTCTTTGTAGCTAGGGACTCAACAACCACATTATGGTTTTGTCGATCTTATATTTCTTTTTTTTCTCATTAGTTGTTTCTTGCAAGAATTACTTAGATGGCCAAACTTCCTATATTTTTGGCAAAAGATACCAGCATTTTTTGTATTCTATGACTTAATTCCAAACCCAAAACTTTGATTTCAAGGAGATAGAGGAGGGTAAGACCTTGTTAAAATCAAAATTGACATAAATTCTTACAAACACCAATCTTGACTTTTGTTGAGTTACTTTATCAGCTACAATCAAATGTCTAAAAGAGTTTGCTATACCTTGGAAAACTTTATGATTCTAGAACTCCAGAGGAAGTTTTGGAAGTTGTATCCAAGTAGGAACAATCAAGCCAAGATTCACCAAAAGATCAAAACTAGGATTACATTTACATAGGGATAAGTAGTTTTTGAAGTTCTTGTCAAATTCCCATGGGCCTCCAATTAGCACCTTTATCATATCTTCTTGTGTCATAAAAAAAAAAAAAAAAAAACATTTACCATTACACTTATGTTAACACCCCTTTTGATTTGCAAACTGTTTCTTCCCATTTTATTACTTGATCTATATTGTGTTTGAAAGTAAGAAACTTACCTACAAGGGAGATCTGAAGACCAACAATCATCTCATTCATCATATCATCAGGAACAACAATCCCCAAGCCTTCCAAAAAATAGGAAACCTTGATATGACTGGTTTCCTTGAAATTCAACACATTTATAGATCTACCTCCAACCAAATTTTACACATAGGAAATCAGGTCTTCCTTTGAGAAAAAGGAGTCAAGACCTATAGGGGAAGTAGAAGATTGTTTTGCATCTCGATCGAAGGTCTCCACAAACTCTGAGGGTAATCAATTTCGCTCCATCTTTCCTTACCACAGGAGAAACCTTCGCTCCTTCCTTAACTGACACAAAAGTAGTAGTTTTGGATGGGGAATCCCATTGGGGCCTCACACGAGTCAACACCATGGATGACCAAAATAATCTTTAGGAAATTTAAAATTTGCAAAGTGTGTGCGGTTATAAATTGTTATTTATAGATATCATTATTATAATTAGATTTTATTCGAACATTATGAAATAGAGTGGATATTTAAATTATAGTTAGATAATTTATTTTCATAATATTATGATGCAGGAGTATCCAGGGGTACCAGACAATCTTGAATCCCCAAAAATATTTTATTTTAATTTTCTTTTTCTTGTGTGGTTTCTTGTTGCAGGTAGCTTTTTAGCACCTGATTTGGGCACTCTCTGGGCATAGAAAATTATATTTATTAATTTTTTGGGTAATCAAATGTTTATATATTATCAATGGGTGTAAAAAGGGGTCAAATTTTTGTAACCTTTATTTTATTCATTGGCTCAAAATATGCAGATTTTTAAATTGTAAGTTGCACATTTAATGTGCTAGAAAATGCCAAAAAAATGGGAAATTGGAAAACCCAATGCCCAAGTTGGAAAATTTATAAATTTTATAATATTTGAAATAGCATGGAAAGGAATATTAAATCCATGTATATCCTGGATCCAATTGGAGTGGGGGGTTTTATGCAAGGAGGTGTTTTTGAAATCATTTCTAGCAAGAGTTACAAAATTGATTGTTGATTCCTGACATGCATGCAGGTGGATTCCCAACACCTCATTTGGAGGCATTTGATGTATTTTTATTACTATATTTTCATGATAAATCCAACATATTAGAGTTGAGAAGTGGAAACTTTGTTGAATGGGTGCAACAGTGAGGTTGTAAGAAGATTGTGAAGGAAAGATTTTGAAAGGAAAGGAAAAACCCACATACATATTGGAGAGGTGATGTTGTTGATAATTTGGTGTAGCTTGTAGCTTATTATTTCATCTTGAAATCAAATTGTAGCTGATTTTGTGTCTTGAAAATCATGTTTATAAAAGTTAAAGTTAATCTTTCCTATAGGTGTGAAGTTAGTTTTGCATATGCATTTCCTGTAGCATTTGTTGTTGTTGTGGCTGCACAATGGATGTAAAATCAGATTGTTCAATTTGAATAAAGATTTTTTTTTTATATTTTCCATTTGAGATTTGTTGCAAATGCTTTCAATTTGTGAAGTAAGGGTGTTTGTAGTGTTATGACTTTTTGTATAGGTTGTTTGACAAAACCCCTCATCTTCATATAGTATCAAATGGTATCAGAGATGAAAGATTGGATGGGAGGTGTTGCAACAATGAGTAAGTTATTTTACTTAGATATTTGTTGAGAGAAAATTGAATGATTTGAGTTTGTTGGAATGTGTGAGGGTTGGATTTTGTTGCAAGTATGAAAGAGGACCTATGACTTTACCCTCCAATATAGGTTAATGTTGGATAGAAGGTGCACAAGAGAGAGGTGTGTCTTCCATAAACCGTTTATTGGATAGAGGATAAACAAGAGAAATTTTTACAAGGAGGACTTGTAATTGTAGAGGGACTTTTGAGTCTCTAAAAATGAATTTGAAAAATAAGACAAGATGGATCATTGGAAGACATGTGAGAATTTTATTTTGGGAAGAGTAATTGAAAAAGGTGAGAGATAAGAATCTCATTGCAAAGTTGAATAAAATAGAATATTGGATGCCCTTGAGGAAAACTTAGGAATGATGAAGCAAGCTATAGTTGAGGAAGATCAGAAAATAGATGAAGTTGAGTTTCATTTTTTGTTTCATAACAAGTTTGCAGGTAATGATTTGTGTGCAGGAAATGAAGAAGGAAAAGAACTTGTAATAGAGGACAGTGAAGAGAAGAAATAGGAAAAGTAGAGGTTTGACAAAGAGGACAATGAAAATAAGAATGATGAAGTGTAATGTTGCAGCCCTATGATAGAAAGAGAATGGAGAGAAAGTCATGTGGGAGTAGCCCACACAAATGTAGTTTAAAGAAAGAAAGAAAAGAAGAAAGGCACAAGGGAAGAATGGAGAAAGAAAGAGGTAGAAAAAGATGTGCATCTTGTTGAAGAAATAAAAGAAAATAAAAAATAAATTACATGCATAGGAAAAGAGGTTGCAGTAGCAAAAACATAGGTAGTATCTCCTTCTTTTGAGTTTTCCAGAGTAAATATTAAATTTCATGGAGAGAGGATAAAGGAATATGGTAATTGTGAAGTTGGGGCAATAGTAGAGAAAAAAGAAAACATACAAGTTAATAGTCATTCATAGTGAAAGAAAATTTGATTTGAAAGAGATATATGAATTTGTGCATGAAAAGGATAGTATTGTTATAGAAGATAACCATGAATTTGTAACAAAGTTTGGTTCGTTGAAGGACTTGGAAACATTAATGTTTTTGGGAAAACAGAGTGAAGAAGTGTATATGGGGAAGATAGTGAATAAGGAAATTGAAAGAGCAACAACAAATGAAGAAGAAGAAGACTTATTAATGCAGATTGCAGCAGTAGAAAAGGAGTGGCTTGCGTTAACAACATGTGAAACAAAAGTTACAAAAAACATTGAGGTAAAGTTTGAATTTTCAGAATTATTTATTGATAAAGAAGAGGTTGATTTACATGAAAATGTGTAGACACCTACAAAAATCCTAGCTTGTGAACTAGCATTTTGGCACTCATATTTTTCTATTAATTAAGTGATTTAACATCATTTAATTAATTCAAAATCGAACAACATCAAACAACATCGAACAACATCGAACAACATCGAACATCATCGAACATCATCGAAAAGCATCAAACAACATCGATCAACCTCGAACAACATCAAACAACATTAAAAAACATTCAACATCATCTTGAAACATCCCGTAACATCTCAGAATTGACTCGTGACATATCAGAATGACTCAAAACTATCTTGTAACATTTTGAAATGACTCAAAATTATCTCCTAAGATCTTGGAATGACTCAAAATTGTCCCATAAGGTCTCAGAATGACTAAGAACTATCCCCAAACATCTTGTAACATCTCAAAACCATCCTGAAATGTCTCGAAACAACTTAGAATCATCTCATAATCATCCCAAAACAACTCAGAATCATCTTGTAATGTCTCAGATCATCTCAGAATCATCCTACAATGTCCCACATCACACCACATCAAAATGACATCAAAAACCCTAACTCCTCTACTAATTGAATAATACATTGTATAATTAATTCACCTTTTCATAATTTTTGAAAAATTAAATAAATTTCATTTGTTTAATAAAGTCTTAAAAATCTTAATTTTTGTATTGATTAAATAAAACAACATTACTCGATTAATTCACGTTTCATCATTTCAACCTATTAAATAGATCACATTTATTTAATAAAGTCATAATCTCACTTTATTTTGTCTTAATTGATTAAATAATGCCAATTATTTAACTACGTCACTAAATCACCTTAATTCCCTAAGTGGTTTAAATTATTGCATCACAATAATTTAATTATGATGCTTTCCCTCCAAATTTTGAATAATTAAATCAAATTAGTCAAATCAATTATCAAAAATCAAATCAAACTAATGCAACTTTGTTTGCAAAAGTCAAACTTGATTTGCACGTTCGACTCCAAAAAGGAATTAATTAATTTAATTCATTCATTCATATTCCTCACCCACTTTCTGATTGAGAAAATTATGATTGTTGACTGAGCAATCTATTTTGTTAATTGATCAATCTAAATTGCTAACTGAGCAATCTAATCTATTAACTGATCGATCACATTCCTAACTAAGCCATCAAAATCTTGACTGATCAATCTAAATCTGTTAACTAATCAATCACATCCCTGACTAGCCAATCTATTTCTCAATCACCCAAATTATGCAATCAACTTTGCACAATATTCTCATGTCTAAATACTCTCAACACACCCTCACTGTTGATCTGGATATTCTTCAACATGATCTTGATCGTCTATTTCTAATTTCATTTTTTATATAACAAACCCCTTTCCTCAAAAATAAGGATCAAAGAATCAACATACATTAAGGAAAAAAGTGTTGTCAAGAAAACCATTGATAGAGCTTCACTATTTTCTTCAATCAACCAACCAAAACAGTCACTCATCAAGCTTTTGCACATGAACTTTGGAGGCTTCGTAGTGATAAGAACAACCCAACATCAGGAGAATATACTCCACTACAGGATGGAAAGACTATTTTATTCTTGTAATCATAGATTCATTTATGCATGTTAAAATAACTTAGTTTCATTTCGTATGTGTAGGTTTAGATCTTAGATTAATATGCTTAATCTTAGTTTAGATGCTTGGATTTAGTATGTTTTTTTCCCTCTTCTGGTCTAACGTTCTCATCCTCATAGATTCTGGAACACCTAGTGGGACCCTTCTCCCCTCCTCTGATGTTCGTTTAAGCCAATTTTGAAGTTGTAGATCTTGGAAATGCATTTGATAGAGTTTTCATGCACTGCCCAGAAAACCTGTGCGCTTGAATGTTAAGAAAATTGTGCTATTGACTTAAAACTGCACTATTTTCATGGGAATGGTGATATTGCATCATGAACTATGCTATTGATTGAAGACCTGTGTGCTTGCTTTTGATAGTGTTAGCTTTTGTTGTTTGATTTGAGCATCTATTTCTGGAACTGAGTAGTTGCATTTTTTTTGCGCTTTTGCATCTTTTTTTCTGAGAAGTTGCTTTGATAGACAAGTACATGGACCCTGCACTATTGTAATGGGATTTTCCACTAACTTTTGCTTATTTTTGGATGTGTAAATAGGTATTAACATATTTGATGCAGGATTCAAGTAACATTAACATGTTTGTTGTAGGGAAGGCGATCGGTCCCAGATTTTTAGATTTACAATCTATTTTTTATTAACTTAGGAATCTGAATTTGGTGCTCTAAAATGAACAAACACAAACTCACATTTGATTTTGTGTTTTAAAATTGAAAAAAACATGCTTTCTTAAGGAATCTAAATTTGGTGCTCTAAAACGAACAAACACAAACTCGCATTTGATTTAGTGTTTAAAATTAAACCAATTTCATGTTTTCTTAATTTAGGAATTCTCATTTTAGTGATCATAAAAAGAATAAAAACAAAAAAACACTTCAATTTTGGGATCTAAAAATGAACCAATTTCCTATTTTCTTAACTTAGGAACTTTAAAACTGGTACATAAAAAGAGTGCAAATGATTTCTATTTTGTTGACACACACACGATTTTCATTTGTTGACCAATTAGAGACCATGACTATTTTCTTAAAAACACCCAAATTTGGAGCTTAAAATTAAAAAGTTATTTCTTTTGTATTGGACCATTGCTATTTTTGATTGATATCGTGGATACTTCATATTGGTGCAAGTTAAAAGAACATTTTATTTTATTTTATTCACATATATATGGGGATAACAATGCTCGAGGTGTTTAAAAGGAATCAATTTACTATGGATTGTTCACTATGCATTTATTGATTGGCAAAGCTAAAGTTTTTTACCTTCTCCCCTCGCACCTTTTGGTGATCTTGGGTGAGTGAAAGAAATTTTTTGAGTATTGCACTTTAGTTTTTCAAGTTTACCTTAAAGAGGGGGCTTGACTTGAGATACATCGTACGCTGGAGAACTCATTGCAAGGTCTCAAAACATGTTTATTGGTGGGCTATATTAAAGGTTGTGAAACCATAAGAAATTAGCTTCAAGTTGTATTGACAACAGACTTTACCTAATCCCAAGCCTTAAGTGGAACGGGAACGGTGAAGAGCCTTAAGTGGCCGGCAGATGAGTGTTTGATTTCTACGTTCACATTTATCACTAAGAACCAAATTGTTTTAAAGTCCACCCTATTATCCAAAAACATTCTCTGAAAGTGGTGCATCAAAATTTACTTATGAGAAGTTACTTTCCATGTCGGACTATAGGCCCGCACCATAAGTTGCATGTAAAATTGTCTCTTCAAAGCATGAGGCAATCCTACCTAAGAGAATGGTTTCTATCCTCTAGGGTTGTAATTGTTGGTTTATGTTAAACTTGCCCATTACATTCAAAACAATTTGATATAAAATTTTGTGATTGATTTAAAGAATAAGAACACATCAAAAAAAACACTAAACGAGATGGTTGAACCATAAACCCTTTTGATTTAGTGCATACTTTTGAAAGAAGCCTTATGTTTGCACCCCTTTGAAAGGATCTTTCTTTAAATGCTTCTGAACATTCTAGCTTTGATTTCAGGTTACATTAATCAAAGTAAACATTTGGGAACTATGGCTTGGGTGTTGTGATTTCACAACCTAAGTTATAGACATGAAGGTCACATAAGTCCATGCTTGTTGAGTCAGTCCAAGTGTTGTCTTATCACTTGCCATACTTCAAACATGGAGAAAAAGTTGAGAGAAAGTTGTTTATAAGATCATTGTTCAAACCAAAACATTTTGAGAGTTAGAGGGTCACATAGTCCCAGATCCATTATTTCCATCCTACCTATTTGAAATCAAAATCAAACAAACCATTAAGGTCATTCCTCCACTCATACATCTATGATATCAACAGTTACTTGGGACTCATAGATAGTACAAGTAAGCTTTCATGCAACATATCCTCTAGACAAGGAAGTGGAATATGGACCCTAGTTCATCAACATTTTGATTTCTAAGAAGTAGTACCATTCCAAAACAACACTCAAACCCTAGGGTCTTGAGATTCACAACAACCATCCCATAACATCATCAAACTTTATGCCCATTTGGCGACCAACTACCCTGGTTCAACAACTAGATCTTGTAGCACCAATCCTTCAACCCAGTCTCACATATATGAAAGGTGAACAAACTAACATCATAAGCAGCTTGAGAACCTTCATTTTTCAAAAGAACGAAACACCCTGCCAATTTCTCGCCGCATCAATTGTCCTAGATGAAGAGGAAGAGAAAGTTGACATAGCAGTAGAAAGACCCATATTACCACCACCTACGTGGCAATAAAATATCCCCTCCATGATCTCATGCAAGGTCAATATCCCTAAGGTGAAGTCCATAGGTCATAATTTCAGAATTAGGCATCTTAGTCAAAAAGCTCAAAAAAAAACACCTTTGGGCACTTCACAAAACAAGAACTAGGTTCATATACAACTTTTATAAGAATGCTTCAAGGAACAATCCAAACTTGTATTCCTTCTACTATTGTCAGAATCCTGGTATGTTCCAACAATTCCAGTATCTCACATAATCTGTAGGACAACATCGGGTCTTTAGGATTTGAGTCACCTAGAGAGTTCAAACATTACACCACTATCCCATAGGGGATCCAAGTTTTTTATGACAACCATGAGATCACAACATAGGAAGAAGATGGAAACAAGAAAGAACACCATCAGTAGCCCACCAGCAAACACCAAAAATGAAATAAGTGGCCCATGAGGATATAAACCAAGTGACCTTTTGAAAGGGTATTGAGTTTCAAAACATCCCCAAAATATGTCGATCTATTATCCAAATTACTCTGAACAAGGGTCACAACATCAAGTAGGGCAACAACATCAAGGGTTTCAAAACCCCCATCAAGGAATAAGTTCGGAACATCAAATCACCCTAAATAAAATTGAGAGAGATCTTGAGGAACTTAAACAAAATTCAAATATGACTTATCATCAATGCCATGTGCCAAGTTGAAACATTACATATCCACAACAAACGAACATCATTTCACAAACATCTCAATATCAACATCAACAACACTTCCAATATATGTATTATTAAGGAGTTTTGCAACACCAAGGTGTATCTCAAATGCAATATCAAAATGTACCTCATGTGCAATATCAAAATGTACCTCAAAGTATCAAGGAGTTCCACAAAATCAAGAGCAAAACAATCAAGAAAAGCCACATAAGAAAGATTACCAACCAAGAAGGAAATTCACCCCTTTGGGAGAAACTTTAGAGGTAATCATGCACGAACTAGTACAACAAGACCTTATCAAACTCAACGATAGTCCAACTTATGATGAACCAAGCTTTAAACTCCCTTGGTATAACCAATACGAACGATGTGAGTTCCACAAAATCAAGGGTCATAGAACGAACAAATGCACAACACTCCAACATCCCATCCAAGACCTTATTGATCAAGGAGAAATAGCTATTGAAGACAACATTCAAGGTCCATCTACTAATGACAACAATGATAATATTTCAACCTAAAAATTTGAAAGCAACAATCAAGAGCTATCTATCACCGATCACATTGACAATGTCTCTACATCATCCAGAGAGCAAGAGGACATACATAAAGAATTTAATCCCAAGAATGATCGAAACCAATCACCCAAGTCTAGCAATGATCTAGTCCAAGATATATTGACATCATCTAACCTCATGGCAGTACATATTAAGGATCAAGAGACTCTTAATCCAATGCTTATACCCAATGCATAAAATCTAAGCCAAGAGCTACCACCCATATGTCCACATTTTGATGAAATCCAAGGATCCTTTACAAGCAATCCCTTCGTTTAAATTGATCCATGCCAAGAATGTGATCCAAAGAATATCAAAGATGATATCACACAAATTCAAGATCAAGAATCCTTATCATCAAAATATTGTAATGACTTGGCAGATATCTTCCAAGACATCCCATGTTTTCCAAAAGAAAAAATCCATATACCAAGTACACATACATCTACCCATGAGATACTTCCTCCAAATGGACATGTAGATGATCTTCACCTAAGACAAGAGTCTCATACTCTTGATATCATTACCAAGGAACAAGAGCCTCCTACTCTCAACATCTCTACAAAGGGTCAAGACATAGCAAAATATAGAGACATATCAGAAAGGGATCAGGAAGAAAACTTATACATAAGTTGTGAAACAAAAACATCTTGTATGGACATATCAAAAGAGGACTTATACATAAGTTGTGAATCAGAAACATCCGATGAAGGCATATCAAAAATCAATCATGAGGAAGAATTTTTGTGGACAGTAAATCAAAAACACCTCTTGAAGAAGCATTAAAATCTGATATTTCACACGATTAGGCCAAATATATCAATCAGGAAGTCATCCCACATCTAAAAGATCCTATTAGTGAAGAAGCTACCACATTTAAAGGTCCACAGCAGAGAAAAGAAAGATTACCACCTTGTTTCCAAGGTGAGACATATCCCATTACAAATAAAATCTCTCAATGGATTCAGTATCAAGACAGAAGATTAGGCCTACATGAATAGGGTATCCTAGAACTACTGCAGATTATTAGCAATTCTAAGCATCAAGGTATTGGTTATTCAAAGGAATCTAAACATATCAGGTATACCTCCATAATATTGGAGAAAACTTTATCTAATGAAAACACCAACATGGGGAGCATGAAGGGTCCTTATGGTTAAACTGCTACCAACACTACAACTAGCCATACCATGAATCATCATCCACGCATATTTCAACCCTCTGATTGGGACCAACAAAAAGAGAAAAAACTATATCCAAGAATGAAAAAATTCATTGAAGCAAAAGAATCAGTAAAGAAAAATGGAAAAGAAAAATTCAAACAAATACAAAAGAAAAAGAAAGAAAATCATCCCTATCAAACTCCATTAGTCAAAGAAACTATGGAGAAAAATAAAAAACGGAAGTGCATCCATCAAAGATGTCCAAAAATGTATAATAAAGCTTTAAGAGTGACCTACAAGGTATACCAAGACGTTGGTCCCAATTGAATCTCCATATGCACTCATCACTACTCATCATCCCAAGTTTGGAGAGTCAAAGGTTCCAAACTATCAACCAATCCATCTAAATATCATATCCCTCAACACATTTTTCCATCCATGATATCTGATTATCACATTGACCATTTTTTAGCAGCAACTCTTTATCATAAGAACTCTAAGGGCACTCTATTGTGATGTGCGCATCAAGGTAAGGTTAACTCCATTATCGACAAAGAAGACAAGAATTTCCAGGGGTTACATTCAAGTGCTTGTGTCCTAGCAAAACAACTCCTCCAAATAGGATATCATTGGCACATCATGATAGAAATAATGACCATATCAACACCAGCAATGTCTACATTAGCACCACCAGGTGATTCAACATGAGAAAAAAAGTGTCACCATGATGAAAACCTGGTAAACAAGCATCTTATCTGACATCAAAAATCATAAAAAATCAAGAAAAATAGTCAAGAGAAAAATCGTCCTCCAGGGAAAACCACTATGGTGGTGCTTTGGACAAGTAAAATGATGAAGACCTGGAAAATATGCATCTTGTGTAGAATCAAGCATCTACGTGCATCATTTCAGGTGGAAGAATCTCATCCTATCCATAATGAATCCAATCCATTTTTATCCAAATCCAACATATCTTAATCTTGACAAATGTTTGATATACATTTTACAATTTATTATGGAAAACATCTTGACATGGGTCACTATCATTGATACTATCCTATATAGAATTATCTAAGTCATGAGGAATTTTCCAAAAGGCATACTTTATCCAAACATGTTATCCTATCACAAGAAAACCCATCACCTACATTGCTAGACACTGGGGGAAAATGCTTGCATCTTGCTTCAGAATAAATCTTGATCTATGTCTTCTAGCTCATGTTGTGATCTAGGAATTTATCCCAACAACAAGGTGTGCCACTAACACACTATCAGGGTAACCTTTGAAACAGTTCGTCCCAGCAACAAGGTATACTCGCCAATGCACCACCAGGGTAACCTTCAAAACAATTCATCCCAACAACAAGGTGTACCACCAATTCACTACCAAGGTAACCTTCAAATATGACAACAACATGGATTATTCCTTCGCTTGAAAATTATAAGATATCAACAATTGCTTGAACCCTACAGCTAGTTCAAGTAAGCTTTTCTACAACATATCCTCTAGAAAAACAAGGTGAAGTATCAATCCAAGATTTCAACATCTTATGCTCCAGGAAAGAGGGTAAAAATCCACCAACAAGGTATACCCACCAACACACCACCAGGGTAACCTTTAAAACAAATTGTCCCCAACAACACTTGGTATACCACCAATGTGCTACCAAGGTAACCTTCAAAGATGACGATAATATGGATTATTCCTTCACTCAAAATTCTAAGATATCAATAGTTGCTTGAACCCTACAGATAGTTTGAGTAAGCTTTCCCAAAACATATCCTCTAGAAAAAAAAGGTGAAGTATCAATCCAATTTTTCAACATCTTACACCCCATGCAAAAGGGTAAAAATCCAAAAAAATCAAAATTATCAAAAATCAAAAACATTTGAAAAACATAAAAAACAAAACAACATCGTTGGATTATTCCTTCACTCAATCAGTCTAATATATCAACATTTTCTTGAACCCCATAGCTAGTTCAAGTAGATTTCCAATAACATATCCTCTAGACACGAAAGTGGAATATCAATCCAAGAATTGTTTAACCCAAAAATAATTCATGTTTTGATTCAAACGGTTGAACTATGTGATCTCTACGTGTACAACATAGGCAAGAATTTTTAGTCCCCAAGGCCTTAGGTCAGTCCCATTAGGATTTTAGCATGCTTTCTTCCAACTTAGTCAAAAATGTAAAATCTAAACAAATCCAAAAAATTCCAAAATCCAAAAACATTTACAAAACCCACGAAACTGATAGTCGGATCAAATAGATCTCGAAGTTGTCTCTCCCTCGAATGTAGTGGTTTCAAGACTACCTACAATAATTTTAACCCACGATGTGAGGGTTTCACTCTGAACATGTCAAGCAACACAAAACGACACAAAACATGATAACAAACAACATTTAGGATGACAACAAGAAAATGCTAACAAGGTTTAAATGAAACAAAGGAAAATGCAAGCTCACGACACCAATGGAAAATTCAATTCCACAAAAACTGAAAACCACCTACACCATTGCAAAGATCATGAAATTCTACCCCATTAAAAAAAAAGCGCTGAAAAATACTTTTGTATGACCAAGATACGGTTGTTTGAAGATAGGGTAAAAATTACAAATCATAGAGCAAACAAAGGTGAGGTTTTAAGTCAACTGCATGAAACAAAAGCAAAGTTATAAGTCAAGTGCGAGCTTTTAGAGCAAGTGTGAGGTTCTCAGTGCGATATTTTAAAGCAAGTGCGAGATTCTTATACAAGAGTGAGGAAACAGCTCCAAAGCATGTCAAAAGCGAGGCTTTCAATCAAGTGCGAGATTTTAGAGGGAGTGCATGAATCAAAAGTGAGGTTTTAGGTCAAGAGTGAGGTTTTAAGTCAAGGGCGAGGGTTTAAAGGTCAAGTGCAAGGTTTTGACCTTGCAAAGGTGAGGAAAATGATGCAAGTCCTTAGGAATCACAAAAGCTTCTCTATTGACTTCAAGAAACTAGGTACAGGCAATACGAGAATGTAACAAGATGAAAATGAGAAGTGACAAGGTACATACTAGGAAACTGATGCCTAAAGGATGTCCAAACTCTCAAAATGTATCCATGTGATGTGAGGCTCCCTAAATCCTCGCCATAGCTCCTCGAAAGTTGACAAAACAAAAACATTCAGATAGCTTGAAAACACAATAAAAACAACATCAAAAAGCCTATTTCCACCATCACCTATTCCACAATAAAGTTTCATCAATAATAAACAGATCGTCACACTCACCCTTTGACAAAACAGACAAATAAACAAAGCAACATCAAAAGCTAGAACTTTCAAGTAAATAATCACAAGGATTTGAATGCAAACAAACAAAAACAAAGCCAAGTATAACTACCTATCTATTGACAATTCACAACAACATCCTGATAAATGTCTTAATGGATCCGTTCCTACAATAGACATGATCAACACCAAATAATAGTCCCATAACAGATAGATCAAGTGATACAACAACATTGTTTTTATCTTTCTGTAGTCTTATCTTTTTTATTTACATTATTGACTCATTCCCAGGATCTCTCGAGGATGTCTGTAAGGATTTAGAGAGGAAAGAATGAGGTAAATTGAGTGTCATTTCAGTTTTTCGTTTGTTGGATATTTTTGTGAAACTACCATGGTGAATACTTGCTTTATTGAGTGTATGAAAGTTGTGTTGAAACAATTTGTGTAGCAGTTGCATGTTAGGTATTTCATACCTCTTTGTGTAAATGGTCTGAAATTCATGTAGCAGTTGCATGTTAGGTATTTTATACCTCTCTATGTAAATGGTCTGAAATTCGTGTAGCATTTTCATGTTAGGTGTCTTATACCTCTCTGTGTGACTGGTCCGAATTTTTTTTTAACACAACCCAACTATATACTTTAAAAAAAAAATTGGTATGTCTGGTATGAGCAAGAGTACTCCTTGTTTGCAGAGTCAAAGTCCACATGATGGATACAAAGTCATGCCTTGTTCATTAATACCCTGGTGCATCGTATATGTTTGTTACATCAAACAAATTGTTCAAACTGCGAAGCCTCCAAGCAAAGAAAAAGAAACTCATCAATGACTAACAACATCAACTATTCTTCACTTCTTATTAACATTTTATTCTTATCAACATTTATTCTATCAGTCCTTGGACTTAGCACATCACATCATCTTATCAGAAAATTTGGTTCATTATCCAAAATTTTCACCAAATTTCCTAAGGGGGCACCATCCATGCTATCCTTTATGGGGCATACTGGGGCAACTCTTGCACTTGGGGCATACCTAGGCAATTTTCTTTGAAACAAAGCAACCAGTACTTTGTATCAAAGAGAGGCAAAATGTAGACACCTAAAAATGTCCTAGCTTGTGAACTACCATTTTGGCACTCATATTCGTCTATTAATTAAGTGATTTAACGTCGTTTAATTAATTCAGCATCAAACATCATCGAACAACATCAAACAACATCGAAAAGCATCAAACAACATCGAAAAGCATCAAACAACATCGAATAGCCTTGAACTGCATCAAACAACATTAAACATCATCTCAAAACATCTTGTAACATCTCGAAATGACTTGGAATTGACCCGTAACATCTCAAATGACTCATAATTATCCCGTAACATCTCAGAATGACTCAGAATTGTCTCAGAACATCTTAGAATGACTCAAAATTATCCTGAAACGTCTTAGAATGACTCAGAATTGTCCTGGAACATCCTGTAACATATTAAAACCATCTTGAAATGTCTTGAAACAGCTCAGAATCATCCCATAATGTCTCAAATCATCTCGGAACATCTTATAATCATCCTAAAATAGCTTAGAATCATCTCATAATGTCTCAGATCATCTCATAATCATCCTGCAACATCCCACATCACACCACATCAAAACGACATAAAAAACCCTAATTCCTCTATTAATTGAATAATACAACATTATTTAATTAATTCACCTTTTCAACATTTCAGACAAATTAAATAAATTTCATTTGTTTAATAAAGTCCTAAAAATCCTAATTTTGTTATTGATTAAATAAAATAACATTACTTGATTAATTCACGTTTCATCATTTCGACCAATTAAATAAATCACATTTATTTAATAAAGTCCTAATCTCCCTTTATTTCGTCCTGATTGATTAAATAATTTCAATTATTTAATTACGTCACTAAATCACCTTATTTCCCTAAGTGGATTAAATTATTAAATCACAATAATTTAATTACGACACTTTCCCTCCAAATTTTGAATAATTAAATCAAACTATTCAAATCAATTATCAAAAATTAAATCAAACTAATACAACTTTGTTTGCAAAATTCAAACTTGATTTGCACGTTTAACTCCAGAAAGGAATTAATTAATTAAATCAATTAATTCATATTCCTCACCCACTTTCTGATTGAGTAAATTACGATTGCTAACTGAGCAATCTATTTTGTTAACTGGTCAATCTAAATTGCTAACTGAGCAATTTCTAATTTGTTAATTGATCAATCACATTCCTAACTAAGTCATCAAAATCCTGATTGATCAATCTAAATCTATTAACTGATCAATCACATCCCTGACTAGCCAACCTATTTCTCAATCACCCAAATTGTGTAATCAACTTTGCACAATCTTCTCATGTCTAAATCCTCTCAACACACTTTGACCGTTGATCTAGATATTTTTCAACACGATCCTGATCGTCCATTTCAAATTTCATTTTCTATATAAAAAATCCCTTTCCTCACAAATAAGGATCAAAGAATCAACATACATTGAGCAACGAACTGTTGTCAAGAACACTATTGATAGAGCTTCACCATTTTTTTCGATAAAGCAACCAAAACAATCACTCATCAATATTTTGCACACGAACTTTGGAGGCTTCACAGTGATAAGAACAACCCGACATCAAGCGAATATACTCCACTACGAGATGGTAAGACTGTGTTATTCTTGTACATTCATTCTTGTAATCGTGGATTCATTTATGCATGTTAAAATAGCTTAGTTTCATTTCATATGTGTTGGTTTAGATCTTAGATTAATATGTTTAATCTTAGTTTAGCTTATTAGAAAATTTGGTTCATTATCCAAAAAATTCACCAAATTTCTCGAGGGGGCACCATCCATGCTATCCTTTCTAGGGCATATTAGGGCCCAACTCTTGCACCTGGGGCATACCAAGGCAATGTTCTTTGAAACAAAGCAACCAATACTTTGTATCAAATAGGGGCAAAATGTAGACACCTAAAAATGTTCTAGCTTGTGAACTAGCATTTTGGCACTCATATTCATCTATTAATTAAGTGATTTAACATCATTTAATTAAATCAGCTTCGAATAACATCAAACAACATCAAAAAATATTGAGCAACATCGAACATCATCAAAAAGCATCAAACAACATCGAACAACATCAAAAAACCTCGAACATCATCAAACAACATTAAACATCATCCTGAAACATCCTGTAACATCTCAGAATGACTCAGAATTGACCCATAACATCGCGGAATGACTTAGAATTGTCTTGTACCATCTCAGAATGACTCGGAATTATCTTGTAACATCTCAAAATGACTCGGAATTGTCTTGTATTTTCTCTGAATGACTCGGACTCTCAATCACCCAAATTGTGTAATCAACTTTGCACAATATTCTCATGTCTAAATCCTCTCAACACACTCTGACCCTTGATCTAGATATTTTTCAACACGATCCTGATCGTCAATTTCAAATTTTATTTTCTATATAACAAACCCCTTTCCTCACAAATAAGGATCGAAGAATCAACATACATTGAGCAACGAAGTGCTGTCAAGAACACCATTGATAGAGCTTCACCATTTTTTTTTATTAACCAACCAAAACAGTCACTCATCAAGCTTTTGCACACGAACTTTGGAGGCTTCATAGTGATAAGAACAACCCAACATCAGGCAAATATACTCCACTACGAGATGGTAAGACTATGTTATTCTTGTACATTCATTCTTGTAATCATGGATTCATTTATGCATGTTAAAATAGCTTAGTTTCATTTTGTATGTGTTGGTTTAGATCTTAGATTAATATGTTTAATCTTAGTTTAGCTTATTAGAAAGTTTGGTTCATTATCCAAAATTTTCACCAAATTTCTCGAAGGGGCACCATCCATGCTATCCTTTCTAGGGCATATTGGGGCCCAACTCTTGCACCTGGGGCATACCAAGGCAATGTTCTTTGAAACAAATCAACCTATACTTTGTATCAAATAGGGGGAAAATGTAGACACCTAAAAATGTTCTAGCTTGTGAACTAGCATTTTGGCACTCATATTCATCTATTAATTAAGTGATTTAACATCATTTAATTAAATCGGCATCAAATAACATCAAACAACATTGAACAACATCGAACATCATCGAAAATCATCGAACATTGAAAAACATCGAACAACATCAAACAACCTCGAACATCATCAAACAACATTAAACATCATCCTGAAACATCCCGTAACATCTCAGAATGACTTAGAATTGACCCACAACATCTCAGAATGACTCGGAATTGTCTTGTACCATCTTAGAATGACTCAGAATTATCTTGTAACATCTCAAAATGACTTGGAATTGTCCCGTATTTTCTATGAATGACTCAGACTTGTCTCGAAACATCCTGTAACATCTCAAAACCATCCTGAAATGTCTCGAAACGGCCCAAAATAATCCCGTAATGTCTCGTATCATCTCAAAACATCTCAAAATCATCTTGAAATAGCTTGAAATCATCTTATAATGTCTCGGGATCATCTTGGAATCATCCCCCAACATCACACCACATCAAAATGACATAAAAAACCCTAATTCCTCTATTAATTGAATAATACAAAATTATTTAATTAATTCACCTTTTCATCATTTCAGACAAATTAAATAAATTTTATTTGTTTAATAAAGTCCAAAAAATCCTAATTTTTTTATTGATTAAATAAAACAACATTACTTGATTAATTCGCGTTTCATCATTTCAACCAATTAAATAAATCACATTTATTTAATAAAGTCCTAATCTCACTTTATTTCATCCCGATTGATTAAATAATGCTAATTATTTAATTACATCACTAAATCACCTTATTTCCCTAAATGGATTAAATTATTAAATCACAATAATTTAATTACGACACTTTCCCTCCAAAATTTGAATAATTAAATCAAACTATTCAAATCAATTATCAAAAATCAAATCAAACTAATGCAACTTTGTTTGCAAAAGTCAAACTTGATTTGCACATTTAACTCCAAAAAGGAATTAATTAATTAAATCAATTAATTCATATTCCTCACCCACTTTCTAACTGAGTAAATTACGATTGTTGACTGATCAATCTATTTTGTTAACTGATCAATCTAAATTGTTAACTAAGCAATTTTTAATCTATTAACTGATCAATCACATTCATAACTAAGCCATCAAATTCCTAACTAAGCCATCAAAATCCTAACTAATCAATATAAATCTATTAACTGATCAATCACATCCCTGACTAGCCAACCTATTTCTCAATCACCCAAATTGTGTAATCAACTTTGCACAATCTTCTCATGTCTAAATCCTCTCAACACACTTTGATCCTTGATCTAGATATTTTTCAACACTATCCTGATCGTCCATTTTAAATTTTATTTTCTATATAACAAACCCCTTTCCTCACAAATAAGGATCGGAGAATCAACATACATTGAGCAACGAAGTGGTATCAAGAACACCGTTGATAGAGCTTCACCATTTTTTTGATTAACCAACCAAAACAATCACTCATCAAGCTTTTGCACACGAACTTTGGAGGCTTCACAGTGATAAGAACAACCCAACATCAGGCCAATATACTCCACTACGAGATGGTAAGACTGTGTTATTCTTGTACATTCATTCTTGTAATCATGGATTCATTTATGCATGTTAAAATAGCTTAGTTTCATTTCGTATGTGTTGGTTTAGATCTTAGATTAATATGTTTAATCTTAGTTTAGCTTATTAGAAAATTTGGTTCATTATCCAAAATTTTCACCAAATTTCTCGAGGGAGCACCATCCATGCTATCCTTTCTGGGGCATACTGGGGTAACTCATGCACCTGGGGCATACCGAGGAATTTTGTTTTGAAACAAAGCAACCAATACTTTGTATCAAAGAGAGGCAAAATGTAGACACCTAAAAATGTCCTAGCTTGTGAACTAGCATTTTGGCATTCATATTCATCTATTAATTAAGTGATTTAACATCATTTAATTAATTCAACATCGAACAACATTGAACATCATCGAACAACATCAAACAACATCAAACAACATCGAACATCACCGAAAAGCATCGAACAACATCAAACAACATCGAACAACATCGAACATCATCAAACAACATTAAACATCATCCTGAAACATCCTATAACATCTCGGAATGACTCGGGATTGACCCATAACATCTTGGAATTGACCCATAACATCTCAGAATGACTTGAAATTGACCTGTAACATCTCATAATGACTCAGAATTATCTTGTAACATCTCGAAATGACTCAGAATTGTCCTGTAATGTCTCAGAATGACTCAAAATTATCTTGAAACATCTCGTAACATCTTGAAACCATCCTAAAATGTCTCGAAATAGCTCAAAATCATCTTGTAATATCTTAGATCATCTCGAAACATCTCAAAATCATCTTGAAATAGCTCGAAATCATCCTGTAATGTCTCAAATTATCTCAGAATCATCCCGCAACATCACACCACATCAAAATGACATCAAAAACCCTAATTCCTCTATTAATTGAATAATACAACATTATTTAATTAAGTTATCTTTTCATCATTTCTGACAAATTAAATAAATTTCATTTGTTTAATAAAGTCCTAAAAACCCTAATTCTGTTATTGATTAAATAAAACAACATTACTTGATTAATACATGTTTCATCATTTTGACCAATTAAATAAATCACATTTATTTAATAAAGTCCTAATCTCACTTTATTTCATCTTGATTGATTAAATAATTCCAATTATTTAATTACGTCACTAAATCACCTTAATTTCCTTAAGTGAATTAAATTATTAAATCACAATAATTTAATTACAACACTTTCCCTCCAAAATTTGAATAATTAAATCAAACTATTCAAATCAATTATCAAAAATCAAATCAAACTAATGCAACTTTGTTTGCAAAATTCAAACTTGATTTACATGTTCAACTCCAAAAAATAATTGACTAATTAAATCAATTAATTCATATTCCTCACCCACTTTCTAATTGAGCAAATTACGATTGTTGAATGAGCAATCTATTTTGTTAACTTATCAATCTAAATTGCTAACTAAGAAATCTAATATGTTAACTGATCAATCACACTCCTAACTAAGCCATCAAAATCTTGACTGATCAATCTAAATTTGTTAACTAATCAATCACACCCTTGACTAGCCAATCTAATTCTCAATCACTCAAATTGTGCAATCAACTTTACACAATCTTCTCATGTCTAAATCCTCTCAACACACTCTAATTGTTGATCTGGATATTCTTCCACACAATCCTGATCGTCCATTTCGAATTTTATTTTCTATATAACAAACTCCTTTCCTCACAAATAAGTATCGGAGAATCAACATGCGTTGAGCAACGAAGTGCTGTCAAGAACACCATTGATAGAGCTTCACCATTTTTTTTCGATCAACCAACCAAAACAGCCACTCATCAAGCTTTTGCACATGAACTTTGGAGGCTTCGTGGTGATAAGAACAACCCAACATCAAGTGAATATACTCCACTATGAGATGGTAAGACTGTGTTATTCTTGTACATTCATTTTTGTAATCATAAATTTATTTATGCATGTTAAAATAACTTAGTTTCATTTTGTATGTGTAGGTTTAGATCTTAGATTAATATGTTTAATCTTAGTTTAGATGCTTAGATTTAGCATGTTTTGATCCCTCTTTCGGTCTAACATTCTTCCCCTCACACAAAATGACATGGTTTACAATAATGGATATGAGATTGATAAACTAGTAGGGAAAGAGGATAAAATTAAGATATTTGATGATTTTTTAAAATTTGTTGAAATTGATGTTCAAACTGATTTGTATTTTGATGAATTGGTGAAAGAAAGTGAAATGGAAAATATGGTTAGGGGCAACAATAACAGGTTACAAACTAAAAAATAGAAAGGTATGATAAATTTTATTGACATAGAAGAAGAGGAGGATGAAGGAAGACAAGGTGAGAAAGAAGTGCAAACATAATTCTTTTGATTTCTATAAATTTGTTAAAGCTAATTTGTATGCAAGTGTTGGTAATAAAGAAGTAGGGTGGAAAGAAGAATCTCGGTATAGTGAAATGAATTTCATGAGGGGAAGAAAGAGAGGAAGGATGAAGGAAGGGAGAGATAGGAAGATTCAAAGTAGGGTGAAGAAGAAGAAAAAGGTTGATCAAGAAGAAAAATTGTTGAAGAACAAACACAAGATCTTCAAATGTTCATGAGCTCCAATTCATGGAACATTTATTCTTACCTTGGGTGTTTGATGCAGGAGCATCCAGGGGTACCAAGCAATCTTGCATCCCCAAATATTTTATTTTATTTTTATTTTAATTTTTCTTGTGTGGTTTCTTGTTTCAGGTAACTTTTCAACACCTGATTTGGGCACTCTCTGGGCATAGAAAATTATATTTATTAAATTTTTTAGGTAATCAAATGTTTATATATTATCATTGGGTGTAAAATGGGGTCAAATTTTTGTTCTTTATTTTCTTCATTGACTCAAAATCTGTAAATTTGTAAATTATGAGTTGCACATTTAATGTGCTAAAAATGCCAAAAAATTGTGAAATTGGAAAACCCAATGCCCAAGTTGGGAAATCTGTAAATTTTATAATATTTGAAATGGCTTGGAAAGGAATCTTGGACCCATGCACAGCTTGGAGCCAATTGGAGTGCAGGATTTTATGATAGGAGGATTTTTTGAAATCATTTCCAACAAGAGTTACAAAATTGATTGTTGATTCATGACATGCATGCAAGTGGATTCCCAACACCTCATTTGGAGGCATTTGATGTATTTTTATTGCTGCATTTTCATGAGAAATCCAATGCCCCAGAGCTGAGAAGCTGAAACTTTGGTGAATGGGTGTAGTAGTGAAGTTGTAAGAAGATTGTGAAGGAATATTTTTACAAGGCAAGGAAAAACCCACTCCTAGATTGGAGAGGAGATGTTGCCACTGATTTGGTGTAGCTTGCAGCCAATTATTTCATCTTGAAATCAGATTGTAGATGATTTTGTGTTGAAAATTAGATTTGTAAAAGTTAAAGCTAATCTTGCTTGTAGGTGTGAAGTTATTTTTGCATATGGATTTCTTGTAGCATTTGTTGTTGTTGTGGTTGCACATTGGATGTAAAATCAGATTGTTCAATTTGAATAAAGAATATTTGGTTATATTTTCCATTGGAAATTTGTTGCAAATGCTTTCATTTGTGAAGGGTGTTTGTAGTGTTATGGTTGCTTGGATGAGTTGTTTGACAAAACCCCCCATCCTCGCACTGCATCATATTAACATGATAATTTAGCTAACTTACAATTATTGTTTACTCACATAATTTAGTTATGTATAATTAATAGAAAATATATATTTTTGTCACTTTAATATCATGAATGGATTCTATTTATATTGTGAAGAAATTAGGAAGAAATTGTTTAAAATATTATTATACAAATTATGTGTAAGGGTTAATCTATTTGTTAGGTTTGAATTATTTGAATTATTATTGCTTAATTTATGATGATTTTATTAATTATGTATTATGTAGGTGATATCAAGGCTAGTGGGAATATTTGGAGGTTCGCAAGAAAATCCTTGTCATTAATCCCTTGTGACATATATACCTAGGCTTGTGAGGGGACTATGGTCTTCATGCTAGAAAACATGTTAAAGTGTAGCATTGATTTTTGAATTATGGTTCTAAGTGATGTACAAGTATTTTTCATTATTATTATTTTGAAATCAAGTACCTAGTATGTATACCTTTGGATTTGGCAATTGTTTATGCATAAATTTTATGTTTTAATGAAATTCAGACCTTTCTTAAGTTCCCTAAGAAGAAAGTGGTGAAGGTGACTTGAAAGAGAAGGTCAAAAGGCGCCCTATTTCATAAAGAGGAATAGTCATCTTGCTTCTTTACTTTCTATATTTCTCTAGTAGTGTAAGGGGATTGGGGAGGGGGTAGAAAGAGAAAGGAATTCTTGTTTGGTTGAGGAATGAATATTGGATTGTTAGATTTGGATGCATTGAAAACTTAGATTAATGAATGAAGAATTTGAGTAGGAGAATCGAAAAAAAATATAAATTTTGTAGAAATTAAATTGAGGTAGCCTCTAAGATCTTTTATAAATTAATAAATTTTAGTTAGTTCTATATTGATTGTGAATGAATCTTTTATGAATATTTTTGTGTGTTTGATGTTTATAGTTGTGTGAGGGAATAGAATTTGTTTTGGGTTTGACCACTTGAGTTAGATTGAGATCAACCCACATGAGGGGATGAGAGAGGTGGGAGAAGCCTCCTTTGGAGTAAATTTTGTATTTCCTTGTGAAGGAAATATTGGCAACGAGTACCTTATGTGCTTGTATTTCAATGATTTGGTGGTGATTTTGTAAGATGTGTGGATCCTCCACTTGGAGAAAAATTTATACTTCCTTGCAAAGGAAATCTTGGCATGAATGTCATATGTGTTTATATATTAGATATGTGGTGGTGTGTTAGGTGTATGGAAGAAAATTTATGAGATGATTTTGGTGAGATGTTGGTGATGGGGGAAGGATTAATTTATTTTAGAGATTGTTTTGCGGAGATAATATTTTATTTGTCATTTTCCCATTGGAGTGTATTCCTCTTACCCCAATCAGAATTTGTTCCCTTAACTCCCCCTTTACCATGAATTTGTTTAAGATTCATTTTTGTGAAAATCAAATGGGGTTTTGTGTTAAGCATGTATGCATTATGTGTGCCTATTTGAGAATTTTTTTTTTTTCTTGAAAATCTCCTATCTTAGTGGTGGGTTTCTATCCCAAATCCTATGGTTGGGAGGAGAGACATTCCTCCATTAACTATATTTAAGTATTATTACTTATTTGTAGATTTATAGAATAATATGAAAAAATTACAACGATATTTGCAAGAATTCAATCAACTAAAACCTCTATGTGAGGTTGACTTCTAGTATTTCTTGTAAAAGAATATGTAGAATAATCTATTGTTAATTTATAAATTCTAGTGCAAAAAATGGAAATAATCTAATTGAAACAAGATTTAGATCAAATAAATAAAATTATATGAATCAAATTGTTATTTTGTACATTTGTCTTACACTTATAAAACTATTATTCTTAAAAATAATCATGAAGTATGTTTGTTCTTCATAAATTTATCTTCCTTTGTTTCTTTTGATTAAAATTTGTAATGAAAATTCTCCTTATTATAAATTATTAAAATTTAAAAATTCTACATACATCTTCTTCTTAATCTAATATCTTGCTTGGAAACATCCTTGTAAGAAAAAAATAAACAAAGAATTAAAAATGGAAAATAATATCTAATTTTTTATTCATAATTTGGAATAGAATCAATAACAAATAGATCTTTATTATTCTCATCCTACTTTGTTTACATTTCTTCTTATTTCTAAAAATTAATATATATAAAAGAATGTTTGTTTTCAAGTACATAAATATGCTTATTTATATACATATAATATATATTGTATGTATGTACAAGTAATTATATCTATATATATAATTTTATATTAATAATATGAAAATGAGAAGATTTGATTTCATAAATAATTATATTCATAAAGTTATAATTCAAAAATTATATTAAATTATATTATTATTTAAAAAATGAATAATTACTTCTTTAATGAGGGGTTTAGGGAACTAAGTCAAAATGAGTTGTGACTTGTTGGGGTGTTACAAACCCCTTTAAGGGGTCAAGACGACTCAAGGGGCTAACCCTTGGGAGGTGGATTTTATGCCCCCCTAAACTTTTATAATATTATTATGAAATTTAAAAATCTTTGTATCAAAATAAAATGAAAGAAACATATATTTTTAACAATTCATAATAAAAACTAATTTATTCACAAATATGAATTGAAATGATTTATAAATCAAGAATTTCCTTAGAACCCTATAACTTGTAAAATCACATAGGAAACAAGAATAAAAATCAACTAAGAAGAGTAAATCTTGTTTCCATTGAATCCTTTTCCTCAAATCTTAAAAAAATTAGTTAAGATTAGAAGAAAATAAATAAATAAAAAATAGTATGCCAATGAAAATTAGTTTAATTTTCTTTATTTGATTTATATTTTTTAATGTATTCTTAATTGTCTTTAGAATTATAATTTAATTTATTAAAAAATTATTTATATGTAAATTAATTTTTGTGTTTGAAATTTATTTTTAATATGAGTACCAACATCTTTATATTAGCATGAAAAATCAAAATTAGATATCAAACTAATTTATATATTCAAATTTTAATAAATAACTTAGTTTATTATATTATTTAAAAACTATTTGATAGTTGAGTTAAATAATTTAAAGTATATATTTAATTGAGAAATTAAATAATTATTAATAAAAATAATCAATTATCTTGTCCTAAGAAAATTATTTTAGAAAGAGTTCAAATCAAAATTTTAATTGACTTATGAGCTTATTTAAGTAGTCTATGTACTTTTGTATCTAGTGATTCTATAATCAATTGAATTTTAATAATTTAAATTTCATCTCTAGATTTGTCAATATTTGTTTTTTATAATTTATCGATTTGAATTAATTATTTTTGAAGTTTCGATGGTCAATATTAAATTATTAATTGATAAGTAGAAAATTATTGGTTGTGTTTCTATTTGAAAAAATATATTTTTCAAGTGAAAGTTTGGGTATGATATTGTGTCAAGGTCGAGTATCACTATCCCATGTACATTGGTAACTTATTTATCATTGTACAATGAATAGTAGACTTGCATGATTAAATCCATAATAACATTATATTTCACACATTTGTTAACCATTTCCTTTCCATAAATAACAAGGTGTAATAAGGTTTTAATCCACTAATATGTAGCAAATCTAACATAGATAACTGTTATTGATAAAGTCTAAGATCAATCTTATACAATCATTAAAATCATAGTGACTAGGAAGAGTTAATACAATTATTATGCCTAATTTTATTAATCACCCAATCCTTCACAAACCATAGTCTTTATTAACTTATGGCAACATCAAGGATAAAGGATTTGTCATTGAATGTTATAATTGCAACGACTCAAGTGGTCTTATATTGAGGAGCAGTACCTTGCTTATGCCAATGTAGAGGTAACAAGGGAAAAAAAAATAGAGTAGCTATGAACATGGTAGACAACAAGTTTAATAATACCTAATCTGGTTATAAAATCATCAAAAGAACCATCCGGAGTTCACAAATAATTATTATGTTGCATACCCAATATTTTACAATTATAACCAAAGACGGTCACATTGAGTGCCTAAAACAGGGTTTGAAGACAAATTTTATAGCCAACAATCTATTGGTAAACCTTAACATTATAAAAAATAGCATTATTTTATTATCAATACCACTTATGAAAAAATTAAAAATATGCACAAGAAACTAGGGGCATTTGACAAAAACCCTTAAGGAATAATGATTCTTGCATAGTGCACTTAGATTTGTTTGACAAAATACCTCATGTAAAATAAGCAATTGTCACCCATCATTTAACCCACACCCTTCCATTAATTGGGTGGCCAGAGATAATGCAAACCCTAACTAGAAATACATAATGCTACCAAAGTACAATTATTCTATTAGAGGTTATTATCAAATGGTTTTAGCCACAAAGAATCTTGACAATTAGTAGCTTGCTATCGTGATAAATGAAAATAAGAAATTCTAAGATTGATAATCACAAATAGTTAGGTTTGAGAACATCCATTAAACTATATGACAAATGCTTAATATTAATTATCAACAATGTGTTTGATGGATGTCTACTTCTAGAAATATAGTTCCATCCACATGAATTAAACTCTAGTAAATATAACCATCTATCATGATTAAGAGTTACAAAAACATTAATTCATAAATATAAATTTCAAATCAGATTAATTCTTTTGAACTTTGAGAGTGGATAATCTAAAATTAAATGTTATTTTAAGAGTGTTAGAAAATTAATTATGAAAGAGTATAGAATCCAATATAATACATACACATAAACATAAATCAATCTACATTAAATATTTTTTGTTGGGAAAGTGAATAATTTAGAATTAAATACTATTTTCAGCTACACTATTTAAAAACACAGTTGTAAAAGAGTACCTAGCTCTGAAAAAGATGGTATCCTTCACATTATTGATAAGTTTGGTCACCACTTATAGCCACAATAGAAGGAGCTAAAAGCACTCCACAACATCTATTCCAAAAACATTTATCCAACCCCGTGACGTATTTATTAATTAATTAAAAATAAAAAATCATTGTATTATGATTAGTTGGTATAAGTTTTAAGTTTTCCACAGTCCATGAAGTTACAATGCCTCGCTTTTGGATTCAACTTTGTGTATTTTTTTGTCAAAGTATAAAAGATGTTTTGGATCACACTCATGATCCATCATCAGGAAGAGAAAATGAATTGGAGATGCAGACCAAGCCTAATAAAGAGTGAGGTAGATGAGAGAAAAGAGTTAAAAAGAATTAAAAAAAAAGAAAAGTAAACAATGTAAAAAGAACAAAAGAATAAAAAATTAAACCAACCCAAAATCATCATGCAACAAGCAAATACAAAGGGAAATCAATAAAGACAAAAAAAAAAACCCGAAAAAGAAATGATTTTCAGTTAATTAATAAATACAATCAGATGCATTCTAGGGACTAAATAGACAATAGTATCTATTACATGAACATTTAAAAGCTTAATAGATGGAGTTCCATAAATTGTAACAACCCCTAGGAATCTCTCTCACCCTATCCTCCCCAAGCACTCATAGGCATCCCTCAGTGCATTAAATAAACTAAAGTAAAAACTTGCAACTTCATCCTCTTAGGAACATGAAACCTCATAAAGAGGTCTTCTATACCAATCAGAATGCTTTCAAGTTGACCAAGAATGCTATGCCTAGCCTACCCACTAGCCTACCCACTTGTATCAATAAGTGTAGGCACTTGTTCCTTAGGTCCTCTATTCAATCATTACCAATTCTTAGAAACCCTCTTTGTCTTCATAAATAGAGCTAGGTACTCCATGTGGGTCTTTCATTATTTGTCTACAGGGTTTTGTGTACGTACTCCTGCACCTGCTTTGATAATGGAACCATCTTGCACTTGCACCAATATTACTCAAAAATGTGGCTCATTCTTTCTTGGAGGCTCACCCATAAGAAAAAGGAATATGAACAGATGGGACTGGTAGAAGAAAATTTAATAATAATAGCATAAAGCGTAGGCCATGAATCATCACCATTCAATAATGGGTCCTGCTATGCTGCAAACCTTTCTTCTGAGTCAAAAACTAAGTATGCAACGTACACTGACCTTCAGGTCCTTTTCTTTCAAGACTTGAACTTGCAGAGGAAGGAAAAAAAACATTGTTTCTGTTCTTTTTTTGCAGTTGTCATTATCGCCTCACCTAGCTTTTCCACCTCTGTAAGATGCAACAATAATGAATAACCACCATATTAGAGATAAGTGGAGTGGAGTTTTGTCAGGAATTATTTTGTCCTCCTTTTCTTGCGCCACCAAACTTGTGTCATGTCAAATTAAATTTATTGAATGCTGTCATTCTGATACAAAGGAGTTTGCCTGTCCTTTCTCCCTAACTTCTTTCCTTCTAAACTAATTTATTTTCTACTTGCCTTCAAGCATGTAGGATGCACAGGAGCACATGCACCCACTCTTGTGCAATATTTGACTGGATATTTGAACCACTTCGGACAGTTCTTTTTTAAAATCTTTAACAAAATAGAGAGGTTAGAGTTATTTATTAGTTAATAATAATAATTTATTTATATATAGTTTTTTTTGGTAAAAAAAAAATTATATTGAAAAGAGTCTATAATATATTATAATAGAAAGATTTCTAGATAATAATAATAATCAATAAATTCAAACAGGTTTTTTTCTATTCCACCATTTTCAATAGTGAAAGATTCAAAAGAGTTAGTGATATCCAAGCAAAACTCACATTCCTCAAGAAATGCAAACAAGGAGAATTATGCTTCATCTCTATGAATAAGTTGAAGAAATTGTCTAGATTTATTTAGAGGCAAAGGTTGTGAATCTATAACATTCCAGTTACAATCAACATTAGAGGCCTACTTAGCTAAGAAATCAACAACATTGCATTCCCTTTGAATATGAATAAAGGACATAGATTCAAAATTTGGGTTGAGAAAGAGAATTTGTTCAACCATTGAAGCCCTTCGGGAAGACTCAAGTAGATTCCTTTTCTTCAAAAGAGAAACCAAGATCATGGAATCCATTTTTCAATAACCTTCTTCCACCCCAACTTGTAGGTTTTTTCAAGTGCCATAAGAATGACATGGGCCTCCATTTGATTATTAATGTTGCACCCCATCTAGAAGAAGTGAAGAATAAATGAAAAGAATCATCACTATCATGACCAACCCCACCAATCCCAACAAAATTTGGGTTGCCTCGTGAGGATCCATCACTATTAATCTTAAACAAACCCCAAGGGGGAGGAGATCACTTACCAATCATGTTCACCTTCCTAAAAGCTTCAACCCGGAGCCAAAACAAATCTAAGAAGCAGATGAGGGGAAAAAATCTAGGAGCCTTGATAGCTAAGAATCAAGAAGGGAGAGAGACTCTTCAAAAGAGCATTTGGCCTCAATAGTTTCTTTGATTGAACCTCCAATCTTCTACCAAACTTGTAAGATGAGACTTTGACGCCCTTAGAAATTTTGACAATTCTACTCTAACTAGATCTACCAAAGAATAAAATTAGGAACAATATCCCAAGAAACCGCAAGGAAAGAAGCTAATATGGGAGGATGAATCATGCTTGCCTAGAACTTAGATAATAAAAATGTATTAATGAAAGGTCAATTCCAAATCTTACACCATTTCTTCTAGATGTCCAAATAGAAGGGACAATATCAGAAAATTTGAGCAACACTTTCTTCACTATTAACACATAAAACATGGATAGAAGGACCTTGAAATCCTCTCTTTTTGATATTATCCTAGATGAGGGATTTCTTTTGACACAATAATCAAATAAAGATATTACACTTGGACTAGCTAAATTTGTTCTAGACTTTTCCCCACTAGGGAAAGTCACTACTCCCCCTTTTCTTATGTTTTAAAAATTGATAACCAAGAGCAATCAAATATGCTCCTTTAGAATCATGTCCCCATGCCAGAACATTCATTCCCTCTAGGGAACAATAAGGTTGAGTTGTAAAAATGGAGGTAAGATTATCTTTATGTTTAGACATTCCACCTTTAGGCCAGCTATTAGGGTCCTTCCAATAATAAATTTGGGAACTCCGTAGATAGATATAACTCTTAAAATCAACAAATTTTGACCACCTATCATCTTGAAATTGTTCACTTAGGTGTTACAAAAGAGGGAAAGGAGAGGATTAGGGGATGGTGATCCGAATAATCCTTCATAAAAAGAGCTTTATCATCGTTATTTATTATCTAGAAAATCCCATCCTTAATAATTGAGAAACCCTTCTTGATCTAGTGTTCCAAACCATTGAGCCTTTCCTAAATAAATCCATCCAAGGAACATCCTTAGTGTAAAATCCTCCCAAATATTTGAAATCAAGGATTCTAGCCCAAGGTTGCTTCATGTGTTTGCACCATCTCTAAAATAATTTGGCAACTAGGGCTTGGCAATTGAACGTAGTTTTTCTAAGACCAAGACCTCCATAAATTTTAGGCCTGTAGACATGGTCCCAATTAACTAAACTCTGTTTTTGGGAATCCAAATTTTTTTCCCATAAGAATTTCCTTGAAAGAGTGTCAAATTCCTTGAGAAAAATCTTAGGGGTTGATGAAATTAAGAATTTGTAGATAGGAAAATCCTATAAAATAGATTTTAAAAGCATCAATCATCCAACAAAAGATAATTCTAATGAAACCCTTATACAAAATCTATCTAAAATATTCTCTCATTGATCTCTTTTGAGGTTACCAGTCAATAAGGGAATACTTGAATAATCCAAAGGAATATTCCCTATTCTAAATTGAAGAATGTGTATAATTATTTGTTGGATATAAGAATATACGTATAAGAAAAATCATGGATTTATCCTCATTAATTTTTTGGTTCGTCGAGATAGACAAATTAATGTCTAAAGCTTTCTTGAAGTTGATTAAATCACTTATTTTTGCACCCCTCCTCAAAGCAATATCATCCACAAACTAAATATGGAATTTAAAACAAGATCTTGATCCTAAGACCAACCGTGGATGAGACTATTAGAATTTTAATGCTTAAATAATTTGCTAAGTCCTACCATCAAGATAAAGAAGTAAGGAGATAGGGTATGTCCCTATCAAAGCCCCCTAGAATCCAAAAATGAGAAGGCATATCACTAATAAGCACTTAGATGGATGATAGCTACACAACTCTGAACCCAATTAATCTAGCCTAAGAAAAACCCAAATAATAATACATTTTTGAGGAATACTACCTAACACTATCATAGGCCTTGGACATGTCCAGCTTAATGAATATAGCCTTACCCTTGGATTTGTATAAGAATAAATAGCTTCAACAACAACAACAATACCATCATAAATATGACACCATTTAAGAAATACACCTTGCTTATATGAAATAAGAGGGACCAAAGACCATTTTAATCTCTCAAAAATAAAGTTGGCAACTATATTTTAAGTAACATTGATGAAAACCATATGGAAAAACAAATCAAAAGAGTTACACCCCTCTTTTGGGGGAATAAAAGCTAGAAAGGTAGAATTTATAGCTTTAATCATCTTCTTATTTTCTTGGGATTCCCGAACCACCTCTAAAAGATGAAATTTTAGAATATCCCAAAATTCCTAAATAAATCTATGGGAAAACCATCAAGTCCAGAGGATCTACCTTTCTTCATCTAAAACATAATTATCTCAAGCTCTTTAATAGAGATTGGTCCCATGAGAAGTTTGTTAATATCCTCATAAACCAAGGGGGGAATGCAATCCAAAATGAGGCACTCCTCCTCCAAAGCCCTAGGACCACTTCCCATGAACAAAGAGGAAAAATCCAAGATAAATTTCTTAGAAATTTCTTGGAAAGAGAAAATTTGGTTTTGTTGAGCCAAAATGAGATAAGATTGAACATTTCTATGCCTCTTTTCTTTGACAAAATTATGAAAAGAATTTTTTTCTTATCCCCTTCTTGAAGTCAATCAATTCTTGATTTCTTCTTCCAAAATATCTCCTCTCAAAGCTCCCATTCATTGTGTTCTTTAAAACAAACATCCTTCTAAAAGATAATCTCCTTGGTCATTTTAAGCTCTTTAGTCTAGAAAGTGATAGCATCCAATTTATTTTAAATTTGAGCCTTTTCTTAAATGTTTCCAAAAAAAATCTAGTTTAACATCCACTAGATTAAGAAAATACATATTATCTCCCAAAAAAGTAGAAGATGCATTTAGTAGGCTAGAACCACCAAATTTCTCATCCAACTATGAATGGAATTCAAATCACATATTATGATCCAAGAAGAAATATGAGAAAAGGAATGAACAAATCTAATATGGGGCTAAAGTATGATCTCACCTTGGAAATTAGTAGGATCATATACTTTAGAAGGGAGAATGGAACTACTAGAATGAAAGCCATAAGCCATCACTAATAACGAATATTTTCTCGCTATCCAACAAGAAGTGAGACTATGAGGGTACCATAAGAAATCCAATCCTCCAATAGAACATTGGGCCCCAATATATTGACATTCAATACCTTTCCAAATCTTAGAAGAAATAAAACTCATTTCCTCCATAAAGAGTAAATTGTTTCTGAAGAGAGATGATATTAGGCTTGTGATAGCTTATAAGATGATTAGTAGCCTTTTGATGAGGGGTGCTACTCAAACCCCTAGCATTCCAAGAACCACTATCAGTTTTAGGTAGTAGAAGCATCTAATGTATGAATGCCACTAGATTCCATTATTGAACCCCTATGATCTTCAACTTTTCTTGATCTCTTCTTCTCCTTGCCTTAGAAATACTATTTGAACCCCCTTATTTGATATTTTTTTTCTAGAGACTTAATAAAGGAGGATATTTCTTCTTTCCATCATCCTTTTCTCCTAGAACATGAGGATAATCTAGCATGACACTATTAATAATATCTTCCATAAGATCATTTATCAAAGTGGGAGAAGTTGCAATTAATCCAGAATTGATTATATCAACTTCTTTCTACCTAACCAATTCCTCAAGATAACTAGAAGAGGGGGAAACCCCTTTTATGATAACATTTATGTCCTTGTTGAAGCATTAATTTATTTTGGGTTGAGTAAGGTACTTGAATTAGGAAGATCCACATCCTAACCAATATGAATCTTTTCATGCAAAGTAGCTTCAAGTTCTTCAAAATATTCAAGGACATCAAACTTGTTATTAAAGTTTCCTCTTGGAAGGTTATTTTTTTGATGATTTTAAGACTTCATAGGGATAACCCCATTTAAATTTGGTTCTTTTACATTAGTTGGAGTTTTCCCTTTTTCCTTAACATTAGCTGCAAAAGGCTTAGGAGAGAATTAAGGGGATCCAGGAGCCCTACATATAGCTAATAATTATTGATAAACATGTACTAAATATTATATTTAGGAGGAATTTTTAGATGTTAAACATATGTGTCAATAGGTATTCTAGACTTGAATTATTAAAAAAATGAATCATTATTAGATAGTGTTTATAGATTTAGCTATGTATTTATTTTTACATCATTATGCATTCCAAAGCTTTATTTTTACCATTTTTCGAAAGGGGGACCAACATTAAATAAATGAATTTAATATTTAGATTGCCTTGGATCATGTGCAACCTGGAAATATAGGCCAGGACGCATTCGCCCTTGGGAAAATGGGTCCCCTTTATGTGCTAGGACCTATTTTAAAATATGTTTTTGGTGGCAATTTAGCATTCAAAATTCAAATTGTGTTGGCTTTTGAAATCTATTTTTTGGGAAATTAGATAAATGCCTATAATACATAGTATTTTGATCATTTGAAATCTAAGTGACATCAAGAAGAAATCCTATTGAGAAAATATTATTTTCAAGAGCATTTAAGAGCAGAATTATCAGTTATTTGTAGTAGCAATCAAGATCCTAACATCATGTCAAAGTTTATGTGTGTTCATGTTGTCTTGTGAAGGCTAATAAGTGTTGTAGGTCTTCATGCATTCAAGAATTCAAGAAAATCAAGCAAAAAAGATCCAATTCCTTTTAAGAGATGTGTATGACTTTAGTCCTTCAAGGAAGCCATTGAAGGGTGGTGAGTTGCAACAAGTGTTCACTCATCATTTCCTTCCCTTTTATTATATTTTTGTCAAGGTTTAATTACCAAATGGGGGTTTGACCAAGGCAAACCCCCATACAAAAAAAAAAACTTTTTTCCCTCTTTGTGTATGTGCATATTACAAGTTGAAGAAGGATTGAAGAGATATTGAAGAGATTTTATATTATTGCATTTGTCATCATCATTCTTGTTAAGAGATTGAAACTAAGTTCCATAATTCATTTATGACATTCTGACAAGTTTGCATATAGAAAACAACATCTTAGATCCAACACCAAAGGATTGTAAAAAGTGTTTTTAAAAGCCCTAACAAGGACCCATTCACCTAGGGGTGAACCAGTCCCTCTACACCTGCCATAATGAACTTTTGGTGATAGGTACATACCCCTTGATATCTCCTAGATCTGCCTATAAAATGTTACAATTTTGTTATCTTTCAGAATCTGCATTTTACATATTAGGTCATATAGCTTTATTAGTTTAATCATTCTAAATCATTTCCAATTCATTCCTAAGAATCAAAAGGATCAAATCCAGGTTTGATTGACTCACCTTGGAGGTTGAAAGTCAATCTATGTACCTTGTTGATTTGCATCCTAGTTTTAGGTTTTGGAAACTAAAAAAAGGGTCTCTCCCCATATTTTTTGCATTTCATTATGGTGAACCTGACATTCTTACATCATAACTTTCTGATTTGGTAGTATTTCAAACCCTAGATCTAGATTTTGCATTTTTGTGTTTTGTATTCTTCATTTAGGGATACGTATTGCATGTTTACATCATTTAAGTTTCATAAAAATCTAAAAATATTGCATACATTTTGCATCAGAGTTTGCATTAGTGCGTTTTTAGTCATTTAGATCAAAACTTCATTCAAAATTGCACTCAAAATTATCATTTTTGTTTACACATTATCATATAGTTGCACTTGCATTTCATCAAAAATTTCTAGAAAAAATGATCATTGTAAAATCACTTTGCAACCAGAAATAGTAATCATAAACATTAACTCAGACACTCAATTTTTAATTTTTTAGACCCCTGTACAAAGACTCATTCGCCCTTGGGCGACCTTGTCCTTGTACAGGTGCTTTTGCAATTTTTTGCACACATTTATGTCTATGTCTACTCAGATGAACTGTACTTGTATATCTTTGTTTTTGTTTCAATAATTGCATATTCTGAAGCATTTTACATCTAGTTCATTTGGAAAAAAGAAAGTGCATTATTTAGAATCAAAATTTGTATTCAAATGTCATCATTTTTAGGTCTTGTTACAAACAACCAATTATCATATTTTAGATTTGAAAGTTGCATTATAATTTGTTCATACATCTTTAACATTATTGCATGTACTTGAATTGGAATACATTAAGAAAATTTTGGAAATTCATTTAATGTTTCAACTATCTACAATTAGATTTGAGATCCTTAAGCAATGTAATTCACAACCAAACTTTCATTTCTTGGAACCCCTGAGCAGAACCCATTCATCCCTAGGCGGCCCTGTCCTACTTGTTTTGGCTAAACAAACTTTTTCTAAGACCTTTGTTACTGTGTTTGTTGTTTTCTTCCGCTTGCTTCTTCCTATTTTCGGGTGTTTGTTATTTTTATATAGTTTATTGGTGTTCACCTTAGGTGCACTTTGGTATTGTAAAAATTGTATGAGTTTCACAACCTTGTGTCCTATTGTCAATACTGCAGTGAGGCATAGTTCAAGACTCATGGCATCCTGTGTTGATGGTACATATGTTGTGGGTCTTGGGTTTTCCAACTCTTTCACACAATGTGTTAACAATAGCCAACCCATGTTGGACCCCATCCCTAATGCCACATTTCCCATGACCACCTTACCATCAACCATTGATTGGTGTTGAAACCATGGTTTCTCATGTTCCTCAAGATAAACTCAAACAATTGGACAAAGCTTTAGAAAAACTTCAAGATTATGTGAATATGGAATATATTGTTGGTACTGCAGTTTTTGTCATAGATAACATGAGGAAAATTCTTGATAATGACCAAGGATTATAGGTTGTGTGTAGCTTAGCACATATTATTGTTGATCATGTTCCAATAATGGCTAGCTGTGCTCAAGCTTTGGGATACACTCAAAGCCAAGGAGGAAATCAAATTCCTCCCCTCACAACCATGACCTCTATCCCTACATATACAAATCCAATTGTTACCACAACAATGCAACTAAATAATAGTATAACTCCAACCTTGGATATTTACATTGGGAATCCTTTTAGTTTTGTGCACTCAAACATAATCTCTCCAAATCCATTACCTCTCACAAATTTGCACTTTATTTACCCACCTAACACATATTCACCTCCATCCCAAAACAAAACCAATGATTCCATCATAAAATAACTTTTTGCAAAATGTCACATCCCTTCAACAACAAATATCAACATTGAACCAAAACCAAAATGGAAAACCTTCACAATATGTCAAGAGAAACCCATTATCATTGGAGATATTAAAAATAGTACCACAAGGTATAGAGATACCTCACTTTGAGAAATATGGTGGTAAAGGAGACCCTAATAATCATGTGTCAACATATACAACCTTATGTAGTGACTTCATTTTTGAACACAAGCTCTTGACTAAACTGTTTCCTAGGTCCTTGAAAGACACAACCCTGGAATGGTTTTGTTCATTATTGAATAATTCAGTCTGCTCATTCAATGAGATTTTTTATTCCTTTCTTAATCATTTCCAAGTGCAAATGGGTCCTAAGATGGCTCTACCTGATTTAATGAGATGTAAGCAATAGCAAGGAGAAAAAATCATCGATTTTATAACATGTTACCAATTTATTTACTCACAAATCAACATTAACCTCCCCTATGCGGATCTTCAAAGAATTTTCATTAACAACCTACAAAAGACATAAGAGATAAACTCGGGATGATGAAGTTTCCATCCTTTTCACATTTGTGTTTGGACCTTTATGATCATCAAAATTCGGTTGGTCAAATGTGAAAGAGAAAACCTCATCAAATACCGATGAAAAATCTGAACTCATCCCTCACAACAATTCTCAACCATTTAAGAAGCAAATCAAGGGTTTTATTAAAATAAATCAACCTCAAAAAACTCTCCATGTCGAGCCTCAAGTTGTTGCCATAAAAACAACTCCATACCAATTTAGGGATAGAGCTAGGAAATACACCCCACTCCCTTATTCCCTTCATTCGATTATGTTGCGACTCATGGATAAGAACCTAATCACTCTACCTTCAATGAGACCTATTGTTACAACCAAGCCTTTACATCCAAACCATAACCCAAATACTTTTTGTCACTATCAACGACAAATTGGACATGATACAGAAAGATGCATGTGTCTTAAACATCAAGTGTAAGACCTCATTGATTCTAATCACATCTAGTTGGGTAGTGTTAATGATAAAGGGAATAAATCTATCACCCCACCAAACCAAAATGTACAAATCTTCACTAACCTAATGCCAAATCATTCAATCACCTTTGTAGAAGCTAGCAAGGATAAGAATGATGTGATGAATGTTGATGAAATAAATGAAATGATAATTTATCATAAGAGTGATAATGAGGATGATCCTCTACAAACCATGATCGGTCTCATTGACGTTCAAGCTCGTAAGGGCCAAACCACTTCATTACCTAACATTGCTTTCACTAATGATGATGCACTTAGACATGCACCTGATGGTCCTCTCTACATTGTTGGCCATATCAATAACAAACTTGCACAAGGAATACTTATTGATCTTGCATGTGTAGAGAATATGATCACCGAAGAATTCTTATTTGTGCAAGAGCTTTATCAAGATGCTTATGAACAATCGAAAGCATGGATTAAAACACATAATGGTTTTTCTTTCCCTACGATAGGTTTGATCACTCTTCCATTACAAGTTGGACCCAAACAATGATGTATCATTCTCCATCATCTCGTTGTCAAAGCAATTTTGTGTGAAGCTAGGCTACTCATAGTTACACTCCATGAATGTCGTCCCGCTGGTTATTCACAAGTGCATAAAGTTTCCTGTTGGGAATGAGATATTTACAATTCATCATAGTGGGTTTCATCCCTTTTCTTCTTGTGGAAAATTTTTATTGGATTTATTTTGTCCTTGGACCTATGGAACCTATAAAGCATCATGAAGATTTCATTTTCAAATCCTATCAAAAATTCAAGGCAAAGCGTATAGTAAAACTATCTCTTAGCAATATTCTTGGGTCCATGGTTATTGTTGGAAGCTTTGCAACATGAGCATGAAGTATGGATGATTGTGTTGGTTGTTCCTATGTTGTCATTGATGTCAACATGGTAATAACTACATGGTGATAATAGTATGGGAAGTTGTTCTTTGTTGGTAATACTCCTTTGTGATGGATCAGTATGTTGGTATTTGAGTCCATAACTCATCATAAGATCTAATATGACTCTGATCTCCTAGCCGTGTTTTATTGGATCATTCAAACATCTATATCTTGGATCTTGAGACGTATTTTTGCTATGAACAAAAATTTATCTCTAATAGAGTTCAACTCTATATTATACTATTGTTCTATGTGAGCTATACTGTGTGAGAGACTCTGCATTATACTAAGGTGAACATTCATATGCTGCAATTTTTCTGATAGTCTCTTTACTGGTAGTATGATGGGAAACTAACATGCTCTTAGATCCGAAAGGTGTTTGCTTTGAGGATTATTTTCTGGTTTGGAGAATTATGGTTTAGTCTTGGTCGACTCAACGAATGCAATATATTATGAAGACTAATAGACGACTTGGTATAATGCACTACTTGAATGAAATGATTAAATCGTATATGGTGCCGACCTAATTGATGAATAAGATATACTTGTATAAATATGAGATAGAAGCAAGCATAAAACGTTGCGAGAGGAAAAAGAGAAAATGCGTGAAGGTATGCAATTGTGAGTGAATATATGTGAATGAAGGAGAAGATCAGTTCCTAAATTCTTTATCAGTAATACATAATTTTTGAGTGATGCAGTACTTTATATTCTAAGATTCAACGGAACTGAACCCTGCACATTGAAGGTGTATTCCATTAGTTCATTATTTTGGAAGTGAGCCATCATCATTGTATCTTGGCAGTGAGCCATCTTGTGTACTTAGGTTATGAGCGTTTTTAAGGAAAGTGAGCCTTGGCAGTGAGCCCCGTAGTATTTTATATCCAGATATAATATGTTGTGAGTTAACCCTCACTGTGGTTTTTCCCTCATTGGGTTTTCCATGTAAAAATCTTGGTGTTCATGTGTATGATTGATTTGTCTTGTTTCTATGATCTCTCTTACTGATTCAGTCAATATTGTGATAATGGTTAAGTGGATTTTATTATCGATTTGTGGAATACTAATTCACCCCCCCTCTCATTATTTTGGATGTTCAAAAATTGGTATCAAAGCTTGGTTCCTCAGAAGAAGTCTAACAACTTGAGGAAGGTCCCAAAATTTGAACATGAGAATTTTTTTTCTTCAAAAATTGCCCCTACCGAATTTTCAGAAGAAATGAAAGCCTTGAAGGAAAAGTTGATAAAAGAAAATGAACATATTGAAAAGCTACAAAGTACAAGTTTGGTTGCATGTGATTTTTTGACTAAAGGAGAAGAAACCATCACTAGCCTGTTGGAACAATTGGATGAGAAGAGAAGATTTGAAGAATGTCAGGAAATTGAAATTCAAAAGAAGATGGATGAATGCACAAAGCTAGAATTAGAAGCAAGAATCTTGAGATCTAATCTGGAAAGGGCAAAGAGTTTTGAAGAAAAAATTAAGATAAGCTCGACGATGCTTGATGAATTGATTACCTCCCAAAGACTGGAAATGGATAAGAGCAATTTAGGGTTTGAAAAAGGTCAGAATTCTAAAGCGAAGTAATTCACTAGTAAGAATATGCGGTACAAAGATGGATAATTCAAGGAGTGAAGAAGAGATTCAGGAAAAACTCTTGTCAAATGGCATGATGCAAAAATATATTTATACTTCAATGGTGTTTGTCATTTCTGCAAGAGATTTGATCATAAGGAAAAGGACTGCAAAAGTAATGTGAATGATTCTAAGGGCAAGAATAATGGATATAAAGATAGTCTATTGGATAAAAGGGAAAATGGAAAGAATAATGTTACTTGTTGTAAATGTAGAAAGTCGGAACATCTTGGCAGTATCAGCGGAAGGAAGAACATCTATCTGGTGAAAAATAATGATCAAACCGAAAAGGCAAGAAAAGAAATGGAAAGGATTTGGAGAAAGGAATTATCATTCTTATTTGTGCCAACCTCCAATATAGATACTCCTATCAATCTCTAAATAAAAGCAGCGGATATGGGGGAGAAATCATCAGAAAATCTAATATACCCCCTTATTGGTACTTGTGTCATATCATGACAGAAGTATTTTCAATGTGGTAACAAGATTAAGGTATTTTATCAGTCACATGTGTGAAGAATGAGGTCTGCAGAATTTGAAAGAATGAAGGTGTACACAGTTCTCGAGGCAATCTACCTGCAAGTTGGAACATTTATTGCAAAATAATTTGGAATGAAAGAAATAAGTTCGGATGAAATTAAAGGCCTATGTATTTTTAGAAAATCATGCAAAGGAAGTTTAGAAGGGAATTCAAAATTTTAGAATTTGAAGAATGTATCAAATGAATTTGAAGTGAGCTCCAGAAGCAGGATATCTATACATTTCTTGTTGACATTTTCAGAGGTACTCCTGTTTGCATTATATTTTACTTTCATTGATGGATAATTCAAAGCTTGTGAATTATTTGGATAAAGCTAGGTTGAAGAGGTATTTGAGGAATGAGTTTGTTGGTGCATTCTATTGCATCCCTTCAAGAGTGTTTCCTACAAAAGATATCTATGCATTTGTTAATAGTAAGATTGAAGAAATATCGCCAGTTCAGTTCAATGTGCTTAGGGAAAACGAATTGAAAGATAATCATGATGCCTACAAAGTATTAGTTGAGAAGGAGTTGGATGTTTAGAGAAAAGTTCCTTTGTATGAATTTGAGAAGAAGTATATTCATATAGAATTGAGTAGAATTAATGATGAATCTTTGTGGATTGATGAGGCACATCTGATTTTCAAAGAAGCTATTAGAGATGTATTTGGTTTGTGTTCCTCCGGATCGGTTCCTAAACTAAAGACTATGAATGAGAAAGAAATAATTGAGGTTACATGCATGAGTTCTAAAAGAAAATAAATTGGTTTGAGATCGATTGTTGATCTAGTAACAAGGTATGTTGCTATGGTCATTAGTCATAAATTTTATATCCCTAATAATGAATCTATAGTTTCTACTATTGTGGTCAATATTGTTGTTGATATGGTAATAAGAGGTATGGAATATGACTTGTGTGAACTACTTCGCATACATCTTTTAAAGAATTTAAAGGAAATTAAGAAGAGCAAGAAGAATACTTTTCGATATGGCAATCTGGTTGTTTGTCTACTCTTTTACTTTTTGAAAGAGTTACCAGTAATATGAAGGTTACAATGGTCAAATTTAGAGCCTATTGCTTATCAAATCAGGAATTTCATGATAAATCTTGGTAGTTTGGATTCACAAGAATCTACCCTTGTTGCATTCTTTGGAACATTTCATCTGAGGATGAATAAATGGTCTAGAATTCCAGTAAGTGATGTGGAAAGATACTCCGAAAGCATAAATTTTCTTGTGTCTACAGATTCTTGTCACATGGAAGCAGTTGAATCAAGATTAGTTTGGATATCTGAATTGAATTATGAAGTGTCAGAGGCTGAAATTGATATATATGCTAAAATTCTATTGGAAATCCCTAAGCATCTCAATGAAGAAAGTACCTCCGGTAGTGTGACCGGAACAAGGAAGAAGAGGAAGAGTGTAGTGAAGCTGGAAAGTGCAGAAGAAAGTAAGCTTGAACATGAGCATGAAATAATGAATATTCAGATAGCTTTGGAAGATTTGTAGAAGGTTATTCCTGATGCTAATTTTGATTCATCTATTTCTGTTGTGGAGAATCTCCATGGCATGATTAATTATTTGAAATTCTACATCTGTGCACTTGGAATGTTTGTTGGAATTAGGTTTGATGAATAAAAATTGAATGATATCAAAGGAAAATGTGTGAATGCACATGATCGAGTAATGAAGGAATTGGAGAGTGTACAAGGTTGTGAAAAAGAGGCACATGAACTAATTTTCTTTTGTCTAGATTGGTATGTCAATACATTAAATATGAGAAATGAGATAAGGATGAGTGAGTATCGACTGAGCACTCAGGTAGATACATACAAATTAGTAGAAGATAGAGATAATCAGAGGTGGTCCTACATTGTGCAGCTTCAGGACAAATTTTTCTCTCTGCAGGATCGAAGAACATATGGTATCAAGAAGTTTGTGGCACTCAAAGACATGATTAAATTCAAACATACTTCTATTTCTTGTGCTCTTGGTTGTATTGGTGAATCTTAATCCCAATACTTTAACAGATGGTTTAGAGTCTCCAACTAAACTTGAGCTATTTTACAAGACTCTACTTTGTGCAAAAGGTTCATGGGAAGAAGGTAAAGCATCATGGAAGCCTATCCTGGAAAGTCTCAGAGGCTCTTCTTCAGGTTAATTCAATGTTCATATCCTTTTGACTACCTTTTGATGCATATGTACATTTATACCGGACCCATTCCTTTGTCATTGATGTCAGAGGGGGAGAGATAAAGAGATGGAGAGATGAAGAGTCAGAGGAAAAAAAAATTGTGAAGAACAATTTTGATAGGGGGAGTAGTCAGAACAGTCAATGTGGTATTCTTGAAAAAAATTTGTCATGCATGTTGCCATCAATGCCAAAGGGGGAGATTTTTGGAAGCTTTGCAATATGAGCATGAAGTATGGATGATTGTGTCAGTTGTTCCTATGTTTTCATTGATGTCAACATGGTGATAATAGTATGGGAAGTTTTCTTGGTTTACCGAAAGTTATTCTCTGCCGGTAATACTTCTTTGTGATGGATCAATATGTTGGTATTTGAGTCCGGAACTCATCGCAATATCTGATATGACTCTGATATCCTACCATGTTTTATTGGCTCATTTAGACAACTATATCTTGGATCTTGAGATGTATTTTTTTCTATGAATAAAAATTTATCTCTGACAGAGTTCAACTTTGTATTCTACTATTGTTTTGTGTGAGGTATACTGTGTGGGAGACTCCACATTCTACTAAGGCAAACATTCATATACTAAGCTTTTGATGATAGTCTCTTTACTGGTAGTATGATGGGAAACTAATGTGCTCTCAGATCTGGAAGGTGTTTTCTTTGATGATTATTTGTTGGTTTGGATAATTATGGTTTAGTCTTGACCGACTCAATGAATGCAATATATTATGAAGAGTAATAGCCGACTTGGTATAATGCACTACTTGAATGAAATTATTAAATCTTATATGGTGTCGACCTAATGGATGAATAAGATATACTTGTATAAATATGAGATAGAAGCAAGCGAAAAAAGAAGCAAGAGGAAAAAGAGAAAAGGTGTGAAGGTATGCAATTGTGAGTGAATATATGTGAATGAAGGAGAAGATTAGTGCCTAAATGCTTTATCAGTAATACAAATTTGTTATGTAGTACTTTATATTTTGAGCTTCAGTAGAACTGAACCCTGCACATTGAAGGTGTATTCCATCAGTTCATTATTTTTCCAGTGAGCCACCATCATTGTATCTTGGCAGTGAGCCACCATCATTGTATCTTGGCAGTGAGCCATCTTTTGTACTCAGGCTATGAGCCTTTTAAGGATAGTGAGTTCTGGCAGTGAGCCCCGCAATATTTTTTATCTAGATATAATATCTTGTTATTTAACCCTCACCGTGGTTTTTCCCTCATTGGGTTTTCAATGTAAAAATCTTGGTGTTCATGTGTATGATTGATTTGTCTTGTTTCTTTGCTCTCTCTTGTTGATTCAGTCAATATTGTGATAATGGTTAAGTGGATTTTATTATCGATTTGTGGAATACTAATTCACCCCCCCTCTTAATATTCTAGATATTTAAAAATTATCCCTTCTCCTCAACCTACCATTAATGAACCTATGATTGAGCCCCAAGCCCTTGCAAGTAACCAAGATAAATTCACCATAGTTCCTCCACCCATTTCCTATAAGAGACCAAGAGACAATAAGATGATCCCTCTTGTGCCTCCAAAGATAAAAAAAAATTTTATAAACCTAAAGAGACAGTGGTTTCCCACCCCTGGTGGTTCCTTCTATTCCTCCATTAAAGGAAGAAAATAAACCAATGGTTGATAAACTTGCACCTACACCATCACAACTTGAAAATCATGCTAAAATAAATTGAAACACTAAAGAGAATAGGTGTAGACGTGCTATCGCTCACTGATTAGAAGAAGAAAGTAAACCGACACCAACTACACTCATGGAAACAAGAAGAAATCCAACTTCCATAAAAACAAGACATTGAATTAAAATAAGAGGTAAAACAAGAGGATTCAAAGGAAATAATCATAAAACCACCTATTGTGATTAATTTGGATGATGATGATGAGATTGTTAAGATCAATGAAGAAGTGCATAATGAGCTGAATTATTTTCCACTTCTATGAATTACTATGGGGGCAACTGTGATGATCCTCCTGATGGGAGTGACCCACCATGTGTTAAACCTAGTGATGCTCCTAGCACAACACTTGTTCTAGTCCCTATATATAATTATCCAACTTCCATTTTTGATAAGAAAGATTGGGATATAGACAAATTGCTCTAGGTTGCCTCGCATGTGACATACTGCTTTATGTTTTCCTTATTTGTGATTGCTTGCATGTAATGTGATCTCTAGTACTGTGTTGCCTGGTGGTTTTTTTATGTTTTTGATTTTTCTTTGGATGACCCTTGTTGCTCCGTTGGTGCAAGGATACAAAGGAAACAAATTTTTCATGGCATTCTTCTATTGTATCTCAATTCTTCTATATGTTGTAAACTTTATCTTTTATTTGTCTTGTGTTTTCCTTTTAGGGATGATGCAAGGCATTGAGACATTTAGGTATCTTCCATACTGACCCAAAATCATGTTTGTTCCTCTCTCTATATGTTATTCCTCCTTTGTGTTCATTGTTCCACAAGTATTTGGGGGATGATGACAATTTCAAGCTCTATTATATCACTGTAGCAAAGACATATGTTGACCCTAGATTTTTGGATCCCTCAGTGTACCTTGCATAGCATTGTATTTTGTGGATCATGATGTAGTTTATTTGGAAACATATCATTGGCTCTTATGATCCTTTGTGACATGGCATTTACCATTTTATACTTTAAAGTAATTTCTCATGGTAATTAGGAATTTCTTTAAAGTGGGGGAATACTTTGGCATTATTTTTGCTTTACTTTGTCCACATGCTAGATTTAGTAATGCTTTGGCATTTTACAATTTTGACATTTTTGGCTTCACTTTGTTCACAAGAGGTTGAACCTAGTGTAATCATTGGCATAACATATTGATCATTTTTGGCACCTTATCAAGGTTATCAGGCAATATAACTCTTGGTAGGGTTATGGGTACACACGTAGTGAATATCAGACTTCACTAGACCCTGTGTGTTTCTCATCTTGGCCTTGGGGCTCACCTAGTGAATATAAGACTTCACTAGCCCTTGTGAGTATATTTTATGGACGTATAACATAACACAACTTGCTAGTCCATCCTTTTTTCCTTTTTCGTTTTTTGCATTAGCATTTACATTGAATGTTTATGTACCTTCTATCGTTGCTACACATGTGTGTGTTCTTTTGTGCCTATGTTGGTTTTCCATGAGATCATAAATCTTTGGGGCTTGATCACTCTACTTGATCCTTTGTCATCTTATCTTTCCAACAGTTGTACAATTGGACCTATCTTGACATATATTTCTCTACTTTAGTGTGAGTCTAAGCATACGTTCATTCTCTCACTAAAGTGGGGGCTAAATGTAGTATAAAAAATTATATACCTTTACAATTTCACACTATGTTTGGGTCCATTAATTTATTGGACTTAATTAAGATTTTAATTTTCCAAATCATACATTCCAAAACCTTATTTTTACCATTTTCCAAAAGGGGAACCAACATTAAATAAATGCATTTAATATTTAAATTGCCTTGGAACATGTGTGTCCTAGAAATATAGGCCAAGACCTATTCGCCCATGGGTGAATGGGTCCCCTTTATGTGCTAGGACCTATTTTAAAATATGTTTTTGGTGGCAATTTAGCATTCAAAATTCAAATTATAAGTGTCAATTTTGGAATCTAATTTTAGAGAAATTAGATGAACACCTATAAATACATAGTCAAAATTGAAAACTAAGTGACATCAAGAAGCAATCCTATTGATCAAATATTATTGTCAAGAGAATTTAAGAGCAACATTATTAGTCATTTGTATTAGCAATCAAGATCCTAACATCATGTCAAAGTTTATGTGTGTTCATGTTGTTTTATGATGGCTAACAAATGTTGTAGGTCTTCATGCATTCAAGCATTCAAGAAAATCAAGCAAACAAGATCCAATTACTTTGAAGAGATGTGTATGACTTTAGTCTTTCAAGAAAGCCATTGAAGGGTGGTGAGTTGCAACAAGTGTTCATTCATCATTTCCTTCCCTTTTATTATCTCTTTATCAAGGTTCAATTACTAAACAAGGGTTTGACGAAGGAAAACCCCCATAAAAACAAAAAAAAAAATTCCCCTCTTTCTGTATGTGAAAATTACAAGTTGAAGAAGGATTGAAGAGATCTTGAAGAGAAGTTTTGTATTTTTTCATTTGTCATCATCATTCTTGTCAAGACATGGAAACTAAGTTGCATAATTCATTTCCGACACTCCAACAAGTTTGTAGGTGGAAAACAACATTTTGGATCCAATACCAATGGACTATAAAGTGTTTTTGGAAGCCTTAACAAGGACCCATTTGCCTAGGGGTGAACCAATGCCTTTGCACATGCCAAAATGAACTTTTGGTGATAAGTACATACCCTCTGACATCTCCTAGATCTACCTGCAAATTGTTGTTACAGTTTGCTTAGTTTCATTAGTTTAATCATTCTAAATAATTTCTAATTCATTCCTAAGACTCAAAAGTATCAAATCCAAGTCTAATTGACTTACCTTGGAGGTAGAAATTCAATCTATGTACCTTGTTGATTTGCATCCTAATGAAATCCTAGAAATGTTGGAATCAACCTTAGGTTTTGGAAACTAAACTTAGGGTCTCTCCCCACATTTTCTACATTTCAAATAATAATACAATTTAAGAGTTGAAATAAAAATAATATTGTAAAAGAGAAAATAAAAAGACCATTTAAAAGAAGCTTAGAAGATAAATAGAAAGAGATTAAAATTTTTTAAAAAATGGTCATAAAAGCTACAAAGAAGAAACAAGAGGAAAATCATACAAGAATAAAATATGTAGCCACTATTGGTTGGCAACTATAAGGACATCCTTTGGTTGAGCATGGTTACAAAATTCCTCTCTGAACCCATCTTTTACAAATTGGAGCTCTATCCCTTTCTTTGACGTGTTCCTCTTTCCTTGAATCTTATAGATTCGCTTGGCACCAACCCACCTTCTTTCCATAATAATTTGTTTAATCTTTACAACATCTTTCATTCTCCTTTTTTGAATCTTATTGGTCATAGAAACACTCTTGTTACTATCCCCATTATTAATGATAAATCTAGAGAATATAGGGTATTCTTGAAGAGGTGCCAAAGTTGTGTGGTCTTCAATTTTCTCAATAACATTTGATCCTCTTGTCGTTATATGATCTTGCAACATTCAATTCTACTATTATCAATGCAAATACGTAGCAACTATTGGTTGATAGCTATAAGGACATCCTTCACTTGAGCATGGCTACATAATTTCTCTTGCAACCCATCATTTGTAAATTGGAGCTCTAACCCTTTGTTTGATGTTCTCTTATTTCCTTGAATCTTATCCATTATCTTGGTACTAACCTACCTTTTTTGAATAAGTAATTTCTTTAATCTTTGCATCGTCTTCTTCCATTACCCCTTTGCTAAATTTGATTGCTTATAGTAGCACTCTTGTTACTAGCCCCATCATTGATGATAAATATAGAGAATCTAGAGTATTCTTCAAGAGGTGCTAAATTCATGTGGTCTTCATTTTTCTCATTAACATCTATTCCTCATGCCATTCTTTGATCTTGCAACATTTGGTCCTACTATTATCAACATGTTTGCAATACAAATATGTAGCCACTATTGGTTGACAACTATAAGCACATCCTTCAATTGAGCATGGTTTCAAAATTCCTCTTGCAACCCATCTTTTGCAAATTGGAGCTCTAATCCTTTCTTTGGCATGCTCTTCTTTCCTTGAATCTTGTGAATTGTCCTAGTACCATCCAGCCTTCTTTCAATAAGAATAATGTATTTAATATTTAAAACACTTTTTTCCACTACCCTTCGTTGAATCTAATTGGTCATAGCAACACTCTTATTACTAGCCCCATCATTGATGAGAAATCTAGAGAATCTAGGGTATTCTTGAAGAGGCGTCAAAGTTGTGTGGTCTTCACTTTGCTCAATAACATATGATCCTCCTATCATTCTTTGATATGTACTTAAAACTAGTATACATATATTAATTAATAATATATATAAAGAATGCTGAAAGTTATCAATACTTAACATTGTTTATTATAATATTAATTAATAAAATATATTAAAAACTAATAATATAGATAAAAAATGATTTTTACTATTTATATATATATATTAATTAACAATATATATAAAAAACTATTTAAGCATACATATCTTAGTTTGTAATTTTAATCGAAAAGTATTTAAATTAAAAATTATATATTGGGAAGTTTTTAATTTAAATCTTTTTCGAAAAATAGAAAAAAATAAATTATTTTATGTGCTTGTTATTCTTAAGCAGCACTTCCACCTGCCCGTCATTTTCAATGAAGCTTCAAAAAGTTTACGAATATTCCTTTGTTGCTTTTACTGTATAACGCTTTCAACGTAATAAAAATGGCTTGGTCTACTACAAATATTTTAACTATGACTTTATATGGAAAGCAATACCTTTCATCAAACCTTGTCTAGTATATGTCAAGATTTTCAAATGTGATCTTCTCCAAGTGTGCATATTGCTACAAATAATAACTTTCAATTATATAATCAAAGGAGTCACAAGATTCTTCTATAGTGTTCCCTCTTCTATCATTTTTTCCTTGTGCATCTTGGGGTGATGATTATGTTTGGAACTTAATTACGAACTTAGGACTTGTTGAGCTCCTTTATCTATTGTGACCTTGGGAATGAGTGGCTAAACACCACACTACAATATTTCATGAAGTATATAATATCAAAATGATATTTACCTTATTGATCACCTTGCAGTATGAAGCCTACAATTGTCTTATATTCCTACTCCTTATGATGTGTTTTGTAATTTTGTTTGTTCCCATAAATTATAATTATTTTAAACATCACTTTATCTTTTATTGTAAAGTGTAGATTCATGAATTGCAAGCACTAGATTTCCCTAACCTTGTTAGCATTCACAATATGTATTTCATATTCCTCCTAGGTTAGATTTAATTTCCCATGATGATAAGAGTTTGCGTATTTATGTTTGCAAGCATGTGCAACATTTATATGATTCTAGTAAGAATCTAATGGATTATCTCCCTGACCTTTGGCCACACATGGTAGATTGTGAAGATGCAATTACACCAAGTTATCATTACCCCTCTCTTAGTCTTGCCATTTCCACATAAATTCAACCTATTGCATGTGGAGGATATTATGCCAACATTAGCAATACTAGAAATTGAATCAAAATTAATGTAAGAAGGGAAAATTGTTGTTATATTTAACATACCATTGAATTTTTGTAGAAGATAGTAATTTGTCATATTATGGCTAAACATAAAGATTTAGTGTTGTGACTCGTTTGACAAATTCTTGATGATTCCATTTTGTCTTTTTTTTTACTTCTCTTTAATATACTTGTATGAATTATTACCTTGTTACAAGTATAAATAATTCTTCTACAAAAATTTAAATGAGTTATTACCTTGTTACACGTGTAAATATTTCATTTTTGTTAGATTATTGCCTTTTCCTAATAATTCCTCTACAAAGAATTAAATGAATTATTACCTTGTTACATGTATAAATATTTAAGTTGTTTGACAAAATGAATTGGGTCAAACTCACAAGCATAAATATAAATGAAGGAGAAAAAAATATAAAAGTTAACAAATATGAAAAGGAGTGTCAAATCAATCATCATATGTTAAGATCATCATTAGATTGTCATGTATGCCTATATGATTTTAGCACTTATAGTCTTAACATGTAGATAGATCTTTGTCATACCCCTCATGACCTAGGCATGATATACTTTTATACTTTAAGACTTGGACTTAAAAAAATTAAGAGTTTTAGTGTGAGAGTCAGCAAATAATGACTAGTTGGAAAGGGAATTAGAAATCAAACATGTGAGTTAAATTTAGAAGTACAAAATGAATGGTCAAACTCACAAGCATAAATTTAAAGAGAGAAAAGAAACAATATACAAGTTAATAAATAAAGGACTGTAAAATCAATGTAAAATCAATCAACATCATATATTAATATCAAATACTTAAAACACTTATTGTTGGTGCATCTAGTTGGTTCGATTTAAGCAAGTTTCCTCAATTGACTCTTGCTATATCGCTAGTCTGTGTTACAAAAGAAGAAGATAAAGATAAAGATAAAGATGGTAATGGGTGGGACCCTCCCATTGACACTCCAGACCCCATTGATGTATGGGAAAGTTGGGTGACCAAGATCCTCCTCCTCCCCCCTCTGCTACTTTTATAGCTACCTAGAGACATTGTATTTGTTTCTATGATTTTATACTCCGAACTTTAGTCCCGTATGAACTTTAAGATGTGACCTCTCCACCCATCTTATTTTATAAATATGCGTTAAATTATTTTAGAAATAATAATCTAAACATTTATTCATCAAAATTCATACATTTACCATTAAATTTAATTTCATAAAAATATAGGAAAAAGAGTGTCTTTTATTCCTCAAGATATGATAAAATAGAGGAGCTCCACAAATTTGATGGATATTGAAAGGGAATATGAGTACCTAGAGAATATGTTGTCCTGTGTGGAAGCATATAAATAAGTGTAGGTACACGTAGGTACAAGGGGAGGGAAAACTAAAAGGAAATAATGTCGCGAACACGCCGGCTGTTGTTGCGGTGTCGATGGATGAACAGTCATACTCCTCATTCCTAACATCGTTTCCCTGTCCTGTCGCCAATTCCTCTTTCTTCTTTATTCACCAAGTGGGAGGGTGCATGAGCATGAGCATGAGCACGCTTTGCTTTGCTTTCAAGCTCTTTCTTTTTGCTTTCCCATTTCCATTCGCTCTTGTTTTTCTCTTTCACGTGTGCTCGCTCGTCTTCTCGAGGTGGGGTCGTCAGTCAAAGTTTTAAGGATTGGAATTTGGCTCTGTTTTATATGCTCAACCATTCCCCCTCCCCTTCTTCCTTTGCTCTGGTTCTTCTTAGACCTTACTCTGCTTTAAAACCATTAGTCCTTGAGGTTTGAAGGAGGAATAGCAATGGAGGGGGGTCTAGGCGTAGGACCAAATGGGGGAAACGAAGTGGGTTTGGGAGTGGGTATAGGGGGGATCATATCTGAAACGCAGAGGCCGCCGGTGCAGCTGGATCTGCTTCCTTCGGCTCCTCCTCTTCGAGCTCTTCATTCCCATCCTAGCCTCACCACATGCTTACCGGAATACGGTAGGTGAAACCATGCTTTTAATTTCAGGACTCAATTGTTGATTTAGAGGAATGATGTAACAGTTTTATCCTGTGTGGACAGGCAATGGCAGGTGCTGCGATGGGGAGGCAAGATCCTCGGTCTCTGTCTCCCCCAGGGGATTCGACGTGAACCGGAAACCCCCTTCTTCACCGGGCATCGACGATGATGCTCATGCCGTCGTCTCCTCGCCTAACAGTACTGTCTCGTCCTTCCGGATGGATATAGATTTCTCCGTTCACCCGGGAGGTAGAGGAGGCAGTCACTCCTCCAGTATGAAAAGCACCACGGTTCACGAGAGGGCCAGCGACGAGGACGAGGCGGGCACCGCCCGGAAAAAGCTCCGGCTCTCCAAGGAGCAGTCGGATTACCTTGAAGAGAGCTTTAAGGAGCACAACACCCTCAATCCGGTATTAGTTCCTTCTTTTTGCTCTACAAACCAATTCAGTTTCTCATCCCAACAAATCAGGTCGACTTTCGACCTGGATTCATATGAAATATATATGTTTTTCTGTAGAAGATTTGATATCGAAAGGAACTTGAAATTGTATTAAGAATATGATTTTTGGTTCTTTAGACTGTTTGGTGTCATAAATGTCATTAAAATTCTTTCATTTCATTGCGTTTGGAGTCAACATGGAGAAAGGAACTTGGAAATGTATTAAGAATGTGACTCTTATCCCTTAAACTGTTTGGTCTTGTAGATGTCATTAAAATTCTTTCATTTCATTTCATTGTGTTTGGAGCCGTCAGGGAAAGGAACTTCAAAATTTATTAAGAATGTGTCTCTTGATTCCTTAGACTGTTTGATTTTGTAGACATTATTAAAAAAAATTCATTTCATTTCATTGTATTAAGGGCCAACATCAAAAGAATGAAAATGTATAAAAAATGCAGTTCTTGGTCTGTTTAGTCTTGTAGATGTCATTAAAGTTCTTTATCATCGAAAGGAACTTCAAAATAAGAATTTGACTCTTGATTTCTTAGACTGTTTAATTTTGTAGACATCATTAAAATTCTTTCATTTCATTGTATTAAAAATCGATATCATAAGAAACTTGAAAATGTATAAAGTGTACAGTTCTTGATCCCTTAAACTGTTTGGTTTTGTAAAAATCATTAAATTTTTTTTATTTCAATTCATTATTTTAAGAACTGATATTAAAAAAAACTTGAAATTGTATAAAGAATATCTCTTGATCTCTTAAACTGATTAATTTTATACACATTATTAAAATTCTTTCATTTCATTTGATTGTGTTTGAAACCTACAATTCTTGAAAATGTATTAAGAATGCAACTCTTCATCTCTTAGACTGTAGAAATCATAAAAACTATTTCATTTCATTTCATTGTTTTAAAAACCAACATCAAAATTCTTTAAGAATGTAACTCTTGATCTCCAAACCATTATTAAAATTCTTTCATTTCATTGTGTTCCGTATTGCAGAAGCAAAAGCTTGCATTGGCCAGGCAGCTAAACCTCCGGCCACGTCAAGTGGAGGTCTGGTTCCAGAATCGGAGAGCAAGGTAAACATGGTGTTATGAATCTTTAAGTGTCTTAAATTCGAATCTATGAGGTGGGTTTTAATGTTTGGGTATTACAGAACGAAGCTGAAGCAGACGGAAGTAGACTGTGAGTATCTGAAGAGGTGCTGCGAAACTCTAACAGAGGAGAACCGGCGGATGCAGAAAGAGTTACAAGAGCTGCGGGCCCTGAAAGTGGCGCACCCCTTTTATATGCAGCTGCCCGCCACCACTCTAACCATGTGCCCCTCCTGCGAGAGGGTCGCCACCGCCACCGCCACCGCCACCGCCACAACCACCACCACCACCACCACCAATGACAACGACAACCGCCCCAAATCCTTCCCCCCAACTCTTGTCCACCCCCAGCCCCGCTTCTATCCCTTCCCCCATTTCCCCTCTCCTCAATAGATCATGAACTCCTCATATCTGTATAGAATGATACATTTCATGTTTGATCAGGCCTGTAAATTCCGCTAGCTTAGCCTCCACCATGCCACATCTTAATGGGATGCGGAAGAGATGGAATTTTTTTTTTTTGAAGAGTTATTGAATGTGAATCGGATCGACATACTTCAAAGACCTGGTTCAGATTTTGTACCCGAAGATTGACTTCACCTTATCTTCTGTCTTGTTCAATCCGTGATTGGCGGCGGGAAAGGAGTTTCTGGGTATTGATTGAATATGCCGAGAATTTATGTGGAAGGAACACCCGCTCCCCATTGACCAACTTGAAGTTCCACCTCTTGCCAAATGTCTCTTAGCGTCTGTAAATATTCTTCTTTACTAACAAAATGGGTCTCATATCTAGGTTGAAACTTGACCAGGAAGGCAAGAAAGATTTGTGGGCCGTCCGGCAAAATCTTTACTAATTCTGATCACACGAGAGGATCTCCAAATTGACTTATTATAATTGGAATTTTGGATTGATGGAGACACTTAAAATAGGCTGATTTGATAAAAAGTACAAAATGCTTTGTAAGGCTTGTCAACATGGTTGGACGGCGGATAGCATTCTTTATAGCTATCTTTCAGGTTGTGCTATCTTTTCTTATAAGAAAATGTCCACAACTTCTATCAAGCCGTAGAGGTGAAAAGTTCCTCTTTTTAAATACTATTTTGTATGGCTTTTTTAAGTCTATAGTTTTGGTTCAATTTTGCAATTAAAAATAATATTTTGATTTTATTAAAAGATAATTTCAACTCTTCTTTTTGTCCTTGTTCTTATTGTTTAGGGTATGGTCCCATGGAGGGGGGCTTCCTAAAAATATTCAGTGGGTGCTGTTTAGATTTTTTAGGAATATTTTAAGGCTAGTGGTCCCATGAATTCAATTTTGCAATTCAACTTACAAGTTTGAGCTCCAAAATTTAAGGATTGAATTGGAGTATTTTTGGTAAAAATTAATAAATAAATAAAATTTCTCTCATTTTTAATTTTTTTTAGGAATTTAAAATTTTAAGTGATAGACAAGTGGCAGAAAAACTTTTTAAAAAATTCCTAAGTTGTAGGGGCAATTTCTAGCCCCACCTCAATTTCATCGTTGAAAGATTCATTTCTAAAAGGTAGGGGCTCCCATTTTTTTGGAAAAGATTCTAATTAATCTCGTAGCACAATTTTTTTTTCTTCATGAGACCGCTTGATCCATGAAAATAGAAGCCCAAGCCCCCCCATGGGACCATACAGTTAATGCTTATTTGTAATTGTATTTTGTGTTTCTTCTATTGTTACAAGTTTGGCTTCATTTTGATTCTAGGGGTGTGACTTCTTCCATCCACTTTTTTAGAATATGTATAACACTATTTCATAAATAGTAATATAGGCACTATCAAACAATGTCAACTTTCAAATTAGTAATTTTTCTATCAAATTTAGGTTTGTACTTGTTGTTTTGGTTCAAATCAAATTTGTACACATAGTCTTGATTATCAATTTGCAAATTTGAATTTAATTGTGGCTCCAAATTAACAACCTAATATTATTGTTACTTGTTAACTCCAATGCCAAAAGGTTCAAATCGTGCACTAAAATTTGTAAAAAAGAACATCATAACTATCTCATTTCAACCATACAAATACCCAATGTATTCCTTACCTTTGGCCCTCTTGGTTGCACTCGTATAAAAAAAATATCAACCTCTTCTCCTTGCCTTTTCAATGTTCTTGTCTTCTAGTATGGTGCATCCAAACTATTTTATTCCTCTAAAATTTCACTTCTATCATTGCATCTACATGAAAATTATAGAGGTCTTCCACATTTAAAAATGGGCGTGATTTAGGTTTTATGATAACTTAATTGTGCACACATTTGTTGATATTTTATTCAATATTATGTATGAACCAAAAAACTTCCAATACAACTTGCTAAATGCCCCCTTTGGAAATCTCTCCTTTTCCAATGTGTTAAGATGAAATCACATTCTATAAAATCCCTTTCCATGATTTTATGATTAACATGATACTTATACTTCTAACTACTTTTGGTCAAATATTCTCTAACCTTTGAGAGAACATTTTGTGTTTGTGTGGCAACTCTACCACTTCAATACCATGAGAAAGAGACTTGAGTGTCAAACATACTCCTTTACCTAACACTTGGGGCTACATCCACTCACTACTTGGAAATGTGTCTTTCCAATACTTTTATTAATTGAATTATTATAGGTAAACTCTACTTGGATGCAAACAAGATCCCACTATTTGTGCTTGTTTCCTACTAAACATCTCATTGAATTTCCTAGATTACAGTTCACTACTTGCCCAGTAGTTTATGGACGATAATTGAGCTAAATATAGCTTGGTGTTCATCTCTTCCATAATATCCTTCAAAAGTAACCTATGAACTTGGTTTCACAATCTAAAATAGTAGTCACTAAATCATGCAATCTTACAATCTCTCTAAAAAATTAGTTTACAATGTTTAAAGCATAACTTATCTTTTGACAATATAAAAGGTATCTTCAATAGAAATCAACAAAACAAATACATAATAGAAATCTAGTGGGCTATACTTATCAACTGAATTTCATTGTTTTGTGGATCTCCTCAAGGTAAAAGTAATGGTCTTTGCCTATATTTTTGTGTTCTCATCTTTTTGAACCTCCTTCTCCATCCTTTTATCCATCTAACTATTTTTCCACATGTGCATCTTCCTACTTTTCTAGTTGTTATGACGTGCACCATTTTTTCTTATTTTTTTCTTTTTCACCTGAATAAGCTCTAAATTCCTTGAAGATCACATCTCTAGAAAAATAATTTTCTAGGTTAAAAGATTCTAAAGCTTATAACCTTTAATATTCTCACCATAACCAACAAAGATGCATTTATGAGCTTTTGGATCCAATTAGATTAGTTTTTAAGGTATGTGAACATAAGACTTGCAACCAAATATCATTAAATGTGAAATCAAATGCTTCTTACCTATCCACACTTCATAAAGAGTCTTATCAACAAGAGTTAAACATGGAAATGAATTAATCATATGTCAAGTAGCTCTTACAACATTTTCCCAGAAGTATTGATCAAGCTACATACCAATTAGCATATTTCTATCTCTTTTCATTTAGGTTTGGTTCATTCTTCTTGCTACCATAATATTTTTGGGGATTATAAGGTGTAGTATTCTACTAAATAATACCTACATGCTTATAAAATTCATCAAATCATCTGGAGAAATATTCACCACCATTATTAGATCTCAACACCCTTATCTTATAATCAATTTATTTTTGTATAAGACTTTAATTTTTTATTTATAATGAAAATTTTAGATTTTGAACATGCATAAAATAAATCTGGGTGTATCTAGAGACGTCATCAATGACTGTAACATAATAACAAAATTTACTCATAGAACCCACATTTGTAGGACCATACACATCCAAACGAATAATTTCTAACAATCTCTTAGCTCAATTACTTCTAATAGGAAATGGAAATCTATTTTAATTTTCAAACATGCAATGCTCACATACATATTTTTTTCTAATAGAATAATTAGGAAAGCCATCAACCAACTTTTTATTAGTAATGTTCCGAAGAAAGTTTTCACATATATGACCCAAATATTTTAATTAGAGGTAAAAGTGGGTTTTGATGGGGCCCGAAACCCAATACAAAGATAAGCAAGCTGCAATTAAAATAATCCATAATCCAACAACAACACCACAACAACCTCTAAAAAATAAGCATGACTACACACGCTGCACCAAACAAGCAAGGGCCAAAAACCCCTTTTACAACTTGTTTTTAACCGAGACCAGAAATGCTTAAAGATACAAAGAACCCGCTTGCATCTATCAGGCATCAACAAACCAACCGCTCATGGAAGACACCATAGAGCCAAGAAAGATAACCAAATTAATGGTGTAGGACACCATCAAACCCCTGAGCATCTCAGCTTGTTGGGTCATAGAAAGAAACTTAGAATACCACCCAGCCTGTAACAAAACATAAAAAGCCAAAGAGCACAAATAATCCATAGATAGCTCCATTAGCAAAAAATCCTTCAAAACACTCTAGTAACAGGAAACCAACTCCAAAACCACCTCTATAGGAAGGAGCTCCCCTCTATTGGAGAGGATGCTACAATCAACAAGACCACCACAACCAGAAATCACCAACACCCTCCACCTCCATCTCCATAGGAGAGCTACCCACCTCAATAAAAACAACTGAGGGAGGTCCACCTCCATAGGACCAGAGGAGAAAGCTAACACACTAGCTGAGCACACAACCATAACATCCTTTAGTAAACACTCCAGCATAAACAAACTGTGGACAAGGAAAAGAGTAACCAATAGACACCAAAGGTCCACCATAACACCATTCTCATAAGAACTCATATGGGTTTCCATAGAAAAAAAAACAACAGCAAGCCAATCACACACCCATTTCTGAGCCTTCAGATGAAGCCAAAACAACTGAGCCAACAATATACAAACATTAAGCAGCTCAACCCAAGAGAAGATACAAACTCCAACATCAGCCACCTAGGGGGCAAGAGGAGAAACATAATCCTCAACAAAGAGGGTCTAAAGACACTCAACCAAAGAGAATAAGGCCACAACATAAAGTCATCCAGAGAGATCAAGGCCACAAAGATCATATCATTAAAAAGAACCACAAGCCAAAAAATCACCAAAGTCGGAGTCCAAGACTCAGAATGAACGAGAACACCCAACCCCCAAGAGGAATAGGGGGACTCAAGCAAGAAGGAAATTAGGAGAAGGGCCAGCAGGAAAGAACACCAACCAACCCTAACATGTCAGTCAAAGCCAGAGATGAGCCAATACTCCCAACAACCACCCAGAGGGAAGCACCACCAGTCCTCAAAGAGGGAACATGAAGAACTCAAAACACTCCAAGAACAAAAACCCCCAAAACAAAACCACCAAGCAAGCGACAGGCAAAAGCAAAGGAAGACCAAGAAGAAGCCAAACGCAGAACAAACCAACAATAAAAACTCCCAAGCCTTCCTATTACATTGAATAGGAACAAAAAGAGGCCCAATCTACAATCAGACATCCTCAGAGAAACCCACACTCTCCCATGGCATGGAAGGCAGCTAGAAAAAAAGGCAGGAAGGTCACCCAAACAACACCCTCAAGCTCAAGGGGTTTAGCAGGAAGGAAGCACACCCACCACTAGGAAGGAAGCCATAAAAAAGATAGGAAATCAAAGACCAATGACCCTATGGCCAAAGGAAACCGAGCATCAAACAGTCAAGCCAAAATACCAAAGCCACTGAACAACTCCTGCAAGGGGAAATCAAAACCCCACTGAAACAACAAATGAGTTTTGAAGGCGCAAAAAACGACCCCGAGATCAACATCCTCTCCATTTGACTCAACATCATTGCTCTCACTAGCCTCTTTAGATTTGAAACTGTTGTTCCCGCTTGCTGCACCTCTTCCATGTTCGCGCTCCATGTCCCCTATGAAAGATTCCAAGTTTCTATATGACCCAAATGTTAGTGCCACAAAACATATGCATTTTTAATGCTAGTTACATTGGTAAAATTATAAAATATGGAGGCATTTAGCCTAAACAAGGTCCCAATTTGAGATCCTCTAGCAACCACCAAGCTCTCTCTTACTAGTTTACAACTAGATTTGTTAAATGTCATGTGGACACAAAAATGATTTAACTTGGATACATAAATATTTTTCTCACAATTCCTTGAATATTTAAAACATGATCAAGGGTTTTAATTCTTTCATTATTGAAACATAATTTTACATTTTATTTACTAATAACTGGCTTGATACTATTGTCTCTAAGGGAAACCTCTCATCCATCATAAGATGTATATGTAGAAAATAACTCCTTGTGAGGAGTCATATGGTAAGAGCAACTTAAATAAATAAACCAAGCATCATCACTTATAATGTTAATGGAAATAAATAAAGCATCATTACTCAAGCCATCATTTGAAGACTTTTCTATGGAGGAATCTAAACTCTTAAATTCTTATTTTACATTCCTTCACATGTCCTCTCTTACCATAGCTCCAACACTTTTCTCTTCCTTGGAGTGTTAGAATGTCCTTTAAAATTTGATATATCTTTCTCCTTATCCCTTTTATTCCCCCCTTCTTTGGACCTTCTTGATACATGAAAAGCATCTTTCCAACCTTAGTTCATGTATTTCCTTATCATCTCCTCTATAAGTAGAGTAGCAATAAGATTGCCCATTTTTGCTTTGAACCACTACCACTAATGTCAAAAATTAGTTTTTGTCAAGTATCAAGTAAAGATAAAACTAGTAAGATGCCTTTAGTCTCTTCTTTCAACTTAACATCTACAAAAGAAATTTGAAATAAAATAAAATTATAAACATTTAAATTGCCTATATAATTTAAAATCACCATATTTCATTTTCAATTAATACAATTATATTTTGAGATATAACTTGTTAGTAAGACATTTGGCTTGATTGATATCACATATCCTCTTCCACAACTTAAATGTGATGGTCTCCTTAGGAAAATTCAAGAGGATAAAATTTATAAGATAGAACCAATTGTATCCTCATGCCTTCTTGTCTAATTTTGACCATTTTTATTAGATGGATTTTTTTCTTGCCAACAAACAACCATTGATCTCTTTATTCAATGCGATATTTTATATTCAATTTCCACATCTTCTACTTGGTATCATTAAATTTATCAATATCCATACAAGAAGTAGAAGCCATGGTTTTCAAACCTTTCCTCAAATTTGTAAAACAACATAATAAAGAAGCTCCCATGTAGCCAAAAAACCTTCAACGTTTAATAGAAATGAATCCCTCTCTATGTAGAACTACTAACTTTGATACAAATTCTGAGAAAAATAGTGAAACAAGTGTAGTAAAATATTCAATAAGTGTATACTAAGATATATTTTTATTTAGACAAGTATTACCGTAAGATAATTGTGTGATTGCATAAAATCAACAATAAGAATAACATTAGCAAGCCATATCAACATGGGATTTATGTGGATAAACCCTTGTGGGAAGAACTCCACATGAGAAAGATGAAAAGTATGTATTAATCTTCAAAAATGAGATACATTCTACACAATAACACTCTCTTCACTTTGATAATGCTTTGACAACACATATGTACCTATCATATAATCTTATGAGAACTACTATCTCATATCCTCAATTTATGGGCATATAGAGAGGACAAAACCATGAACTGTTTACTAAAATAATGGATACCAAAAACATGGTATCATGCCCAACTTGGAGAGAATTTTCCAAGAATAGTAAACTAATAAATAATTTCACATGGACATCACATGTATGCATAACTATAAGGCATATTTTATTTCATAACTTATGATGATTCACATCCTCAAGTATAGTGCTCCATTTTGAATTGGCCAACTCATGTGGGTCACATGCATCGAACATGATTATCCACTCCTCAATCCTAGAACCTAGAATCGAAAAAGTGTAATTAGTGAGTCAAAAGTAAAATATGACCACAATCATTGTGTTTATGTAGCCCTTTCTAAATATGATGGATGAGCATAAGGTAAAACTAAAAAATAATGGATTGCTTATCTAAGTTTCTAAATATGTCAAGATAAAGAAAAAATTAAAATATCATGAAAGAAGGCTAATGTGTGCAACTCATTATCCTATCCTAGCTAAGTGAACTTAATAAATAAGTGAAATATCATATTTAGGATAAATATTCCTAAAGTGAATAAAAATATTGCACTAATAAGTCTAATGCATTGGAAGATGTAACCTACACCTTAAAACCTAAAGTCCAAGTCATGTAAATTAGGTTCAATATTCTAAACTTCTTTTAGTTTAGATTTTGAATCCCAAGCTAATATAGGACAATACTATTGGTTCCATTTTTATATACCAAGAGAATGGCTTGGTAGGAAATTTATCAAAGTTTGTAAGTTTCCTTGAGAACCTAACTCTCCTCCATGTATCCATGTCTAGCTAAAAATAAAGTTTTATACCATGGTGTTTGATTCTTCTACTTGTGTCACCTTACATTGTGTATTAATTTGTATGCAAAGGTTGCCTAGTTATGTTACTCATGTATCAAGAAAATATGATTTATCCTATTTTAAATTGTTGATATCTTGGGCATAATATTGGGACTTTATATTTGAAGTAAAGCCCATGTTGCATGATTGGGAGCTCTAGTTTATGTGTATATGTTTGGTCTTGGCCACATATATTTGTGTGCATCTTGTGTTTTCCCCTTGGTATCTTCTCGTATTTTTGTGTTGGAGAATACCACAAGGGGGCATTGTAAGACCCTAACTTTTATTCTACTTTTGTTTACATTCCATGTGTGTGATGAGCATTGTTAATTATTTGAGGTAGAAATGTTAATGACAACTATGCATTAATTTAATCATTTAATGCTTTATTAGGTAATGAAAAATATGAAAAATTGTGAAAGGAGTTATGACAAATTAATATGTAGGGTAATTCATAAAGAATGGGCTATGTTTTTGAAATGATAGCAATAGTGAATCAAGTTTCTAGTGACCATTAACATTTTTTATCATTTTTTTGTATCCATGTGGGTGTATAAAGATAAATTATTGCTTTAAGGAAGTTACATGTTGGTTTAGATCAAGAGTCTCCAATCATATTTCTCCTTTTTTATGATGTATGAATGTTTGTGCTTATGGTTTTGACCATTTGAATAATTCTCTTCCATGATGTGAATATATTGTATTTTACACTCTTGATCTTGTGTAGATCTTATTACAAATTATGCATATCATCATGTGGAAGAAGTGCTTGGCACTGATAAAAATAAAATGTTTAGGTTAAGACTTAAATCCCTAATTTGGCTCTTCTTATACTTTATAATTATTGAATAAATTTTGGTTTTTGAATGAGTATAAATATCATATTTTGGTGTATTCCTAGCATAATATTGATTAATAAAATCCTTTGTGTTATAGTTTTTGTTGTGATGTACAACCTTGTGAATTGAAATGTAATCATTTTGATTTAATAATAGCCTAGTATGTGAGCACTAGTGTGATAATGAACTTGTTTAATTACATTGTTTTCTTTGAACGAAAGATTATGGTGGGATTTCATTGTTATCTAAAAAGGTTAAATTTTGATGGATGGTGTAATAAAGAAATTAAACTACTATTAAATTTTATATTACATTGAATAAACTGATGCAAGAACTATAAATGATTTATAGGTTATGGAAAATGCAATTGAAATGATAAATTAGATATAAAAATAAAAATAGAAGAAATGAAATTGACACTAGAGGATGGATGTTACACCCCGTCTTGTTATCATTGTTTTACTTTTACCTTCACATGTAAATAGGTTAGTAAATGAAATCATGAGTTTGATATGTTTGCTAAAGAATGGAATACTGAAATAGGTATTATGTGAAAGTATGGATAAATGCTTTGAAAGAGTAATTATGTTTACATTGATGATGAACATCTATTGCTATATGAATATGCTTAAGTTATGATGCTTATGGATTTATTATGAACGTCTAACTACTAATGCAAATGTGTTGAGATGGTTGTGAGGATAGGTTCATTCCTCCAAGCGGAGAGGAAGTATCACTTAAAAGAAGATCTTGGTCGAGTAACCAGTAATGTAACATATCTAAGCTTACACACACCACAGTAGAATAATTGAGTCAATTTATTATGTGGGAAGTTGGTAAGTCATCCTTAGTTGATGTGTCTGCATTAGTAAGAGTCTTGTTTACTATTGAGTGCATTATTGGGTGATTATCTATTTGAGTTTGTGAATTCTTTCCTTGTTATTATGCTTGTATCGACAAGGACATATGTGGAATATGTATATGTATAGATATATCACACATAGGTGCTTATCAATACAATAGTAATTGTGTATGATTTTGGTGTGTGAATCGAATGTGTATATATATAAAGTATATATATATATATCCATAGGTATATATGTATCAATATACGTGTATGATGGCAAACAAACGTTCCCATACAAATGTATCGATATATGCATACATAAATATACATGTAGATAGAGGCATATATATATGTACACTGTAATACCCCTCTGTTTTGCTTCTTGTTCAGTTTGCTTTATGCTATGTTTGGTTGCAATTACTTTGATACTGGATGCATTTTGTTATGATGTTTTGATCGCTACTATTGAGCAACAACTATTATTGTGGGATGTGGTTATCTGATTATTGTTTCACATGCATTATGGATTAATGATGTTGTAGAGTTAGCATGAGATGTTATTATGAGATTAATGGATTATGATGTTAATGTCAGTTCTTATTGAGTGTATTGGTGAAAAGGACGGTTTTGCATCACTCGCTTGCGAGCGCCTTGCGAATCCGTAATTTCTTCTTCACGGTGTGTATTATATGCTGGATATATTGCATGATGTTGTTTACTTGGTTGCAGGATTGCAGGTACATGAGATCGACTCCACCTGGTTTCACAGGTTTGAGCATGTCGATCCAACGGTTAAGTTGAACGGGAGATAGTAGCTAGGTAACATATGTCAAGTTTACACCCTAGCCTTAGTGTGTCGTCAGTTGTGTGTGTCGAGTCATTGTCTGTCTTGCTTTAATGTTATTTAATTCTGAAGGATTCTTGATTTGGAAACAGATATTTAGAATAATTGCATTTAAATCATGTTGATGGTTATTTAATTTAAATAATGCAATGTGGATAAAAGTTTATATTTAAATTAATTAATTATATTTAGTTTATTTAATTAATTAAATTTGATCCAAGGGGGTTGAATTTAGTTATTAAATAATTAAATTAATTAATTAAACGTGATGCAAGAGAATGAAAGGAAATAAAAGAATTAAAATTAATTTTGGAATTTAATTTCAATTTGTGGGAATTAAATTAGAAATTGTAATTAAATGTTTACTTGGGAAATGAGTTTCAACTTTGAAAATTAATTTATTATTTGAAATTGCATTTTAAATTGAAAGTGGGTTTTCGAAAATTGGAATTGAAATTGAAATTGAAATTAATATCTAATTTGCATGCAATGTGAATTAGGGTTGTAAAAATTGAAATTAAAATTAATATCTAATTTGCATGTAATGTGAATTAGGGTTGTATTAGGTATTTTTGATTTATAAAGAATACATGTTTTAATTTTGGGGGAGAAAGTTTTTAGAAAAATGCATTTTTACAGAGAATAAATTTTGGAAAAATTTGCACAAAGAAGGGTTTGAAGAAAGTTTTGATTGTTGAATTGATTGGAGGAAAGATTGTTTGCATTTGTTGAGTTTTGGATTGGATTCATTGGAGGGTTGAAGAAAATTCAAGAAATCTTTGGAGGAGGCTTGCATCAGAAATTCATCTCTTCCTGTAGCTTCTTGAACCAGGTTTTCCTCTTTGTGTTTTATTGTTCTTGGTTACTTTTAAATAGTAGTGATTAAAGATTTGTTTCTTAAATCTATTTTAGAAAATAAATTTATTATTAGAAGAAAAGAATCAAATAAATTTACAGCTTTTGCTTTGTGAAAATTCTTGAGTGAAAATTGTGAAAACTTTAGTTGAATTTAAATTATTTGAGGAAATCAATTATTTTGTTATTGGAATCAAACATAGAAATTGAACGAAGCATTTAGAATGTTTTTTTTTAGAAAATGAAACCCTCTATTTATTATTAAAAATCGGATTTTAAAATCACCTTTTTCATGGTAAAATGGTCTGGTTGTGTCGCATATAACTACACTTACACAAACTGGGTTGTTAAGAAATTTAAAGGGTTTCTGCACCTTGAAATTTTCTTATCCCTGTCAAAAAATCGCAAATACCCAGATCGTAGTTTTTGAGTTATGCTTGAAACACGAGACTACTATTAAGTTATTTTCCCATGGCTGCTCTGATAATAAAATAATAATAAATTGATATTTATAAATATTAATATTTTATGTATTGTTATTATAATATTAAAATATTATTTAATAATATTTTATATTATAATTTATAATATTAAAGTATTATATTTATTTATATTATTTTAAATAAAATTTGTTTATTAGATTAGTGGAATTAAAATTATAAACGTATGGGGAAATTATTGTTTATTTTAAAATGGCATGTTAAAGTTTAATTGAAGAAGTTAAATAGTTGATTTAAATAATGCATAATTTAAAATTTAATTGTGAAATTTAAATTCATGTGTAAAAGGTCCAATTATTAATTTGATTTAATTGGAAAAATATATATATGATATTGGGTTATAGTCCAAATATTGATCTTATTTTAACACAATAAGTTATGGAAGAGACCGAATGTTAATTTGATTAATTTTATAATGATTTAATTTGCAAGGGCAATTGGTTATTTAATTTAAAGCGAAATTTTTTAAGTTATAGTTGAAAATACTTATTTTGTTAATAGCAATTACAGAATAAAATATTAGTGTAATTTCTCCCCTATTTGAAAAGATGAATTCTTAATTCAATTTTATCGATATAATGAATTACGTAATAAAATAAGAAATGGATTTAGAGTATCCAAATGTAGTTTCTTCTATTGCCTTCAATGATTATGTCCTTCGTGTTTATGCTTTGAGAATGGGTTGAATACCTGTTAGTTTATAAGTCTTCCAGATGGTCTGTTGTTTATGAGGGTTGTCGTTGTGATGTCAACCTGTTGTGAATTCTCTTGATAGTGCATGGGATAGTGTTGTTTTAAAAGTAAATTCAGGAATTGATTATTATGAAGAGACAATTAATTATTTTAATTTAATCATTTTTTATTTGAACAATTTATTTATTGAGAATGTATATTTTATGGTTTGAATAAATGGATGTATGTAATAAGAGTTTGGAAAGGGAAACTTTTAAATGAGATTAACATAGGGTGTTGTTGGAAAACTAGAAGAAATATAAGGTTTGGGTTAGGAAATTGAAAAGAATTATTGTAGAAGATTTATGTTAGTTTTAAAGGAAAACAATGGATTCGACTTAAATTATTTGAACTAGTCTATCCTTTATTATAAAGACACTTATTTAGTTTTTTTTTCAATTAATTTTGAAAGGGCAATAGTTATTATGTTTTATTTCCATAGAGCAAATTAATCGTTGTGATTGGAATATTAAAGAATCTATATAATTGAGTTTATTAATATATATGTTTGGTGTATATATAATATGGAGCATATAAAAATATGTTAAGGGTAAATTCATTATCGTATTTCGTTTTAATAAGATGTATGCAATATATTATTGAATAGAGATTTAAAATGGATTGATTAGTGTATATGGGTAAATGGGTAGAGAAACGATATTTTATTATATTAAAGTGATTGCATGTTCTAAATAGGAAATTGAATGAAATGTAAGATTTGGTTAGGAAATGGAAAGAGTTTACTTGCATGGATTTGTGTTGATTTAAAAGTAAATTAAGAAGTTTATATTGATGAGACAAATAGTTATTTTAGTCGTGATGTCAACCTGTTGTGAATTCTCTTGATAGTGCATGGGATAGTGTTGTTTTAAAAGTAAATTCAGGAATTGATTATTATGAAGAGACAATTAATTATTTTAATTTAATCATTTTCTATTTGAACAATTTATTTGTTGAGAATGTATATTTTATGGTTTGAATAAATGGATGTATGTAATAAGAGTTTGGAAAGGGAAACTTTTAGATGAGATTAACATAGGGTGTTGTTGGAAAACTAGAAGAAATATAAGGTTTGGGTTAGGAAATTGAAAAGAATTATTGTAGAAGATTTATGTTAGTTTTAAAGGAAAACAATGGATTCGACTTAAATTATTTGAACTAGTCTATCCTTTATTATAAAGACACTTATTTAATTTTTTTTTCAATTAATTTTGAAAGGGCAATAGTTATTATGTTTTATTTCCATAGAGCAAATTAATCGTTGTGATTGGAATATTAAAGAATCTATATAATTGAGTTTATTAATATATATGTTTGGTGTATATATAATATGGAGCATATAAAAATATGTTAAGGGTAAATTCATTATCGTATTTCATTTTAATAAGATGTATGCAATATATTATTGAATAGAGATTTAAAATGGATTGATTAGTGTATATGGGTAAATGGGTAGAGAAACGATATTTTATTATATTAAAGTGATTGCATGTTCTAAAGAGGAAATTGAATGAAATGTAAGATTTGGTTAGGAAATGGAAAGAGTTTACTTGCATGGATTTGTGTCGATTTTAAAGTAAATTAAGAAGTTGTTTATATTGATGAGCAAATAGTTATTTTAGTCGTGATGTCAACCTGTTGTGAATTCTCTTGATAGTGCATGGGATAGTGTTGTTTTAAAAGTAAATTCAGGAATTGATTATTATGAAGAGACAATTAATTATTTTAATTTAATCATTTTTATTTGAACAATTTATTTGTTGAGAATGTATATTTTATGGTTTGAATAAATGGATGTATGTAATAAGAGTTTGGAAAGGGAAACTTTTAGATGAGATTAACATAGGGTGTTGTTGGAAAACTAGAAGAAATATAAGGTTTGGGTTAGGAAATTGAAAAGAATTATTGTAGAAGATTTATGTTAGTTTTAAAGGAAAACAATGGATTCGACTTAAATTATTTGAACTAGTCTATCTTTATTATAAAGACACTTATTTAGTTTTTTTTTCAATTAATTTTGAAAGGGCAATAGTTATTATGTTTTATTTCCATAGAGCAAATTAATCGTTGTGATTGGAATATTAAAGAATCTATATAATTGAGTTTATTAATATATATGTTTGGTGTATATATAATATGGAGCATATAAAAATATGTTAAGGGTAAATTCATTATCGTATTTCATTTTAATAAGATGTATGCAATATATTATTGAATAGAGATTTAAAATGGATTGATTAGTGTATATGGGTAAATGGGTAGAGAAACGATATTTTATTATATTAAAGTGATTGCATGTTCTAAAGAGGAAATTGAATGAAATGTAAGATTTGGTTAGGAAATGGAAAGAGTTTACTTGCATGGATTTGTTTCGATTTTAAAGTAAATTAAGAAGTTGTTTATATTGATGAGACAAATAGTTATTTTAGTTTATTATATTTCAATTAGAACAATTAATTTATTGTGAATGAAATATGAAAGAGATATGGATTTAGTATATCCAAAAATAGTAATTTTCTCGTGATTGTATTAAATGTTTTAGTTTCTCTGCACTTCGTAAAGGGATGCAAGTTTAAATTGTTTGAGACTTCCGATAATAGAAATAGAAATATGGGTATATGATTATTTGAGTTAACTCTGTAAGTGTGTCTTTGACCTTGTTAATGTTACCTATTGAATGAGTATGGATTTAGAAAATCCAAATATTAGATTTGATTAATGACTTGGATGTTTTTGCTGCTATGTCGTCAAGTTGCATTGTTGGTTTTGGGATTTAGGTTAGCCCTAAATTATAAGACTTCCAGAAGAACTTAGAGGATAAGGGTTGTTGAATCTTTATGTCATCTAGTTGTTTTCCTTTGGGTAGTGCATGGCGTCTTTTCAGTTTTACTCGATTTCCATGAACGGGGATCTTTTGTACCTCTTGTGAAAGGAGTGGACTATGTGATTGTTGTCTCCAAGATGTTTGGAGTGAGTTCTATCTTTTGTTTCCTCATTGTTTTCGAGTGGATTATGATGCCTAGTTGGTATGCACTTGTGTTTCCCTTGGCGGATTGTTTGGGTGTGTGTTGTTGAATAGAAGAGTGGCTTTTGTTAGGGGCCGGACCCCAAAGTGGTAAATCGGGTAACCTTCAGATGTGAGTTAATCAAGTGATAATTAAATTAATATACTTATATGATTAGGATGCATTCACATTAATCAAGATAATAAATCGCCACTCATAGACACAAGGGCTTGTTTAGACTTGGGATGAGTGAGAAGGCTTGGAATGGCATAGTCATTTATCTTGTCAGTACGAGAGGTATTTGATGCCGCATGAGTGAGTATGAGTGTCGGGATTCGGTTGAGGCCACCAGGATTACCAGAGCCTATGAAGGATGCCCAAAGGAGATCTCATAACTACTATGCGATGACACTCTATCTAGGACAACTGTTATTTATTGTTTTATGTGTATGGTTCTTTGAACATACTTGATCTATTTTATGTATGGAAGCAATGTGAATGTTGTACTTGTGTTGTGCTGGTGTTGAACATTTATTTGATTATGTTAGTATGTGTCAGTATGAGACTACCTTTGGTTAGTGGTTGTAGATTCTTTGACCATGTTACGTTGTTACTATCTCCTAGCATGGGGGGTGGGCCTTCGGGTACCACTTGGTTGGGTGGAACATGCACCAAAATCGTTGGGTCCCCATCTATCTTCAGTACTTGGTGGCGAGACATCCAGATGGACAGCTCGCGGTTCTTGTTGTAATTCCTTGCATTGTAATATTTCATTATGTATCAGTTATTCATCCCTCTTTTGTTATGAGGTGGAGTTATGTAACTGTAATACATTTGTACTATTGTCTCATTCTGGGAATGAGTGATGTAACTATTGGATAAAGATAATGATTATGAGATTGTATCTTGGTTGATTATCTTATTATGTTATGCGGTATTCTTATGATGTATGAAGTTTATTTCATAAAGTTCATAAGGCTATGGTTTTATGTAATGTGTATGTGTGGGTTTAGGTAATCCTAACCTTGTAGCCTTAGAGGTTGTTGTTAATTATTAAGTGAATGTGTATGTTAAATGCACTTTATAAAAAAAAAATTTGGTTCGCTTATGACGTTAATTGCAACTTCCTTTAAGGTCACTTGGCGGGGCATTACATACACAATCAATATATTGTTATTATTATGTGATCGCTATTTTGTTTGTATTCATTTGCATATCAAGTGTATACATACTTTATTGGCATATGATATATATGAATATATATTAACATATATGTGTGTGTGTCTGTGTTGATATACATATACATATGTATATGTAAATATATGTTATTTATTTAAAATTGATTATTTGCTTTGAAGTCGATTATCATTAGCAATGATTATAGGCCGGTTTGTTAACTTAAACAAAGTTCGAGTATATAATACTTGTGACTATATTTTAGAGGCCTACTCATGCTATCCATGCATAAAAGAATGAGTATTTTTCAAAGCAACTCGCAGCCATTAAGTCGATGTGAGAATAGAGACTTGGTTGATGCCTTATGTGGAGATGTCTTTTGACTTAGTAAAATTTTAAACCGCCTTGTCATTGAGTAATTATCAACATCGAATAAAAGAATGCAAGGTTATGAACAACAGGTCAATGAATTGGTCAAATTGATTAATGAGATGTATCGATTCATGCTAAAATAAGTTGACATGAGGTAAGTGTTGCACATTTGATATCGACTAATTCAACAAGTGTAAAACCATGCCAACTCTGTAGGTGGTTTATGATTGCTTTGGTTCCACCTTATGAATCCTATTTGTTGTAGATGTTCATTGTGAAGGCAATTAAAATTACACCTTTTCCATCATGTGCTTATTTGAAAATGTCTTATGCTACTATCAACTAATGAGGTCGATCTTTAGCTTCATTTTGCTGAGAATACTCTTATTTGTGCACCACCTTTTAGCTAAATTGAGTGAGTTGCTATGCATGGAGTTTGATTTCAATACTCATGCCTTTTCTGTAGGATGAGAAGTCTCTTTTTTGTTATATAAATAGTGGAGTTGAGCTCTCATTTGGGACACATTCCACAAGCTTACTTGTGCATTTTATTTGCAAATCTATCTGCATTATTCTGCTATATTTTGAGAGAGATTGTGAGTGTTTTTGAGAGTATTTTAGCATATTGAGTGAAGTATATTATCAACTTGTGAGATAGAGGTTAATTGTGGCATCACTTGAGAGATCAAAGCTAAGCTAGTTGTTGTTTTGGAAAGGTGAGTTGTAGCCAATTGATTGGATAAGCGAATACAAGCATGAGGATAATCTTCCTTTATTTGTATTAGCTTTTGAAATATTGTTTCATGATTGCTTTAATCATTCTATTATGAATGCTTGCTTTTTGGGGAAAATAGTATTACTTTGAAAAGGAATTAGAAGTTGTTTATACTGTTTTGTGAAGTGCTTGTAATTACTCCATAATAGGAGATATTATTTTTCATAGGTATTAATTTACTAGATATGATTAAACAAGGGTAGCTTAAGGGATACTCATAGCTAAGTTATTTGATTATAATAGATAGCTATTGGGTTACTCCTAGGTTGAGAGGTATATTGAAACCTAGTGAGTTAGAGTTGCTGCTTGATTAGTGGCATTACACTCTTAAATACAAATTTATCGTATTGACAAGAGTAGGCTCATAGATTAAACCCTTTAGTCAAGTATATTATATTCTCAGATGGAATCATCTATTGCTATGACAATTATTCAATTGATGTCATTCATTGATAAGGCTATACCCTTAAATGGGTATCACTTATTGTGTGATATTTACTGAGTGGAGTTAGTTTTTTAATCTATGATTATGATGAAGCTTATGTAGCTATACTCTAGTTTATAAAGTTATACTTAAGGCTAGTTTATCTTTTGTAAAATAATAACTTGTTTATGTAAAGATAAGCTCATATGTTATACCTAAGATAGAAATATCCATTGAAGGAGTAACTAGTGCTTAGGCTTGTTGGTAGAGATACCCTAGAGTATGTGAGATTAATGATGGGGTAATTATGGGGTAAGAGATTATCCATGGGAGGGATTACCTATGCATAAAGTATAGTGGCCTTAAGTCAAAATGAGCTTAAGAGGTATAAGTGAATGATGACCTTCACTCGAAGTATTGAGTGAGAACACTTTGGCCAAAGTAGTGTAATTTCCTTTGGCTCCACTATCAATTCACCGTGTTCATGTAGTGCATGCCAGTTGCAGATTGTAGGGAATACAAGTTCTAGTCATATAGGGCACAACACTAAGCTCAACGTAGTTTTTCATACGAGGTTACTCAACCAATCTCTTCATCAAAGGGTAGGGCCATCTATCGTATGATAGATGTTGGGGGACCACATATGAGTCTGTGGTTGGTGGAAAAGTGCTTGAGTGATGCTTCTCCTCCTCAACAGACAACAAAATCAAAGGTTTTGAAAGGGTAGATCCTGGACCATCTATATCTTATGGTCTGAAGCTCAGAGGAGATATGTATGTATATTGTAACCATTTTAATGGGATGATGTAATCATGAATGATATAACTGAGTTCATTCAATATGATATCTATGTTTAGAGAAGATTTATAAAATTACATGGGAATGCAATGGCAATTTGGAATTAATGTTATTTCAATTATGCATGTAATTTACATTATGGGAAGAAATTTTTTATTGCTATGTTTTGGCATCATGGTTTATCACTTGAGGTGAAAATATTGGAAATTTTACTATGAAGAATACCAGGGTTGTTACATGTGGTATTAGAGCTACCAGGTTTAGCTTTGGAACCTATGAGATCATTACGTAAGTGTTACGTATACCTTATGGGAAGATAAAGATAGAAAGATTCTTGTGCCAAAATGGAAAGAGGAAAGAACTAAGAGAAAAGAAAAAGAAGATGAGATTCCTAGAAACTTGCTTAAAGTTTGGGACTAGATAAGAGTCATCCTTGGAGTGGAAACTCCTAAACCAACAACTTATTATTATATTCCCTTGGATTGTAGAAGATTATGCAATCAAGTTATGTAGGAGGGTTAGGAAGTATAACTAATATATACCGTCATCTTATGAAATAGATATAAAACTCTGTGGGATAGAGAGTATCTCCCTTATTGATAGCAACCTATAGCTCAAAGAGTCAAGGATTCTTGGATTTAGTAATTATACTATGAATCTATAAGTATGCATTGTTGGCATAAATTAGATCAAATTAGGAAGTCAAAAAAGGGGTATCCAAGAAGTTGGAGAACTCTTGACTTGAATCTAATTTCTAAAAGGCTAGGAATCTGTAAGAAAGGAGATAGTACCTTGGAATAAGGAAAAAGACCAGAATGGTTAGAAACGAGTAATCAATAAAGTGGACACGATTCCACAAACCAAAATTGATGAGATCAAATTGGAGTTTTGATTAAGATGAGGAAAAGAGAACCAAACAACCCTGGTATCTCTAAAGGTTATGAGAGAATTAGTTACCAAGTAATGGGACAAAGTCACTTGGAAAGATAAATGTGATAAAGTAAATTGGGTTAGCTTGACAAAGGTTTGGATAGTACATAGATTGGTTGGAGTATAAGTATTACTCACCAACGTGTCAACAAAAAAAACCAACATATGTTTAGAGGTTCCAAAATGAAATGAAATACAATGTGGCATTATGTGTCAAATCAACAAAAGTTGTAGGGAGACAACACTCTAAGTTGAAAAGTATATAAAAAAGAGAGGCTTTGTGGGTATAGATACGTGAGATGAGGATTATCATGGTGGGTTGATTACGCTTAATCCATGATGAATTCAAGCATAATTTATCCACTAAACCTCAATATTACAAACAAGATCATTCAAATTGAAAGTTTAAACTAAGCATTTATTGAAATTGAAAACTACAAACTAAAAAAGCAATTAAATGCCTACTCTAACCCATTTGAAACTTATCCTGTTCTTGAATTGGTGTCGTGTTGATGTGGAACAACAACCCTTTCCCAATCTCGTGATTAGTGAGCCTGTTTCAATTGATTCTATAGAGGAGAATTGATGAAACCATTATGATAAATGGATGAAAACCTGATTTATGCTAAAATAAACATGATGCAAGCTATATTAACATGATTTTATGCTAAAATTGATTTAACTATGCAATTTCTAAGCTACTTCTAAGCTAAAATATGGGAACCCTAATTTAAAAACAAGCTAAAATGGATTCATGCAAGCCATTAATGGATGTCTTAAGCTATTATGAAACTAAAAAAGAACTAAAATAAGCTAAAAGTGAGTAAATTATGAGTGTGGATGCAAGTGGATTCAACAACATAAGTTTGGAATTGAAAGATGGATCCATTTGTCTCCAAATAGTGTTCTATTTATAGGAAAGCAAATGAGAAATGGAGGGTTGAGATTGAAAAGATTAATCAACGGTCCAGGATGGAAGGAAGAGGCATGGATCATGGATTATCATCAACGAATGAGAATGCAAGATGAGAATTAATCAAGGGCTCACATTTGTTCCAAAAAAACACACTTTTGACCTACACACACATGTTACAAGGTAACTTGTTCAAGAGGTTAAAGGTTTAGATTATTCAAAAAGCTAAGTGAGATGATTGGAGGAGAGAGAATATTCTTTGGAATATTCTTATGGGTGAGGATAAAGATATTTTTCAAATTAAAAGAAAGTTTTAATTGTGCGAAAAAGGAGATAAGGATAAAGATGATTCCCTGCCCCATCGAGAAATTAGGCGAAAATTTTGAATTTTGGGTTAGTTTCTTGATAAAGGTTAAAAACTGCCCCAAGGGGTCCAGAAAGGCTTCGAGATGTAAGAATTATGCCAAAAACGCAAAAAAATGATGCAAAATTAGGTTTTGATTGGCAAAATTGGTGAAAATGATGATAAACCCTAGCTTGAAGGTGAAATTAGGGCAAAAACCCTATTTTTCTAGCATAAATAAGCCAAGAAGGGTCACTTTCAATTCATTTGTGCATTCACACCTTGGAGATTCTTGTAGTTTTGAGCTCTAACCCTTTGACGAACTAGAGCACCTATAGCTTCCACGACACATTTCTGATTGAGTTCGAGAGTATTGGCAGATTCCAGGCTCAGGACCAGTGATATGTAACTCAAAACTTGATTTGAAATTTGACTTTTTGATGCATTTATTGCGCTTTGAATTTTAAACTTTGATAGCATCACTATATAGCGACACCCATTTGACAATCATGACGTTAAACTAAATTATAGTGACACATATGTATATGGCGATGCTATTCGCGATTTAAAAAGAGGGGTTCTAATTTTAAATAGTGGCACATGCTTATATAGTGATGTACCAGCCGATTTAGAAATTAGGGTTAGGGTTTCCAAAGCTTAAATTATGATGCCCATGTGTTTGGCGATGCACGTTGCGATTTACAATTTGAAATGCCTTCAGGCGTCGCAATTTAAAATTTAAATATAGCGACACTATTATGATGTTTGAGCTAAAAATTCCAAACTGAGTTAAATTTCCTCGATTTCCTAATGTCGTGTGCTTCGTGGGTACAAGAGATCATTCCACCACTGATGTTGTGTGAGCATAGACCCACAGTTTTGGAGAGACTGGGTGATTTGTCAGAGTTACGCTAGGAGCACCTGGGAGAGATCGACCTTCGGTGTGTTGCATATGCGCCTGTCATCTAGAATCATCTAGCCATGATGACTGCTCTGTGTGAGAGATGGAATAGTGAGACTTCATTATTTCACCTTCTGACATGCGAGGCGACCGTGACCCTAGATGATTTATGGCGTATTCTACATTTTTTTATACATGGCGATTGCATGATTTACGATGTTGATGCCGAATTTGATTCTTGTCACGAGGTTATTGAGTTGGAGAATATTGCTCTTGTGACATCACAAATCGACCTTGAGATGTATAGACGTCACATGCCCACCTTTTGATTGATCATTGCAACCATCATTTCGGGTTTGATGGCTCCAGATCGACGCAACAAAGGGTTCAACCCAAGAAGGGTCCTAGCATGGCACATGATGTTGTATAGGACACAGTTTGCATGGGGGCCATTGATGTTGGCCTCACTATATCATGATATGCATGACTTTGTTTACTGCGATGACATGGCCATTGGTGTAGGGGTGACCTTGCTTCATATTTAGGCTTGGGAGAGTATAGTTTTGCTCTAACCGATAGTACAAATGGTTGATGTTGAGCTAGATGATATTGTGATCTGGCGATATAGAGGTGATATTACCTTGTGACACACTAGATAGATTGGGCTCCCATACTGGCGATGGGTCTTGGATGATATGGTAGTTTAGATGGCACCACTGGCTTCAGATGCCAGTGTGGTACGATGATGCACAACAATTATTTTTTTCTAGACAAACCCGATACATGCGGGGCCGAGAGCATATGATTATTGAGAAGTATCTTCTAGATAGGGTGGCATGGTAGTTTGGAGAGTAGTAGGGCAAGCCAACTGATTCCTACAAGGCCATTTTTGTGAGGTCTGATCGAGAGGTTCCCACATGGGGACCCACCATTCCAGCTCGAAAGGTTGTAGATGGTTTTAGATAGTTGGTGGCTCAGCCATTGGCCTACAATCAAGGTCATATGGTAACATCGACTACACCTACTTAAAATGCATGGTTCACACCTCCTTGGCATTTGACAGATCTAGCGGGTGCTCCCCCGTGAGGGAGACCTAGAGGGAGAGGTGCAGGCAGGGGTAGAGGACAGTGACAGGTTGGCCAAGATGGCCAAGATGGATAGGTTCCAGGGGCACCAACCATGGGACAATAAGTTCCATAACAACCACCCATTTAGCAACAACCTCCATAACAACAACTGCCACAACCACCACCACCAGATGCCAGGGATGTTCAAATCCAGTAGCTGCAATAGTAGGTGCAAGTTTTGATAGGTGAGCGGGATCAGGCTTGCCATCATATTTTGGCTATTACTTCTGAGTAGGACTAGGCTAGACAGCAGGTGGTGTCCATCACAATAGAGAGGGACCATGCCTAGTAGCAGTCATAGACTATGGCTGCAAAGAGAGATCATGAGATCAGGCAACAACATTAGATATATGCTATTATAGCAACGTCCTAGGGCAAGACAATATTAACAAGATTATACAGAGAGGTTGTGACAGAGGCAACCTACTATAGGATGCACTATCATTAGGATGTGCCATAGGCCCTCATGCAACTTGATTTTTCACAGAGGATTGATGCACGACCTAGAGTTGAGGAGTAGCTAGAGAGGCAGGCTGACGAGGGGAGCAACCATCAGGGATAGCTTCCAGTGTACAATTTTTTTTGAGATTTTGTTGCCCCATTCTTTGACACAGATATACATTCATGAGCTCATTTTTGATATCCTCATGGATATTTATATTTATGATCGATATACATACAATGATCCATTTTTGTACCATGACATTCATTTTTTGATATATATATGATACATATATAGATTCTATATGATGTGTTCATCTTATTTCATGCTTATGATGTATGGATGCATATGATGTGAGATGTTTATATATGCTTATATATGATCATGTATGGGTGCAATTTATTTATGCATGTGCGATAAATGATGATACATGAGATGTAATGATATGGAGGGATGCAATGTTATATTATTTTTCATTATCTTTTCATGATATGCTATGGGATGAATGACATGATATTTCTTGAATAGTTCGAATAACTGAGAGGGGGGTGAATCAGTTATATTAAAACAATTTCCTTTTCTTTATTTAATTCAGAGCATACTTATACCAATTAGAAAATAATCAAACATATAAGAACATGAATGCACATAACAACACCAAGCACAATGTACACCAGAATTTACATGGAAACTCAAGAAAGGAAAAACCATGAAGAATGCTAATTCTCAATTATAATTTATAAAGCACCGATTAAGGTGACACCGGTTAAGGTGATTTTTACAAAGGCTCACTGCCAAGTTGCTCACTGTAGGGTGGATCACTATCAGGTGGCTCACTGTCGGTGGGCTCACTTCCTGATACAAAACAACTAATTACAAATAGTCTCCCTGAAAAAAGTGAACTGATGAAGTTACATCTACATATGTATGAATTCAATTTCGGTTAAGAGCACAATATTTGTCTACAACAGATCCGGTTAAGAATCTTCTGCACACCTTCCTTCCACAACCTTCACACAAATTTCTGCGGAAATAGATTACTTGTTCCTTCACACTCTTCTATCTATTTGCACACATCATACTACTTCCATGCATTCGTGTCTTCAATCAAAAATATGTTCTCTATATATATGCATGTATATCCATAGAACAAAATTAAGTTGGCCACATAATATCTTCATAGTCTTCTAAGTTGGCCAAACACCATTTCAATTTATATCACCACAAAAAATTTCAGAAAAATGAACAACTTTGAAATATTCAATAAAGCCTTGCACGCTAGCACCGAACCCAAAAGATAGGTCGTACATAAGGGTTTTCTTACCACGTTACCAAGGGACCAAGAATAGGTCATACATAAGATAGCATACTTTGAATTACATGAAATATGTTCCAGAGTCGATGAGAATGCCACAACTAAGACCAAATCTTGATTAACATCAATTGATAGGAATGCCACAACCAAGACCAAATCTCGATCAACATCAACTTCAGCACCAAACGGAGAAATGCAGTAAGACATACCAAAACTTGTGGAAAACTACATGAATGTTTGGATAGCAAGGATACCCAGAATAAGCTTTAGATACATCAACTTATAGAAAAAGATTAGCCTTCAGTATTTTGCACTAACTGGCTTCTATAGATGTCCCAAAAAGGAATACTATCGTATCTGAAGCAAGGATAATCTCCACACAATGCAACATCGTAGCATATGAAAGGATATATCAAGTCTGTACATCATCTGGAGCACAACCTTTTGGATCCAAGGTTTTGGCATCAATGACAACAATACTAAATCATCTCAAGAACTTCTCAACAATCTCCCTGTTATGCCTTGCATAACCACCCCATCGTTTGCCTTGGTCAAAATGGGTCCCCCTTTATGTTTTTGTCCTTTGTTGTTTTTCAAACAAAGTTTGGAGTCTTTCTTTTCCAATACTTTGTTTGTCTTTGGTTTGTTTTGTCGGAACCAGAATCGGAACCGAATCGGGTTTTGAATCTTGTGTCAAAGATTGATTTTGATCCCTGTCTCGACGGTCTTTTTTATACCTTTTAGTTTTATCTTTATCAGAGTTGGAGCCAGAGTGGAAGTTAAGTCAGAATTTATTCAAAGTTTCAAAATCAAATCTCGTTCCCCTTCTGCCTCCACTTTTTGTTCTTTCGTTTTTACTTAGGTTTTTGTGTTAAGTTTTCTCGTTTTGATCTTTATGTTTTATTTTGATGTTTTGTTTCGCTTTCTTCTTTCTTGGTGGAACCGGATCCGAAACGGGAACTGAGTTGGAAAATTGGACAAGTTTCTAAATCATTTTTCATCCCGATTCCGCTCCCGCCATTTTTCGTTGTTGACTTTACTGAAGTCGCACAACAGTAATGTGTCAGTTCCCTCTGCAGTTCCGACTCTGCTCTACCACATTTATGGCATTAATTATAGGTGCCATGCAAGTGCGTAACTGTGAGTTTTTACCTTAATTAGGGATTAAATCGAAGTTATCATCATTATTGAAAGAGATCAAGAGCGAACGAGAGAGAGTTGCACGTGGAATTGCTTTAGGGGATTGACCTATTTATTTGGTGCTTGAGGTAGGGTTTTTTGTTCTTCTCTTTCATCTTGTCTCGCATTTTCATTTTTCGGTTGATTGGTTTCATACATATTCATGACTCTTGGTTCTATTGTGAGTTCATGTGATTCATTTTCTTTCTCTTTTGTTTGGTTTTCTTGTTTTCATTTTGCTTTTCTGGTGTGTTTGTTTGTTTCTCCTCACGGTCGTTTTCACATTTGAATCGTGACCATATCATGATGCCCTAGTTTTTAAAATATCATAGATTAATTGCAGTTTTTACTTTGGTAGGGTTTCGTAAATCATGGTTTTACTTAGGAATCTTGTTTCGCATTAGATTTGGTTAATTTAAATGGGGTTAAATTTGTGCCCTAGTTATTTGGAATCGAGGGTTTATGATTTAGGGTTTTTGGTGTATTCCTGTTTTAAATATGATGCCCTAAATAGTACGGTTGCCTCTCGGTCATATGGGGATGGTCTTGTATAATTTATTTTTAAGCCCCTTTCATTTTGATATGACCTAGTCCTTAAAATCGTGAAGTTATTTATCGGCCTGTTAAAATATCTTATGACGTCATGGTTATTTTAGGCGGAAGCAGGATCAGAATCGATTTAGACTTTGAAGCATGATTTTCTAATAAGTATTGATTCCATTTCCATCCTATCTCTGACTCCTCTTACAATAAGAAGCAATCTCTCAAAATATTGGTAACCCGGGTGGAACCGAAACCAGAACCGTAATTGAATATGAAATTAGAAAATCTTCATGGAACTGAATCGATTTTCCTTCTAATTTCAATTATGGTTACCATTCCAACTCTGACTTCGGCCCCGCCTTGTTATTATTACCTGTTCAATAACTGTTTAGACTCTGATCCCGACAGTGTTTTAAAAGAGACTATTTAGAATGTTTTTTGCCTGCTTCCGCCTCCATTATATTTATAAAGGGTTAGATTTTAAAGCATATTTTGTGATATTTATTCAAGGATCTAATTTGAGGTTTTGTTGTAGGAAGCTAAGGAATTTCAGGAGTATCAGGAGAAGCTTCCCAAAGGAATCGACCTGCTTAAACTTCAAAGGCAACAACTAAGCCTAAGAAGATTAAGCCGAAGCAGCTACCTTATACCTTGAGGTATAACCATAGGGGTCCTGTTGTCACTGCAAGCAAGGTGGAATCAAATTGGGTGGATGCAACTGATACCGATTTAGGCCCATTCAATTTTGAGGAGTTATACTCAGAAACATTCACTGAGGATGTAACGGGGAGGACTAGAAGAATATTTGAGTCTGGCCTGGCTCACATCACTGTATTTCCTTTATCCATCCAATGCCTGGAGCTGATCATGAAAGCAGCAAAAGCTTATAATCCAGCTACTAGACAATGCATGGATTCAAAGGACAATGTGATTATAGATCTAAATCCTCAAATTTTTTAGCACATGTTTAGTGTCCCTGATCCAAAGAACCCGGTACAGTTGAATGAGGTAGATGCTTTAGGGATATATAGCAAACACAAGGAAGCCAACAAGGCTCATTTGAACAAGAAGTGGTTGAGAGCGGAGAAGAAGTCCTTGACAAAGCTCTCAGATCAACCAAAGAGGGCATAATTTTATAAAGAGGTATTGGACCTGATAATGATGTTGTCTAGAGTCTTTGGGAAGAGGGATGCATTTCATTTCAAGGAATGGATGTTTCATTTCATTCAAACAATCTTAAATGGCGAGCAACAGTTTGATTGGCCCATGATTGTCTCGGATACCATTCATGATCAGCTAACTAGAATAAGGGAAACCAAGAGCTTTTTCATGACTTCTTATGTTGCCTATGTAGCAGCCAGAGGAGGTATCTTTCTAGGTTTGAGAAAGAGAGAATATTGGGAGAAGCTGATGGACAAAAGAAAGTATGGGATCACTATGACCAGCTATCCCTACAGGTTTCTGAGACACAATTTAGAAGATTTAATGATGCATTCTTATATGTAGTCATTAACCAACTTAATGGAGATGTCGGATACAGATTGAGCCAAGAAGCCATGGCCTTTATCATGAAATAGGGATGTTGGTATATCCAATACCCTAAGTTCACTTATTTCAGGCTAGCTGGATTTGAGGGTCATCCCCACTTACTTCCAAGGTGTTGCAACAACAGGATGGTTCTGATGGAGTTTGTTTACCAAGCTCTGGGGGTTAATGCTCAATTTGGGATGAAGCACAAACTAGGTTGTCATAAGTTCCCCATGCAGTTGGGTGAATACAACTGCCCACACCTTGTGGGAGCTAAGGTGGTTTGCAGTGAATTGATACATTTAATGTTGGGCTTGTATACTGCCCGAAAGCACTTTGATCCAAAGAAGAAAATGAATGCTTTGCTGGCTTCTATCTTTGACAAGCATTTCAACCTATCAGAGGACTTTTGGAGTGATCTTCAAGATGAATATGACCTCAGGAAAAGGAATTATGAGAGGTTGTCTGTTTCACTCATGGTAGAATTCAGGATCAAGGATGATATTCTTGATACGTTGGTAGATGATGGAGTTGTGTTGGATCCATCTTACGAAGCATTGAACATTGGTACCAAAAATTTGGATCCGGTAAATTGGGATGGTGAGGAGACTATTGACTTCAAGCAGATAGGGCGACCAGTCTTGGATAGGAGTATCCACTGGGCTATTCTAAGAGAGAAAACTCCTAGGGGTCTGGCTCCTAAGAAAGGGAAGGGATATAAGATAATTAAGAGGAAGTTGCCTCCCAAGGAGCCTTTGGAATTCTTCCCTCCTGATATTGAAGAGATTGAGCTTGAAGCATCGGCTCAAGATGAACAGGAGGCACAGGAGGAGGATGCCCAAACAGGGCCTGTGGCTTCAACACCAACAATAGGTGAGTCATCTTCTCAAGTCCCTCTTACAGAGCAAAAAAGTTAAGAGATGCCTAAGGGAACTCTTCATGATATTGCTGAATCATTAAAGGGAAAAGGAGTAGAGGTGAAGATCCATGATGTTGGAACGAACTCTGATGAGACTTTGTCAGAGAAGTATGGACATGAAAATATGCCTCTAGAGGAGGAAATTGACCATGTCCTAACAGAGGAGGATCAGTGGGAACTATTTGAGGAAGCAAAGAAGGCTTCAAATGCTCAAGCACATGTAGAGGCAATGGAGAAACAATAGTAAATTGATGCTAAGGCACAAGCAGATGCCTTATTTCAACAACAACAAGCAGAAGCCAAGCGAAGAGTTGATGAAGTGCAAAAACAACAAATGCAAAAGGAACAGGATCTCAAGACCAAGGAAGAAAGTGAAAAGCTCGAGCTGGTGCAGAAGATTCATGAGCTTGAAGAGGAAAAGGCTAAGTAGCCGAGGGAAAGAGAAGCCCTTGTGGCTAAAATTAAAATAATTGAAGAAGCTCATAAGAAGAAGGAAGAGGCAGAATGCATACAAAAGGAGAAAGATGTTGAGGAGCTTGCCAAACAACTACAATAGGAAAAGGAAGCCTCAGATAGACTCAAAGGGTTAGAAGAAGAGAGGAACAAGTTGCTTGAGGAGAAGATATTAGAAGAGGAAAAACTAAAAAAGGAGCAAGAAGACAACATGGTGCAAGAGCAGAATGATAAAGAAGAAGCTGAAAAGCTTGCAAAAAAAGAATGTAGAGAAAGAACAACAAAATATACAAGAGGTTGATTCTCAACCTAAAGTTAATGTGCTATAGCCCTCTACAACTGTTGCTTCTTCTTCAACGGTAATGACCACTACTCCAAGTGCTCCCACTTGGTTAAAACTTGATTTGCAAAAGGGACCAGTAACAACCTCTCAACCTCTTAATTGGGATGATATGATGAAGGATATTGAAAAGGACAGGCCCAAGAAGAAGTCTAAAATATTGCATTCCACTAGACTCACTGAAAGAGGAGAAATCATTGCTGAATGTGCAATACCAGTGGTGGATAAGGATGTGGGAGAGATGCAGCTGACTGATTACCAGTTAGGAACGGTCAATTTGGGAAGACCCACAAGAGATCAACAAATGAACTTGATTGATGTGGTAGCATCATCCACCAAATCAAGAATAATGAAGGATAAACAGAGAAAGGATGATCTTAAGGCTCAATTGGATCAATTGCATACTTTCTTGAAGAATTTTTCTACTCCGAGGTCACAACAAATTGCTACCATTGAGACACTAATTTTTCTTAGCAAGAAAGAGGTGGATGATTTGGTGCAGGTAAGGAGTAAGGCAGAGATGATGGATAGATGGATTGATAGGTTAAATCTGGAGATAGGTGAAGTGTTGGGCAACAGTTTTGAGATTCACAAGTTGAAATTGGAGTTAATAGAAGAGATGAAGCAACATGCTAAAGAATTGGGAGAACAAGAAGAGGAGTACAGAGGGTATATCTAGAAGTTGAAGGAGATCAGTAAATTGTCAAAATCCACTCTTCTAGAACAGTCAATCCTTGAAGAGGACAACACACATTTCTTGGAAAAGACCTCCAAAATAATCCGGTTTAGATCTTACTTTTTGTATAAGCATAAGAATGAAGTTCAAGATTCTAGCAAGGATCTAAATGAACAGATTGATGAGTTAGAGGTGGTTATTGCTATTATAGTAAATTTTGATATACCGGTAAAGGAAGGGCTACCTTTAAGTCAATTAAAAGAGAAATTGGATGAAAGACTTAAGGAGGTTGTGCAAAAGGGAGATGATGGAGAGGATCTGTTGTTGGATCGGTTAATGGATATTAAAGAAGAGGTGAGGGATGCTAGAAGGGAGTTGACAAAGTTAAAAGACATGAGGGAGTTTACTACTGCTGAACTGAAGAGAATGAAGTTTGAGGACAGTTGGATTGATGGACCAGATTCATATATGTTTCAACAGGTCTTTTCTAGTTACAATGAGTACATTTCAAAACAAACTTCGCATGCTTGACTGACAGTCCTATCTCCGCATGCATAACTGACAGTTCTATAAGCACATGGCTTTCTTTTCTCCTCTATCTTCTTCTCTCCAGTTTAACTAGATGATCAATGTGGGAACTAGAGATCAATTGATCTGAGTTTCCAAGAAAATTTAAGTTCCAGAAAAGGTGGATCTCGACTTTAGTTAGGGAGAACTTCATATTTTTGTACATCTATATATACCTGTAGGATACCATATTGTAAAGGTCGGATAAGAAGAATAGAAATGAACACCTGATAGTAGGAGATAGAATTTTTATAGCTTTAAAAAGATGCTTTATTATTTTTTTATTACAGTTGAATACAAAAATATAGGTTTTTACGCAATATGGTATTGGAATTAAGTCTATTTGATAAGGTTAATGAATTATAGTCTATCTGTATGCCAGTGATTGTGCTGAAGCATAAGTGTTTCTTATATGATGAAAATCATTAGAAGGAACCAAATTTAAGGATTATTTTGTTAGATTATCTGTGGATTGAATTATTGAATGTCTGTTGATCTGTGATCTTGGCAACGAATGAGAAGTTTTGTTCTTTTGAATCTTTGAAGTTTTTATGATGTGTGATTGTAATGGTTAAATTAAGCATCATAGATGCATGCAATAGTATGGATTGTTCTGTAAATTGCATTATATTATGGTTTTCTTGATCTGTTGGAAAATCATTTGTTGTTGAAGATATATGTCTAGATATTAGATAAGTTTTATTCACGTTTCACTGATGTACGCCCTGATCTATCTTTTTCTTTTATTTAAAACCCTCTTTTCGGTAAGAACAATCTGATGAATCAATCATTGCTTGCATTCCTTATTACCAACATAGGCCCCTTGAATATTATAGTTGCATGGACCAATTGAGTGACACCAGACAGTTGAGAACCAACTACCAGGACCTTGGGAGTTAGGCTACTAAATGTTGTCTTTCTTTTTCAAGAGAAATAGAGTAGAAATATTATGTTTAAACGTTGTTTGTGTCATTTTCACCATCAACAGATTTGGCGCTAGAAGGAGGGCCTGAAGGAACAAGCTGGCTCGCATAGTGTCATTCTCACCGGAGAAATACGAGAGGTTTCTCATATCCTCTACTAATCCTAAACCATTAGAAGAAATTCAAACACCGGTTAGACCTAGACCCCATGCTCGTAGGATTTTGATACCTACATTGCCACCTCCACTTACTCCACTTGGATTTCAACCAAATCCACCTACACCACCACCAGTTGAACCTACATCACCACCATTGGCTCGGACAGTATCACCACCCCTAGTTAGGCTATGTCGCTACCAATTCGGCCTATATCACCACCACCTGCTCAACCAATCCTACCCATGGCTTACTTTGTGAATAACCCCTATCCTTTAGGGACTATTCCAGAGGGAATCCATGATCTACCGAAGGACCCAAATTTTTTTTGTCCCAAGTATATGCATGGCGAATCACGAAGTGTTGAGGAGCATATACAAGTGTTGAAAGATTCCTGTACTCATGCTCAATTTTCTCATCAAGACGTGGTATGAAGATTGTTTCCTTATTGTTTAGGGGATATGGCGTATAACTAGTACTTAAATCTGCCCCGGAGATCTATTCTGGGTTGGACAGATTTAAAAAATGCTATCATTAATCAATTCAAGGTTTATGTAAACCCTGCCATTTTGTATCACCAGTTTGCCACCATAAGAAAGGAACATCATGAGTCACTGCCTCTATTCAACACTAGATTCCAAAGGATGTTTTGTAGGCTGCAAGATCCCTACTTAGTGGCTGGGAATATTGCCATTCAGGCATATTTAAGAGCTGTTGATCCCTTGATTGGCCTATTCTTGCAGAGAACTTATCAGGCCAATGAGATTGACTCTTTGTCTAAGGTTTATCATCTAGCTATCAAATTGCAACAACATATAAGTCTGCAATTAGGAGGTTTAGGAGCATCCCTTCATCCCATGAGTTATTAGATGCCTAACCCACCATTGTACAACACTATCCCAGGGATGTCTTATTCCCAATACAGACTTGTGTCTGAGTTGCAAGCCCCACCTACTGTGCCCTTTTTTGGAAATGGAATGCAAGATTCCTCCCAACAACCTCAAAATCAACAAGCAGGAGGATCAACACATGTTCATTCCCCATCCATAGTGCAGAATGTGCAAAATGAACAAAATTTTCAACTAACCAATGAGCTCGAAACTCTTAAAAAGACTCTATCTCAAATGTCTAATGATATGGCACAACTTAGGCAAAACCCTCCCCACCACCAAAACTAGAATTATCAAAACCAGGGAGGTTACAACAACCATGGGAATTACTCCAATCAGAATGTGAATCAAAACACCAATCGGAACTTCCAAAATCAAAACTCCTCTAATCAAAATTACCAAAATCAGAACAGAGGATATAACCAGAGGTCCAACAACAACAATAGGAAGTGGAATATTGGACCTAACAATGGGGGAGTTTCCCATAATTATCAGTCAGGTGAGGATAGATCACATACTGCTAATGTGGCTGATCTTAATTTCATGACTAATTGGTGCAAGCTACATGATACTGCAGCACATTCTGAGGTTAATTGCCCAGAAATGGAGAAAATGGTAAAGATTGCACAAGCTGATTCCCATCCTTTAGCAGGAAATTCCAATCAGGATAATGGGCCAAACAGTACTACTATGACTTTTGAGAGTATTGAAGAGAAATACCAATTTCCCATGCAAGGAGATAATGAGCTAGAGGAAGATGTGTATGATGCCCAAGCCTTTCAATCCAAAGGTGGTCACTTTCTGAGAAATCAAAATAAGGGCCCATTTACTATATTTGCACCCCCAAAAAACATGGTCCCACCGAACCAAAATGTAGATAATAACCCACTACCACTGAAGGGACCTTCTGACCCTCAGAATAGAGGCAATCCGCCTCCTTTTCCTAAGTATCAAGTGAGGAATGATTCATAATTTGATTTTATTACAGAACTGCAAAGACATAAGACATCATTATCATTCTTTGACATCATGAAGTGGTGCCCAGCTTAACGTGAAGTTTTATTGAAAGCCCTAGAGGAGGCGGACCGCTTAAAGGGAAAAGGTAAAGTGACTCCAGCAAAGGAAACAAATGCAGCCATCTATAAAGGTAAGACCAGTACCCCACCTTTTCTTTTAAGTTTAAGGATTTTTGGAAAGAATTTGCATAATTATTTATTGGACTCTGGAGCATCGGGTAATGTTATGCCCTTTTCAATATGTAAGAAGTTAGGATTAAATCCTATCCCAACCAATAAGAAAGTGATCCAGTTAGACAAAACTGAGGTCAATGTTGTAGGAGAACTAAAGAACATGCATGTATAGGTCGGATCAAATCCAAGGATCCAAACCTACATAGATGTCCAAGTGGCTGACATCTCAGAGACATATGGTATGCTCCTAAGTCGGGAGCTAATGAAAAGTATTGGGGGATATTTGTCCTTGGATTTCTCTCACATGTGGCTACCCTGGAAGGGGGTAGCAACACAAATAACAATTGAGAGGGAACCAAGGCTCAAGCATATGATTACAGAATATGATGCTTCAAATGAAGTAGCATATTTTGAGACTGAGATAGGAGTTTACAAACAAGAGGAAGTCCTTACTTTCTCTGTAATCAGTCCTGAGGATGCAATGCCCCTAGAACATAGTGACCCAATAATCTGCATCAACCAATAGGTTCTAATCAAGAAATTGCAACAAGATAGGGTGGTATTAGGAGGATAAATTGATTTGAGTAGTTTGTTGCTTCCTAATTGGTGTAGGATTCATTATCACAACCATTCAGAGTTAACATGCCAATCATGCCTAGATATCTTAAGTCATGTAGGCTAGCCTCAACAAATATTTCAAGAGAAACCCCAGACCCCCATCAATGAGTTTTCTTTTAAAGCTAAAGATGCTACCATTCTCACCAGGGCTAGCCTTTCTCAAAAGGAAGGTTCTTCACCAGTAGAGTAGACTAAGGTTCTATGCACTAAAATTCAGGAAGAAATTGAGGTGTCTCAGTTCCTTTTCAATACACCTACCCCAGATACTCTACCAATGCCCAAGGCAGTGATGAAATATGAGTTGGACTACAATTTAATCCAAGAAGTCGTTTAGGAACCTATTTTTGAGCAAGCTGAAAACGTAGAAAAACCTTCAATTGAGCCTTGCCCCAAGTCAATTTCTGATGACCAGTCTAAGCCACCACACATCCCAAGTAAGTCATCCCCTGTTATCCCTAAAAAGAAAGAGCTCCCAGCTAAAGACCAATTGTGGACTCTTAAATTTGATGGTTCCAAATCTAAAGCAGGAAGTGGAGCAGGGATTGAACTAACTAACCCAAAAGGGAAAACTTACTTTGCGTCTTACAAGTTGCAATTTGGCTGCACAAACAATGTGGCTAAGTATGAAGCACTTGCTCATGGACTTATGTTTTCTCATAAAAATAAAGTTATTGCTCTCATGGTCATGGGGGATTTTGAAGTAATTGTAAAACAAGTACGTAGCCAATATACATGTCATAACAAAAGATTGGCTGCATACATAAATAGAGTTTGGAACTTAATTGAAGACTTCGATGCTTTTGGGATTACTATGATCCCTAGAGAAGCTAATCAAATTGTAGATGCTCTTGCTATTGCTACTGGCACTTTGGAACCCATGCAAGACTCTAATCTGAAGAGATTTTCAGTTGAGTTAATTTCAGTCCCAGCCGTTTCGGACAATGTCCGACATTTTTAGGTATTTGAGGACGATCAACATATATTGGCCTTTTTGGCAAGTTCTGATGTTTTTGAAGGGTAGATAATAGATGAGTTTGAAAGAGATCAGGGAGATTGGGATCCTAAGAAGGATAGTCTAGAAGGGATATTGGATTTGAAAAGTAATAGTATTCCAAAAGGGATGGTTGCTTTAGAGAGAATATTTGATTCTGATCCATAGGCTCGTCAAAGGGTGCCCACAGAGAGTGAAGGAGGGAAATATGAATCTATCAATTTGACTCATTCAGGCCCTGAAAGGAATGTTCTTATAGGAAAGACTTGTCCTCAAGAAATTAAGGACAAGATAGTCAAAGTTTTGGAGCAGAACATTGAAGCCATTGCTTGGAGTTATGATGATCTAAAAACTTTTGATACTTCGGTGATCACACATACCATACCTCTCAAGCTAGAAGCCAAGCCCTTCTGTCATAAACAATCCCTGGTCAATGCTTTAATTGAGCCCTTGATCCAGAAAGAGGTGCAAAAGCTCCTATCTACAAGAATAATATTTCCTGTTAGACATTCTACCTGGGTGGCAAATTTAGTTCCTGTACACAAAAAGAATGGTGAAATCAGATTATGTGTTGATTTCAGGAATTTAAATAAAGCCTCTAAGAAAGATAATTATCCATTGCCTACTCTTGATGAAGTAATACAAAAGGTTAATGGATCTCAGATGATGTCATTCTTAGATGGTTATTCTGGGTACAATCAGGTCCTTGTCAGTCATGAGGATAGAATGAAGACCGCTTTCACTACCAAATGGGGCACATTTGCCTACCAGAGGATGCCATTCGGTCTTATCAATGCTAGGGAAACCTTTCAACGGGCAATGGATGTAGCTTTCAAAGATTTGATAGGGAAGTGTATAATTATTTATGTGGATGATTTAACCATCTTTTCCAAGAATAGAGAAGACCATGCTGCTAATCTCAAAAAAGTTCTCAAGAAATGTATAAGCTATGGTGTCTCCCTCAATCCAAAGAAGTGTGTGTTCAGAGTATCTGAAGGGAAACTCCTAGGTCACATCGTATCAGAGGAAGGGATATCTATAGATCCTGATCGAGTGGAGGCTATCTTGAAATTGACAAGACCAGGCAACAAGAAAGAAATGAGATCCTTCTTCAGAAGGATTAATTTTGTTAGAAATTTTATAACAGGGTTTGCGGAGATCGTCAAACCTCTAAATGAAATGATGAAGAAAGACACAAAGATTGAGTGGAGTAATGAGGCTAAATCTGCTTTCTCGCAGATTAAACAGTCTATATCTAAGGCACCTATTTTGACAAGCCCAGATTATCTAAAACCTTTTTATATCTATTCTTTTTCATTTGACCACTCATGTGCAACCATGTTAACACAACGAAGAGGAGAGGGAGAGGAAATACCTATTTTCTTCATGAGCTTTCCATTTAAGAATGCAAAAGTGAGATACCCACCACTGGAGAAACAAGCCTTCACATTGGTACGAGCGGTAAAGGAGTTCAGGCATTACATTCTTCGAAATCAAGTAATGGCCATAGTTCCAAATCCAGTTGTGAAGTCTCTCTTGATGCAAAGTGAATTGGGAGAGCGAAGAGGAAAGTGGATGGAAATTCTATAAGAATTTGACTTAGAGATTCATCCGATGAAACTCGTTCGAGGGAAAGGTTTATCAAAAGAAATGGTAGATGTGGACAAAAATATCACTTGTCAACAGTATACTGTCCAATCATTGAGGATGAAGAGTGCTCACAACATGCTTAAAGGGGGATCCATCTATAGAAAGAATTTTCAAGGGATTTACTTGCGCTGTTTAGATCAGCAAGAGGCCAAGCATGCCATTTCTAAGTTTCATGGAAGACATGGAACAGGGCATGGATCTGCGGATGCTTTGCCTCATCAGATTCTTAGATCGAGCTATTATTGGCCTTATGTATTTCGGGATGCACATCAACATGTCAGAACCTGTCATGTGTGTCAAACTTCTGCACCCAGGGAAAGAAATCTTGCAATGCCTTTCCAACCAGTGTATGAGGTAAGGCCGTTTTCTCAATTGGCCCTAGATTTTATAGGTGTTATTAATCCTAATTCTTCTACAGGTCATAAATTCATTTTGACTACAACCGACTACTGTACACGCTGGACTGAGGCCCAACCCTGCAAAAATAGCACCACAGAGGTGGTTATCAAATTTTTGACTGAGAACATCACAACCAAGTTTGGAGTTCCATTTTCTCTGGTATGTGATAATGGCCGGACTTTTTCTTCTGCTAAATTCATTCAATGGGCATATGAACATAAAATAATTTTGAAATATTCATCCAATTACTACCCTCAGGGAAATGGAGTGGCTGATTCCACAAATGAAAACTTGTTGGAAGTAATAAGAAAGCTGTTAGAAAACAATCCTAGGGATTGGCACACCCAGTTGAGATTTTCCTTATGGGCAGATCGAACCCGAATTAAAGTAGCTCTAGGAAATTTGCCTTTTAAGTTAGTCTATGGTCAAGACCCAGTCTTCCCGATCCATTTACAAATACCTGTTCTTAATTTTATGCAGGAATTTTATACCAAGGATGATAGGATCGAAGTTATATTATTTAATTTGCTTAGCATGGAAGAGCAAAGAGATGCTGCTTTGCAGCAGTTCTCTAAGTATCAGGCTGTCATCAAATGCTGGTTTGACAAAAGAGCCAAGATAAAATCCTTTAGGATATCAGATCTTGTATTTCTATGGGATAAAGCTAGAGAAAAGAAGGGACATCACCAGAAGTTTGATAGACTTTGGTTAGGTCCGTATCAAGTGGCTGAGATACTAGGCAAGAATGCTTTTCGTTTAAGTACCTTAACAAGAGAACCTGTTCCATTACCAGTTAATGGTCAGTTTCTCAAGCACTATTTTGGTTCATGAAAGGTCTGATGTTTTAAAGAGGAATGTATTATACTGTATCATATGTAATTAATTTTTTGTTTGTTTTTGTTCTTTTCTTTATTTTTGATTGTTTTGTTTTGTCTTGTTTCTTTGGGGATCTTCATTTTTCTTCATCTCAAGACAAGGGGTTGTTATTCAGAGTATGCTACTGGTACTAGGAGAGAAATTGGTTTAGGTATTTTCATCATCATGATTTGAAAAGGATTTCATTTTGAAACTTATGTTTTATGATCATTCTAATGTTGGTTTGAAAAGTTATTTAAGGATAGAAGATACATTGTGAATATCTCATGAACTATGATCAAAAAAATCTGTCACCAAATTAGAAAAACATCTGCCTAAGTAAATGCCTATCTATTTTAGGGTGGCTCTACCTTTGATTCAAGTGAAAAATCCGATTCCAAGACTATCATGAAATCCATTGTAGTTCTCAACCCACATTTCAGATTCATTGTATCTGAGTATTGAGGAAGGTGCATAAAAGATTTCCACAAGTGAAGCTTGAGTAAAAAAAAATGAAAAGAAAGAAAGAAAAGACAAACTCAATATCGAATGGGTAATCAAGTATCTCTATCGGGGATATGGATGCCTAGCTGGTAGTAGAGCAATGCTTTGAGAGAACTAGAGGTATCTCCATCGAGGCTATGGATGCTTGTCTGGCAATGAAGCAATACCCAGGATTTTATTGCACGATAGTTAAAAGACTCAACCTATGTAGCTTGAATCTTAGGTATAGTTGTTCAGGAGCAGAGAAAGTATCTATAAGGAATGATGCACAGTATACGCACACACTCAGATTCAGAAATAACTCACGAGCACATACATTTGAGATTCCAGCTCAACCTTATCTTATATATATATGATCTTATTCAAGTTAACGTGCTTCATAAGCCAAGTAGTTTTTGGGTGACTGAATTTTCTTGGGTGTCTTGAAAATGAGTAAACCATTTTCCCAGCCGAGTCACCATTTGTTATGCCTTGCATAACCACCCCATCATTTTCCTTGGTTAGAATGGGTCCCCCTTTATGTTTTTTTCCGTGGTTGTTTTTAAAACAAAGTTTGGAGTCTTTATTTTTCAATACTTTGTTTGTCTTTGGTTTGTTCTGTTGGAACCGGAACCAAATCGGGTTTTGAATCTTTTGTCAAAGATTGATTCCGATCCTTGTCCCAACGGTCTTTTGTTTACCTTTTAGTTTTATCTTTACCGGAGTCGGAGCCGAAGTGGAAGTTAAGTCAGAATTTATTCAAAGTTTCAAAATCAAATCTTGTTCTGCTTCAACCTTCGCTTTTTGGTCTTTCATTTTTACTTAGGTTTTTGTGTTAAGTTTTCTCATTTCAGTCTTTATGTTTTATTTTGATGTTTTGTTTCACTTTCTTCTTTCTTGGCGGAACCAGATCCGGAACGGGAACCGAGTTGGAAAATTGGACAAGTTTCTAAATCATTTTTCATCTCGATTCTACTCCCGCCATTTTTCGTCATTGACTTTACTGAAGTCACACAATTGTAATGTGTCAATTCCCTCTGTAGTTCCAACTCCACTCTACCACATTTATGGCATTAATTACAGGTGCGATGCACACGCGTAACTATGAGTTTTTACCTTAATTAGGGATTAACTCGAAGTTATCATCATTATTGAAAGAGATCAAGAGCGAATGAGAGTTGCAGTGGAGCATTTGTGCATGTGAATCGATCCAAAGAGAGACATTTGTGCATGGAATTGCCTCAGGGGATTGACCTATTTATTTGGCATTTAAGGTAGGGTTTTATGTTCTTCTCTTTCATCTTATCTTCTGTTTTTGTTTTTCGGTTGATTGGTTTCATACGAATTCGTGACTCTCGATTCTATTGTGAGTTCATGTGATTCATTTTCTTTCTCTTTTGTTTGGTTTTCTTGTTTTCGTTTTGCTTTTCCGGTGTGTTAGTTTCCCATTTGTTTGTTTTTCGTCACAGTCGTTTTCAAGTTTGAATCGTGACCGTATTGTGATGCCCTAGTTTTTAAAATATCATAGATTAATTGCATTTTGTACTTTGGTAGGGTTTGGTAGATCATGGTTTTACTTAGGAATCTTGTTTCACATTAGATCTGGTTAATTTAAATGGGGTTAAATTCATGCCCTAGTTATTTGGAATCGAGGGTTTACGATTTAGGGTTTTTGGCGTATTCCTATTTTAAATATGATGCCCTAAATAGTACAGTTGCCTCTTGGTCATATGGGGATGGTCTTGTATAAGTTATTTTTAAGCTCCTTTCCTTTTGATATGACCTAGTCCTTTAAATCATGAAGTTATTTATCGGCCTATTAAAATCTCTTATGATGTCATGGTTATTTTAGGCGGAAGAGGGATCATAATCAATTTAGACTTTGAAGCATAATTTTCTAATAAGTATTGATTCCATTTCCATCCCATCTCCGACTTTGCTTACAATAAGAAGCACACTCTCAAAATATTGGTAACCTGGGTGGAACCGGAATCGGAACCATAATTGAATTTGAAATTAGAAAATCTTCATGGAACTGAATCGGTTTTCGTTCCGATTCCGATTTCGGTTACCATTCCAACTTCGAATCCGGCCTCACCTTGTTATTATTACATGCTCAATAAATTTTTTGACTCCAATCCTGATAGTGTTTTAAAAGAGATTGTTTAGAATGTTTTCTGCTTGGTTCCGCCTCTGATATATATATAAAGGGTAAGATTCTAAAGCATATTTTGTGATATTTATTCAAGGATCTAATTTGAGGTTTTTTTGTAGGAAGCTAAGGAATGTCAGGAGTATCAGGAGAAGCTTCCCAAAGGAATCGACCAGCCAAAACTTGAAAGGCAACAACTAAGCCTAAGGAGATTAAGTCGGAGCAACTACCTTATACCTTGAGGTATAACCATAGGGGTCCTGCTGTCACTACAAGCAAGGTGGAATCAAATTGGGCGGATGTAACTGATACCAATTTAGGTCCATTCAATTTTGAGGAGTTATACTCATAAACATTCACTGAGGATGTAACAGGGAGGATTGAAAGAATAGTTGAGTTTGGCTTGGCTCACATCACTGTATTTCCTTTATCCATCCAATGCCCAGAGTTGATCATGACAACAATAGGAGCTTATAATCCGACCACTAGACAATGCATGGATTCATAGGACAATGTGATTATAGATCTAACTCCTCAAATGTTTCAGCACATGTTTAGTGTCCCTGATCCAAAGAACTTGGTACAGTTGAATGAGGCAGATGCTTTAGGGATATATAGCAAACACAAGGAATCCAACAAGGCTCATTTGAACAAGAAGTGGTTGAGAGTAGAGAAGAAGTCCTTGACAAAGCTCTCAGATCAACCAAAGAGGGTAGAATTTTACAAAGAGGTATCAGACCTGATAATGATGTTGTCTAGAGTCTTTGGGAAGAGGGATGCATTTCATTTCAAGGAATGGATGTTTCCTTCCATTCAAACAATCTTCAATTGCAAGCAATAGTTTGATTGGCCCATGATTGTCTCAGATACCATTCATGATCAGCTAACCAGAATAAGGGAAACCAAGAGCTTTGTCATGACTTCTTATGTTATCTATGCAACAGCTAGAGGAGGTATCTTTCTAGGTTTGAATAGAGTGGGAATATTGGGAGAAGCTGATGGACAAAAGAAAGTATGGGATCACTATGACCAGCTATCCCTATAGGTTTCTGAGACACAATTTAGAAGAGTTAATGATGCATTCTTACATGTAGTCATTAACCAACTTAATTGAGATGCCAGATATAGATTGAGCCAAGAAGCCATGGCCTTTCTCACAGAATGGGGATGTTGGTATATCCAATACCCTAAGTTCACTTGTTTCAGGCTGGCTAGATTTGAGGGTCATCCCCACTTACTTCCAAGGTGTTGCAGCAATAGGATGGTTCTGATAGAGTTTGTTTACCAAGCTCTGGGGGTTAATGCTCAATTTGAGATGAAGCACAAACCAAGTTGTCATAAGTTCCCCATGCAGTTGGGTGAATACAACTGCCCACACCTTGTGGGAGCTAGGGTGGTTTGCAGTGAATTGATACATTTAAAGTTGGGCTTGTATACTGCCTGAAAGAACTTTGATCCAAAGAAGAAAATGAATCCTTTGTTGGCTTCGATCTTTGACAAGCATTTCAACCTATTGGAGGAATTTTGGAGTGACCTTCAGGATGAATATGACCTCAAGAAAAGGAATTATGAGAGGTTTCCTTTTTCACTCATGGTAGAATTCATGATCAAGGATGATATTCCTGATACGTTGGTAGATGATGGAGTTGTGTTGGATCCATCTTATGAAGCATTGAAAATTGGTGCCAAAATTTTGGATCTGATAGATTGGGATGGTGAGGAGACTATTGACATCAAGTAGATAGGGTCTCCAGTCTTGGACAGGAGTATCCACTAGGCTATTCTAAGAGACAAAACTCCTCGGGGTCCGACTCCTAATAAAGGGAAGGGATATAAGCGAATTAAGAGGAAGTTTCCACCGAAGGAGTCTTTTGAATTCTTCCCTCCTGATATTGAAGAGATTGAGCTTGAAGCATCGACTCAAGATGAATCGAAGGCACAGGAGAAGGATTCCCAAATAGGGCCCATGGCTTCAACACCAACAATAGGTGAGTCATCTGCTCAAGTCCCTCTTACAGAGCAGCAAAGTAAAGAGATGCCTAAGGGAACTCTTCATGATATTGTTGAATCATTAAAGGGAAAAGGAGTAGAGATGGAGATCCATGATGTTGGAATGGACTCTGATGAGACTTTGTCAGAGAAGGATGCACAAGATAATATGCCTCTAGAGGAGGAAAATAACCATGTGCTAACAAAGGAGGATTAGTGGGCACTGTTTGAGGAAGAAAAGAAGGCTTCGAATGCTCAAGAACATGTAGAGGTAATGGAGAAACAAAAGGAAATTGATGTTAAGGCACAAGCAGATGCCTTATTTCAATAACAACAAGGATAAGCCAAGCAAAGAGTTGATGAAGTGCAAAAACAACAAATGCAAAAGGAACATGAGCTCAAGACCAAGGAAGAAAGTGACAAGCTCGAGCTGGTGTAGAAGATTTATGAGCTTGAAGAGGAAAAGGCTGACTAGCGGAGGGAAAGAGAAGCCCTTGTGGCTAAAATTAAAATAATTGAAGAAGCTCATAAGAAGAAGGAAGAGGCAAAATGCATACAAAAGGATAAAATTGTTGAGGAGCTTGCCAAACAGATACAAAAGGAAAAGGAAGCCTCAGACAGATTCAAAGTGTTAGAAGAAGAGGAACAAGTTGCTTGAGGAGAAGATATTAGAAGAGGAAAATCTAAAAAAGGAGCAAGAAGACAACATGGTGCAAGAGCAGAATGATAAAGAAGAAGCTAAAAAGCTTGCACGAGAGAATGTAGAGCAAGAACAACAAAATATACAAGAGGTTGATTCTCAACCTAAATTTTATGTGCTACAACCCTCTACAACTGCTGCTTCTTCTTCAACGGTAATGGCCACTACTCCAAGTGCTCCCACTTGGTTAAAAATTGATTTGCAAAAGAGACCAATAACATCCTCACAACCTCTTAATTGGGATGATATGATGAAGGAGATTGAAAAGAAAAGGTCCAAGAAGAAGGATAAAATTTTGCATTCCACTAGACTCACTGAAAGAGGAGAAATCATTGCTAAATGTGCAATACTAGTGGTGGATAAGGATGTGGGAGAGATGCAGCTGACTGATTACCAGTTAGGCATTGTCAATCTGGGAAGACCCACGAGAGATCAACAAATGAACTTGATTGATGTGGTAGCATCATCCACCAAATCAAGAATGATGAAGGATAAACAAAGAAAGGATGAGCTTAAGGATCAATTGGATCAATTGCATACTTTCTTGAAGAATGTTTGTGCTCCGAGGTCACAACAAATTGCTACCATTGAGACACCAATTTTTCTTAGCAAGAAAGAGTTGGATAATTTGGTGCAGGTAAGGAGTAAGGCAGAGATGATGGATAGATGGACTAATAGGTTAAATTGGGAGATAGGTGAAATTATGGGAACAATTTTGAGATTCACAAGTTGAAATTGGAGTTAATAGAAGAGATGAAGCAACATGCTAAAGAATTGGGAGAACAAGAAGAGGAGTACAAAGGGTATATCCAGAAGCTGAAGGAGATCAGTAAATTGTCAAAATCCACTCTTCTAGAATAGTCAATCCTTGAAGAGGACAACACAGATTTCTTGGAAAAGACCTCCAGCATAAGCCGGTTTCGATCTGACTTTTTGTGTAAACATAATAATGAAGTTGAAGATTCTAGCAAGGATCTAAATGAACAAATTGATGAGTTAGAGGTGGTTATTTCTATTATAGTAAATGTTGATATACAAGTAAAGGAAGGGCTACCTTTAAGTCAATTAAAAGAGAAATGGGATGAAAGACTTAAGGAGGTTGTGCAAAAGGGAGATGATGGAGAGGATCTGTTGTTGGATCGGTTAATGGATATTAAAGAAGAGGTGAGGGCTGCTAGAAGGGAGTTGACAAAGTTAAAAGACATGAGGGAGTTTGATGTTGCTGAACTGAAGAGAATCAAGTTCGAGGATAGTTGGATTGATGGGCCAGATTCAGATATGTTTTAGCAAGTCTTCTCTAGTTATGATGAGTACATTTCAAAACAAACTCCGCATGCTTGACTGACAGTCCTATCTCTGCATGCATAACTAATAGTTCTATAAGCGCATGGATTTCTTTTGTCCTCTATCTTCTTCTCTCCAGTTTAACTAGATCATCAATGTGGGAACTAGAGATCAATTGATTTGAGTTTCCAAGAAAATTTAAGTTCCAGAAAAGGTGGATCTCGACTTTAGTTAGGGAGAACTTCATATTTTTGTACATCTATATATACCCATAGTATACCATATTGTAAAGGTCGGCTAAGAAGAATAGAATTGGCCACCTGATAGTAGGAGATGGAATTTTTATAGCTTTACAGAGATACTTTGTTATTTTTTTATTACAGTTGAATACAAAAATATAGTTTTTTACGCAATGGTATTGGAATTAGGTTTATTTGATAAGGTTAATGAATTATATTTTATCTGTATGCCAGTGATTGTGATGAAGCATAAGTGTTTCTTATATGATGAAAATCATTAGAAGGAACCATATTTAAGGATTATTTCACTAGATTATTTATGGATTGAATTATTGAATGTCTGTTGATCTATGATCTTGGCGATAAATTAGAAGTTTTGTTCTTTTGAATCTTTGAAGTTTTTATGATGTGTGATTGTAATGGTTAAATTAAGCATCATAGATGCATGCAATAGTATGGATTGTTCTGTAAATTTCATTATATTATGGTTTTCTTGATTTGTTGGAAAAGCATTCGTTGTTGAAGATATATGCCTGGATATTAGATAATTTTTATTCATGTTTCACTGATGTACGCCCTGATCTATCTTTTTCTTTTATTTAAAACCCTCTTTTCGGTAAGAACAGTCTGATGAATTAATCATTGCTTGCATTCCTTATTACCAGCATAGGCCCCTTGAATATTACAGGTCCATGGACCAATTGAGTGACACCAGACAGTTGAGAACCAACTACCAGGACCTTGGGAGTTAAGCTACTATATGTTATCTTTTTTTTTTAGGATAAATAGAGTAGAAATATTATGTTTAAGCGTTGTTTGTGTCATTTTCACCATCAACATTCCCCTTTGGCATTGATGGAAAAACATCAAAAACTCAAAAGCACAAAACTCCAAAAACTCCAACTTCAAAGCTGCAAACTCCAAAAATCCCACTTTGTTTAGCAATTCAATTCTTCTTTTTATTTTTCTTTTTCTTTTTCTTTTCATTTTTCTTTTCCTTTTTCTTCCACTTTTTTCCATCAAAGGAAAAGGGCCAAAATTTGAACATTCTAAAACTCAAGTAAAAATAACACTTTTCACCTAAATTTTTTTCTTGTGCCTTTCTCTCATAGTTGGAAGAATCCTCTTCCAAGCTAGCACTATAGAAACCAATCTGACACTCATAATATCCAACAAAGTCAATAGTGTAAATGAGGATAACTAGTCCAAAGACAAGCATTGTCGTTCACAATCTTTTGCATCAGAAAGTATCCCGAAGAGATGATCCAATCAGACATCAACAATTTATTTGACCAACCGAAAAGTTATAACCAAGTCTTCCCTCTGTCTTTGAACAATCAACAACTCCTCTTGCAACTCACCAACTGTTATTCTCTATTTTCCATTTTTTTCTTTGAAGAGATCAAAACTCTTTCCAATATTATTCATCTTAGATTCAATAGCTTCAATTCTGCTTCTAAAATTATGAACAGTTGCAGGCCATCAGAGACAATACTTGTAGATGTCAGAAATCTCCTTAATGCATTCTCTTATCTCACCAATGTTTTTGGATAAATTATGTTTAGCTTTGACACATCTTCTCTCAATCATAGCTTCAAACTTATGTCCTTCAGGTTCTTCCAGCAACATTCTTTCTTCAACAACTTCTACTAGATCATCCGATAACGATTCAAAAACATCTGAAATAGTAATACCCTTCTTGAGAAAATAATCAACCAAGGCATCATAAATTCTAAGCCTATCCACCAAAGGGTAGGCAGGCCACATTTCACCAACCTTCTTCATATCACCTTCATTCAACATTAATCGAATATCATCTAGATCAAAAGATTTAGATCCAGGTAGAAATTATTCTTCCTTCTTCTCTTCTGAGATAGTGATGAAATCTTTTGTGTTAACTTTCCTTCTTTTAGGTTCTAGAGGGGAACCACCAATGACAAATTCCAGCTCCTTATTGGCGGAGGAATCCTCCTCAAACTGATTGGATACTATCACATTCGAGCATAGATTCATCTGTAGGGATGAGAAATAGACTTTGCATGCACTTGATTTATCCTCCATACATTCCAAATACATGTAAACTTTCTTTTTGACAGGGATGCTGGACTTCCACTTAACATTCTCTTTTTTCAGTAACGAACTCAGAAAGTAAAACACCAAACATTTGAGTAGAGACCCAAACCGAAAAGGATAACTCTCAACCAAAGACATTCTGACATTATCAATTACGTTTTCCATTACTAGGCTACACAAATCAAACCGCTTCTTTTCCTTCACCATCATGTGTGCAAGATATACAACAATAGCTGAAGTAGAACCTTCACAATTTCTGAAATATATTTTATAAGTGATGTCGTAAGCAACATACCTTACTGCATGATCAACAATGGTATTTATTAGTAGAGCTCAGGGGTCATTGTCGATACCGGTAAGTTCACCCACATCTCTATATTTCATCATTTTCTTCCCAGGGAGGTCACCAACATTGCACAAACCAGTAATTGCTTCTGTTCCTTCCTTTGTGATTAGATAGGTTTTTTCCAAAATGATGTTGCCATTCTTGAATCGAATCAACTTGAAGAAGATAGATTCTTTGTCTACAAACTAGGGAAATTCTCCCCATAAATCCATACCTAAAGTACTTACATTCTGCAACTCATCTGTCTTCAACCCTAGTTCCATTTATTTCATCTTATGATGATCAAACTCATCCAACTCTACTCCCTTCAGCTTCAGCAGAATACCACCACTGGATTCGCTTCCAATCAACACGGGTTCTATCATCGCGCTCAAGTTCTTCAAACTTTTATCACTTTGTGAAACTGCTTCTTCTCCTTCTTTGCAAACTGTGAGAAATGGTTTGAAACTCCATATTTTATCCTTAATTTCTCATAATTACTTCACCACCAAAACATGTATCAATGACACCAACAATTGTACTTCACTTTTCAGTCAGTCGGATTGATCTTCATTATTAAACATCACCTGAATCCAGCTTATTCATGTCTAAAACACATCAATCTTTCTTCGGAGAGGGGGAACCGATAGGATATGAAACGTAAAACTCCCCTTGAGCCAAGGCAATTGGATCAATTATTGGTAGGGCATGTACCAGGATCCGGTACCATGGAAGTGTTCTCCACACTTGTTTCCTTTTTCCTCCAAATCATGACTGTCTTCTTCTTGGATTCATTTGACTTTGCAACTTTCCTTTTGTTCTCAGACTTTTTTAGAGCAACATATATGCATGTGTTAGCATAATGTTTGGGTTGACTGTGCTTGTAACATCTTTTTCATGACTTAGCTGAGTGAACCCTAGGTCTGCACTGATTAGCTTTGTGACCATAACCATAACATAAATAGAAATAAGCATGAAAGAGATTGTTCATTCCATTCCTTCTTGTTGGATTAGATAATTCATTTCTGCATTGACTTGCTTTGTGACCAAACTTGTGACAGTTAAAGAATTCAGTATTTTGTTCCATCTTGCTTCTAAATTCTGCAACCTTATGTCTAAATTTTTTTCATAGAAAATAGCTACCATTGAATGATAAGTACCTCTGAGAATTTGGTTGCATGACCAAAGATATTTTTTTGTAGGTGCATTAGAGTTCCGTACCTTGCTTGTTACAACTGATCTTGCTTCGGCTTCAACTTATTTGTCTTCACCCTTAGTGTTATGATTTGAGCTTTCATCGGTGAATCCAAGTCCTCCTTTATCCTTGTGATATTTCTGAAGGGACAAGAGTTGATCCAAAATCATGCTACTTTCACATACTCTTGCTTCAGTTTTCAACCTTCTTATCTCTTGATCTAACTTCTCATTTTCTTCTTCTTTTAATTTGATGGTATCTTTGAGGTTTTCTTCTATTTTCTTCCATTCTTCTATTTTTTGTTTGATGATATCTTTGAGACTTTCTTCTGTCATTTTGAATTCATCTAGCTGAATCTTTAGATTCACAACATTTTCCTTTGACTCCTTTAATTCCACATTGACCTCTTTGCGTCTTGCTTTGAATTTCTAGATTTGCTCCCTTAGCTTTGAGATGCAAGCATTTTCCTCCTTGAGGTTTTCTTTCAATTATTCATTCTCAGATTTTGTACTTTCCATGTCATTCAATATTGACTTTAGTACTTCCTTAAAGTAATAATATCCTACCATTTGTTCAAACTGCCAAGATCTCCCTCAAGTGATTAAGCTCAATCTGCAAGGGACCAAGCTCTGATACCAATTATTGAACAGTCTAGATAACTGAGAGGGGGGGTGAATCAGTTATCTTAAAACAATTTCCTTTTCCTTATTTAATCTAGAGTAGACTTATACCAATCAGAAAATAATCAAATAGATAAGAAAATGAATGCGCATAACAACACCAATCACAATGTACACCAAAATTTGCATGGAAACCCAAGAAGGGAAAAACCACAAAGAATGCTAATTCTCAATTATAAAGCACTAGTTAAGGTGACACCAGTTAAGGTGATTTTTACAAAGGCTCACTGCCAAGTTGCTCACTATAGGGTGGCTCACTGTCAAGTGGCTTATTATCAGTGGGCTCACTACTCGATACAAAACAAATGATTACAAATAGTCTCACTGACAAAAGTGAACTGATGAAGTTGCATCTACATATGCATGAATTTAGTTATGATTAAGAGCACAATCTCTATCTACAACAAATTCGAGTAAGAATCTTTTGCACACCTTCCTTCCATAAACTTCACCCAAATTTCTACCAAAACAAATCACTCCTTCCTTCACACTCTTCTATCTATTCACATACATCATACTACTTCCATGCATACATGTCTTCAATCAAAAATATGTTCTCTATATATATGCATGTATATCCGTAGAACAAAATTAAGTTGGCCACATAATATCCTCATAGTCTTCTAAGTCAACCAAACACCATTTGAATTTAGATCACCACAAAATATGTTGGCATAAGGAACAACCTTAAAATATTCAATAAAGCCTTGCACGCTAGCACCAGACCCAAAAGATAGGTCGTACATAAGGATCTTCTTACCACATTACCAAGGGACCAAGAATAGGTCATACATAAGATAGCATAGTTTGAATTACATGAAATATATTTTGGAGTCGATGAGAATGCCACAACCAATACCAAATCTTGATTAACATCAATTGATAGGAATGCCACAACCAATACCAAATCTTGATCAACATCAATTTCAATACCAGCCGAAGAAATGCAGTCAGACATACCAAAACTTCTGGAAAGCTACAAGAATGTCTGGATAGTAAGGATACCCAGAATAAGCTTTAGATACATCAACCTATAGAAAAAAATTAGCTTTCAAATTTCTACATTAATTGGCTTCCACAGGATGTCCCAAAAAGGAATACTACCATATTCGGATCAAGGATAATCTCCACACAATGCAACGTCATAGCATACGACAGGATAGATCAAGTCTATACATCATTCAGAGCACAACCTTCCAGATCCAAGGTTTTGACATCAATGACAACAATGCTAAATCATCTCAACAACTTCTCAACAATATGCAGATGTTACACTATGATGCAAATGATATGAATGCACTTCTTTTTGTGTATTTATACACAGTTTTATGAGATGATCATGTATGCATATTGATGAATGGATGGTTAATGCAGATGTTTATGCTTATGATATGTTAATGTAATGCTTATGAGATGTGATGCAATGATTTAAGATTCGTAGAATAACAAATCTATATTATTCATCATAAGTTAAATGACAATGATGATGCAGGATGGATGCATTGATGATGTTTTTGTTGACTGTCATGATACCAGGTTAGCGTGGGGAGAAGATGGAAGAATAAAGAATGTCTTGACCATTGATTTTGTTGATTGCTTCAAAAATATAATAAGTCCATGATCCATTGAGACTTTATTAGAGATGGCAACGAGACAATACAAGATGCATGATGAATGGAGGATGATGAGTTGCTCATATATCAGGATTGGGATTTTTTGTCATTCCTTATTGTTTGATATAACACAAAGACACGACGCATCAAGCTATTAATAACCAGGATGAAGTTGTATCTAGTGTAATGGACTTTGACTCGACAAACAGATAGGATAATTCTTTTTCACACCTTGATATATGGACACCTTGTTGGAATGTAAGTTAGAAACTTAGAATATCATGATCAATGCCCCATTCCTTTCTCTCTAAATTGTTTTAATAGAAATCATTGAGAGGTCCTCAAAATGGTTCATTAAGATATATCATAAGAAAATATCAAGGACAAACAATTAGTGTTATCTATATCTCTTGCCAGTTTAAATTTATCTAAGGTGATTTCTGATATTGATGCCCATTGTAGGAAGGCTACATCCTAGGAAATGTTGCGTAGAGGGTTTTTTGATGTTAGGATGATGATGAGCTTTATGATAAGTCATTGATACAAACTTCACTGAAGCATTTACCTATGATTTAGAATTTAGATTTTAACATTTAGGTTCTTGCTTTATGACTCGCTATACTTGCTTTCTACTTTTATTCCAAAGGGTGAAAGTGACGATTGATTTATTATGGATAAAGGTTTATTTCAGGTGAAAGTGAGATGGGATGGATGGTTTTAGATTTTTTGAAATATTTCAATGTTTTTGGTATTTTGAAAATGTTTTGAGGTTGTTTTTGGTCTTTTTGAAAGTTTTATGAATGTTTCGGTTTTATGAGATATTTTGAATGTTTAGGGATTTTCCAAGATTTTTTGAGGCTTTTTAGAGTTTTCAAAATATTTGAGGATGTTTAGGTCTTTTGAATGTTTTCTAATGTTTTTGGTATTTTTTGATATTTGAATGTTTAGGGGTTTTCTGAATATTTGGATGTTTTGGGATTTTTGAGAGTTTCGACCAAGAACCTAACTTAAAAGACCTATCCTAGGGGTCTCAAGGGCTCATCAAATATAAGCCTTGCCTATGTTATACATGTAGAGACCATGTAGTTTGAACGACTTTACATATTAACAAGATGAGAAATGAACAGGTGATGGAATGCCAGTTTATTATGATGGACTTCTAAAGACTGACCTAGGGTGTCTCAGGGGCACATCAATGATGGCCTTGCCTACGTTCAAACTTTGAGATGACAGTTCGATAGGAGGGACTTTTTTTGGATTTTTTGATGTTTGACCTTTTTAGGGATTTTGATGTTTTCTGGATGTTTTGGATTTTGACTTTGCATTTTTGTGAATGTTTTTGGATTTTCAGCTATACAAAATTTTGATGTTTTTGGATTTTCTGATGAACGTTTTATGAATGTTTTGGGATTTTTGATAAGATTTTAAGAATGTTTTTGGGATTTTCTGATGAACGTTTTACAAATGTTTTGGGATTTTTTATAAGATTTTAAGAAAGTTTTTGGGATTTTCTGACGAGCTTAGGATATACAAGAACCTAATATGATCCATAACGAATTCTCCCAACATGACATGTTAGACTACTTCGATACAGGAAGGACAAACTGACCTTTGGAATATGCTAAGTAGTACTAAAGGGATACGATACTTCACATCATTAAGCTATGATAACGATGTGGATGGGCGATGGATGAATGGTGGTGCAAAGAATAGATGGAGGTGCTTTATTTAGGCAAGGCACCTATTTGTTAGGTTTTCACCAGGTTACTTGCCCAAAATGCCGTCAAAGTGGTTTCCACTAGAGGACAATTTTTTTCTTTACTTTTCAATCCTTTTTCTCATTTTTTTGGATTTTGATCACTTTTTTTTTGTATTTTTAGATTTACACCCTTCAAGACTAGGCATAAATTTTTTAGAGATGCAAGATGTTAGTTGGGTCCTACAAGGGTTCACCTTTAGGTGTTGATAGTTGATAGGCCCCTAATCCATAGCTTGTTGCCACGAAAAAGTGACCCAACCAATTAGGCTCAAACTTTCCTTTATTGTTCTAATCTGGTAGATTCTTCTAATTCTACTTTAGGACAAGATCCCCTACCTAGAAAGAACAAAATTTGATCCTCTTGTTATAGCTCCATTTTAGTTAGTTTTGATAAACTTTCAAGTGATTAAGAGCATCAAGACAATGCTCATCTAGGAATTCTAGCTCATTCAACCGAGATACTTTGTATTCTTCATCGGTGATCAAGTTTTGTAGTGACACTCATAATGATGAGAGCTCAATCTCAATAGGTAAGATAGCTTCTGATCAGTAGAACAAGGATTAAGGGGTTGAACCTATTGGCGTGTGGATACTGGTTCGATAGATTCAAAGAGCGGGATTTAGCTGTAGATGCCAATCACGACCAACTTCATTGACCATTTTCCTTAGGATCTTTAGGATAGTTCTATTTGTAGCCTTCGCTTGGCCATTGCCTTGGGGATAATATGGGGTAGAGAATCAGTGTTGAATGTTGAATATTTGAAATAGCTCTTTCACATCCTGATTCTTAAAGGGTGTTCTATTGTCTGAGATTAGGGTTTGTGGGACACCATAATTGTAGATGAGGTAGTTTAGGATAAAATTTTCAATTTTTTTCCTCATTATGTAGGTCATAGGAATAGATTCTACCCACTTAGTGAAGTACTCAATGGTGGTTATGATAAAATTGTGTCCATTAGATGAGGCTGGGGTAATTTTTCGTATAAGGTCAAGTCCCAACTATGAAAAAGGCCAAAGCGTGATCATTGGTTGCAATTCTTGAGTTGGGGCATGAATCGGGTCTCCATGTTGTTGACATTGGACACACTTCTACACATATTGATGAGCTTCATTTTTCATGGTTGGCCAATAGTACCCCGTCCTCAACAATTTCTTAGCCAAATTCATACTGCTAGAATGGGAGCCACATATACCATCGTGTATGTTTTTTAAAGCGATTAAGGCTTCCTTTTGGTTAAGAAATCATAGTAATGTTCCTTTGATGATCTGATGGTAAAGGGTATCACCTAGGATCTCAAATTGGGATGTTTTTTTAACAAAGGTATTTTTAAAGTTTGAGGTGATATCAGATGGGAGAGTTCCTCTACTTAGATAGGTAAAGATGTCATGATACCACGAGGATCCAGAACCAACAATGACATGTGAATTCAGATTCAGGCATTTCAAAAATTGGTACGAGAAGTTGTTCTACCGATAATTTGCATTGGAGGATGTTGTTCGGCATGTCCAACAATGACCTGATTATTTCCATAGCATCTACTACTCTATTATTCATGTGAGTAATCTACTCAAAAGTTATGTCTATAAAAAGGTCCTTCATATTCTCTACCATATTCTTGTAAGGAGTAAGATTTTCATCCTTGGTTTGATAGTCATCATTAACTTGGTTGATAACCAACTGTGAGTCTCCATAGAAATTCATCTCTTGAATCTACCACTAAATTTCCATCCTTAGACCTATGATTAGGGATTTGTATTCAACAATGTTGTTAGTGCAAGGAAATGATAGCTTGTATGACTTTGGGATAAAATCACCTTGAGGGGTGATAAAAATAATGCATGCTCTGGATCCATGTTGGGTGAAATATTCATCAAAGCACATCTTCCACTGAGTTGTGAGGTTGATAAGGAACATTGATTCATCGGGAAATTTGGATACCAAGGGGTTCTTTGCATACATGGGTGCTTCTACTAGTTGGTCTATGATCACTTGTTCCTTGATTGCCTTGTGCTCCACATATTCTATGTCAAATTCAGTTAAGATCATCATCCATTTGGCCATTCACCCTATGAGAGTTGCTTTAAATAACAGGTATTTCAATGGATTGATACTTGCAATAAGTTTGATTTGATGTGACAACATGTAATGCCTAAACTTTTGTGAAGAAAAAAATACTACTAGGCATGATTTCTCAATAGGTGAATAGTTCATTTTATAGCCCACGGTTCTACTGATGTAGTAGATAGCCCTTTCCTTTCCATTTTCATCATGTTGTGCTAGAAGAGCTTCTAGTGTTGCTGATGTTGTCAAGATATATAAGATTAAAGGTTTGTTTGGTATTGGTGGCATGAGCACTAGAGGTGTTAGTCGATAATATTTGATCTGCTGGAAAGATTTATCAAATTTTTCATCCCATTTATAGGTTATCCCTTTATGGAGAATATGTGAAAAGGGGTGGATTTAATCTGATAGTTGCGTTATGAACCTGCTGATGGACTGTGATCTTCCTTGTAATCCTCTCATCTAATTCAGTGTTTGTGGTGGTTCCATGTCAAGGATGGATTTTACCTTTGCTAAATCAATTTCTATCCCTCTTTGTGATACAATAAAGCCCCCTGATGTAACCCAAAATACACACTTTTGTGGATTCAGTCGTACCTTGTATTCTTCAAGCTTGTCAAAAATGGGTCCTAGGACTTGTATGTGCTCACTCCTTTTCCTTGATTTTTCCAAAATATCATCCATAGAATATTCAACTATTTTATGGATCATGTCATGGAAGATGAGGGTCACTTCTCTTTGATAGGTCACTCCTACATTCTTTAACCTAAATGACATCATGTTCCAACAATATGTTCCCCATGGACAAGTGAATATTGTTTTATGTTGATCCTCCTTGTCGATTATGATTTGATTGTAGCCTAAAAAACCATCCATGAGTGATAGAATTTCATGCCCAACCGTTAATTCCATAATAAGGTCAATGTTGGGAAGAGGAAAATCATCCTTAGGGTATTCTTTGTTTAAGTCTCTAAAATCATTGCAGATTATGATGCCCCTAGTGGGTTTTGAGACTGGTACTAGGTTTGAAACCCACTTAGGATAATCTATCGATCAGATGAATCCAACATCAAGAAGCTTTTGCAACTCTAGTCTCACTAAGAGTGTTATCTGAGGGTGCATCTTCCTTAACTTCTGCTTGATTGGTTTGGCTTCAAGATAAACTACTAAGTGATGCACAAATACTTTAGGATCAAGGTCGAGTATATCTGTGTATGACCATGCAAAGTTATCTCTTTTCTCTTTCAATAATGCTGCTAGGTTCTATTGTTCTTCATCCAGCAAGGATTTTCAACATAGAAAGTGATTTGGGGTGCTTCTTTTGTTCTCACATTCATTGGATTAGCCTTTTTTGCTAGCACTGCTGACTTTTCGAGATGCATTGCACAAAGGGGGAGATAAAATCCCTCATCCTTGGGTGCCTCAAAGAGGTTTTCACCCTCGGATATGTCCTTTATTTTTATTGTTTTAGTATCAAAGAGTTCCACAGTGTGGTCTTCACTCAAGGATCTGTATGTTAGTTGAATTTCATCAATTTAGCGATTGAAAGATTTAATTGTCTCCCCATAGTATGCCCCTGTGTCTAGTTCTATGTCAAAAATTTCTTTATGGTCTACCCATGATAGTTTGTCATGGAGTCCCATGAATTATGAGATCATTTCATCATTTTAAAATAAATCAAGGATTTTCAACATAGAAAGTGATTTGGGGTGCTTCTTTTGTTCTCACATTCATTGGATTAGCCTTTTTTGCTAGCACTGCTGACTTTTCGAGATGCATTGCACAAAGGGGGAGATAAAATCCCTCATCCTTGGGTGCCTCAAAGAGGTTTTCACCCTCGGATATGTCCTTTATTTTTATTGTTTTAGTATCAAAGAGTTCCACAGTGTGGTCTTCACTCAAGGATCTGTATGTTAGTTGAATTTCATCAATTTAGCGATTGAAAGATTTAATTGTCTCCCCATAGTATGCCCCTGTGTCTAGTTCTATGTCAAAAATTTCTTTATGGTCTACCCATGATAGTTTGTCATGGAGTCCCATGAATTATGAGATCATTTCATCATTTTAAAATAAATCAAGAATCGATGGTCCTTTTTGATCCAGGTCAATAAGTTGTGGGTATACTAGGCATAGTTCAGTTGGTTGATTAGTTAGAGAAAAGGATGTAATGTATATTCAATCAAGAGAGAGTTATTTTCAAATGGGTCATCAACATCAAGAGGGAAGTCATCTAAGGTTGTGTCATGTGGTGTAGGTAACCAAGAGGAAGCCTCAACCCATTTAGTGGAAGTACCTTTTCCAATAAGGGTGACCTTTCTAGTAGTACAACCTAGACCAAGATTCTTTAATCATTTCTCAGGAATGATAGGTTCTAGCAAGCCATTGCCATTCTGTCCTAGTTTCTCATTCTTGTTATAACCCCATTCCTTCATTAGCTACAAGCCTTTATTGCCATCTTTCATGGGAATAACAAGGACAGGTCATTCATCTTGATAGAGGATTTTAGAGACATCCTCCTCGTTGATATCTTCTTGATTTAGATCCCCCCACTTGGTGAAGCTAGTACATGCCATTTTGATTGTTTCAAGATCTTTGGTGCTAGATGTGGGTTTCCAATGAGATTGAGGAGGAGGTAGTTCTCCTAAGACAAATTTATCTTTTAGTTGCTTATAATTTCCACAACCATCATCTTGGATCACTGCTTTGATGTTAGGAATTTTCTACACAATGGGTGTATCGTTGTTGAGATAGATGCAAGGGATGAAAAATCAACAAATGAGGTAGGTGTGGGTGTAGGCCCTTCATAATTTTTAGGTACTTGGAGTATCTTATAGAAATTTTCCTCAAGATTCTTGCAGTAGTAAAAAGGCTCAAGATCTTCATGGATGGTAATTTCTCTACCCTCGAATGAAAACTTGACACATTGATGGTAGGTCAAGGCCACAACTTTTACGGCATGGATCCATGGTCGGCCAAGCAGGATGTTGTACAAAAGATAAAGATATAGAACTTGGAATGTAATTTCTATAATGATAGGTCCCACTTGAATGAGTAGTGCAATGATGCCTTGGGATATCCACTCTTGGTCGTCATATTCTTTGATAGGGGTACTTTTTATTTTCTCAATGGTATCTTTTGAGTAGCCCAAGTCTTTGATCAACTTAAGGGTACAAATATTCAAACCAACACCTCCATCTACTAAGACTCTTTTAACATTGTTCTTATGAATGAATACCTTGAGGTGTAAAGCATGATTATGAGATGGTTGTGATGGTAGGTCTTTTTCGGAGGTGAGAAGGTAATATGTCCTAACATAGCTTGAAACTAATCTATATCAATATCCTCAGGGACAAATGAATCTAATAAAGCTCTCTCTAATATTTCCCTATTTGTGGGGATAGTCTCAATAGTTCTAAGATTGATATATGTGTTGGGGTCTTCTTAAGCTAGTCTAAGAGATTATACTTGCTAGGATTTGATGTTGGAAAAGTAGGTTGTGCCCTAGAATGAGATTGGACTCCTTGGATAGTGACCCTTCCACATTGTGTAGTGACTCCACACTCTGAACTAGGTTCTTTGATGGTGACAATGGTAATGATGCTATCACAAGAAGCAACCATGTTTGAATAGCTATGCTACATGTTTTTGTAATACTTAACTTTTATGTTGTTGTTACCTTTATTATGATCTAGCATAGGGTTCTTGTATATCTTAAGATCCTGATTCCTAGCTGGTACTTCAATAGAGATGGTGTCATTCTCTATGAGGTCTTGGATGATATTCTTGAGTCTCATGTAATTTGTTGTTTTGTGTCCTTTGATTTTGTGTAAGTCACATAGATCATTCTCGTTGTACCAGGATGGTTTCTCTAGCGGTTCTTGGTAGTTTTCAAAGTTGGGTAATGTTATCAAATTTGACTCTACCAACTTTTTCATGATGGTTTTGATAGGTTCAGATAACTATGTGTACTTGCGCTTGGGATAGTTGTTCATGTTGGTAGTTCCCTATGTTACATCTCAGTATTGTTGATCTAATTGTTCTGAAGGGGTGTTGTTTGTTGCACATTTGGTTGAATTTTAGCAACTTGACTGTTGTTGGGTCTAGGAGCACTTAGGACCACCTTAGCATCTACCACACCATCATTTGTCACATTTTTGTTTTTATCCGAGACACGAGGTTTGTCATTTGAATTGGTTGATGGTCGGTTGTAAGATTGATTATTTCCCTGTAAGATTAGACCTTGTTTGATGTTAAGGGCTCAAGGGACAAGCTCGTAATAAGATGTGATGCACTACATTTTCAAGTGGAAAGAGAGATCAAGATCTAGATTTTCTATGATGATTCCCACTTTTTGTTCGTCGGGAAGGGTCCACTTGATTTTACTAGCTTTTTGTCTCCATCGTTGCAAGAAATTGGTGAAAGATTCTCCTTTAGTTTTTTTAACATTGTACAACTCTTCTATACTAACATCCATGTCAAGGTTGAAGGAGAAGTGATCGATGAACTTATCAATGATTTCTTGAAAGATTTTGATGTCAGGAGACAGATGAGAAAACCAATCCATAACATGACCTATTAAGCTTTGAGGAAAGAGACACATTGAATAGGAATAATTGTAAGCCACCTCCATGCACACGACATTGAATTCTTTAGCATGGTCCACAAGACTCCCTCTCCCTTTGTATTTATCGAATTTGGGGATTTCAAATCTGGGAGGGAATGACACCATTGTGATGTTTCAATCAAATGGATAAGGACATATATTCTATGTATGGGGATTCTTTGTCTTTCCCATTCAAAGGTCCTACATTGCTTGAGATAGTGTCTTGAATTGCAATGCTAAATCATCCTGCAGGTTTGGTGGAGGAACATATGATGGGATTATGGATGAGTTGTATGTGGGATTCTAATATGATGGTGTGTTGTATGGGGTGTATAGTGGAGTGAGGTTATGTGAAGGTGATTGAGGTGATGATGTATATGTTCCTAACACGTTTGTATTGACGATGTTTTATTGAGAATTATAGTAGGAACTTCGCTATTGTTGTTGCTGATGTTGGGCATACTGTTGAGCTAGTAAGGCTTGTTGTTGTTGTTGCACCAATAGGGCTCAATGTTGGGCTTGATGTTGTTGCTACGCTACAATGGCTTACTATTGGGCTTGATGTTGTTGTTGTGTCGTGAGGGCTTTCTATTGGGTCTGATGTTTTTGTTGTGCTACTAAGGATGATTGATAAGCTCGATGATGTTGTTGTTGTACTAAGGATGCTTGATAAGATTGTTGTTGTTTTTGTTGTTGTGCGGATAAGGTTGCTTGTTGTTATTTTTGGATGGATTTTTGTGCTTGTTGTAAGGCTAAGGTATGGGTTTGTAATATAGGACTAGTTGGTTATTGGGACATCTGCGATGGATTGTGGGCATTGATGTTTTGGATGGGTTGTGAGTTGGTGATGAGAGGTTGGGATTTCCCTTAGTTTAACATTCCTTTTAAGATGGTGGATTGAGGTGTAGGAATTTAGGTTTGAGGTTCCATTTTATTTTGAATAGTGAAGGTGACCGTGGGGAAAGATGAGGATGTTGTCGTTAGATTTTGCAATGGTAATGACATATTAGGGCCTTGAGTCCATTGATTGAAAGGATTCCCTAGACTGATGCTTGGGGGACTTCCTTGTGCTTGGGAGGAAGTCAAGGTATTTCCTTGATTGATGGGTTTCATAGCCAAGGTGTTGTTTTGACTTGGGTTGATGATAGATGGGTTGGATGTGTTTTGTGATGCTAATGGTATAGATGAACCCATGGGAGGATTGGGTAAAGATGTCCCCATTTGCATTGAGGGTTGCCTCTATGATATAGCATTACCATTCCCTTGTGTACTATATTGAGATACTTGGTCCATATTAATTTGTGTGATGGTGGTCATACTTGTGGTACTCATGGATGTGGATGAAGAGGGGTGTCCTCGATAGGTGGAGGTTGTGGTGGAGTAATGAAGGTCAAGAGGTTTATGTCGGTGCTTCATATTTTTAGGGACGTGAGTAGCACCAAAGGTAGGTGTCCAAGTGGTAATTAGAGGCAGAGGATTGGTATCAAGGGTACCCACGAGTGTGTTGCTTTCATATGGAAGAGTTAGACCAAAGTCCTTGGCAAGGCCAACTGCAAGACTAGGAGTAGATGTTTGATTTATCCCTGATGGTGGAGTTGTGAAGCATTGTGCCAAACTTTGGGCAACAAATGATGGGAAAAGAGGAGCTATGTTTTTAAAGGCTTTATGTTCCATGATTTCCCCCTAGTAAGTTCAAAGGGACTATTTGTGATGTCCGCAATCACATATGGTCCCATCAAAGATGATGGTTGTTGTAATGGAATGAATTGATTTCTTGGACCAAATTCTACAGGATTTGGATCACTTGAGGGAAATGTGACTTTGGTTTTCTCCATGATTCTCTTGTATTGTGATATTGTCTTTACCATAAATTTTGGGTCACTGATGGGAGAGTTGTGTTGAGATTTGTAATGTTTGAACTCTCTAGTTGACTCGGATCTAGGTAAAAGGGATGACATAAGTCTTTTTTGAGCAATGATGATAATGGGGGATGAAAAGATGGGTGATATGGAAAGTGATCTTTGCAATCATTTTGGGACAACACTTTTGACTCGAGTTTGATGTTTTGATGTTAAGATAAAGGATGTTGATGAACTTGGGAATATCTAGGGTAGACTCATGACCTTAAAGATAAACTAGTTCAAAGATTATAACTAACTTAGCTAGGTGCATGGAAAAGGATACATTTCACATACAACATAGCCAAGCTAGAGGATGGTTTCATTGATGTTGAATTCAAAAGATGTTGGTGTATTTGAAATTTTTACAAAGTTTGGTGAAGTGAAGGATGAAATTTGATGAAGGGGTGGATAAAATGTTTGACCCAATATTGACTTAGAATGAACCTTTATTTTCCAAGACCAAGGTAGTGAGAATGATGCTAGACCTTTAAAATGTTCAAATCCTAAAGACCCAATGTTGACTTAGATGAGAGGATAGATGGGGATGTTTAAAAATATTTGTTTCCTCCTAGCTCGAGCATAATAGTTTCTTAACAAGAGGTTACGATTTTAGTAAAGTATTATAGCCCACGAGTTGCCAAACTTTGAATTATGATGTCTATGCCTGTAATGACAGGATGTAGATCTTACCTTACAAATTTTGATTGTATGATAGATCATTCATAGAAGCTCAGTATTGTGAAAAAGACCAGGGTTTTGACTCCAAAAGAATGCATATAATTCTAGACTATACCTTGAAGCGTGTCCATAAAATTTTTCTACCAACATGTCTCTATTCCTGTGAAGTGCTAAAAGGTGTTTCTTGAGAGATTTTGGTTTTAGATGTTTGAGTTTAAAATGATGACCTGTTGACCTTATTTTGGAGATTTCGATTTTGCATGAGATCATTAAAGAAGAAGAAGGTATTTATTGCCACACGGGAGGTGGTAATATGGGCATCCTAGCCAAAATATCAACTCTACATTCTTCTTTATCTAAGACGGTTGTAACGATTCTCCATTGATTAGATGTTTCCTTGGTTTCAAAAGTGAAGCTTCTCAAATTACTAATAATATTTATTTGTTCTCCTTCAATGAATTCAAATTTCAGTTGAATAATAACACTTGTAAGGTCGGGTTGTTGAACGTGAGCGATCAGTCTCCAAATGGTCATGTGGGGTTCAATTGTGTCAAGATTATCTTGCTTAAGTGAATTAATTCTACACACTTGTCTTGATTATGTTTTCAAACTAAATGCTTATGTCAAAAAAATCATAACTTTTAAAATGTCCATTTCATGAAAATCATGAGATTAGAGCCATAATTGCCTATGTTGTCTTTGGGAAATATGGATTGTGATTAAGTCAAGATATTTAGAAATTGATAAGGATAGAAACCCTTAGGACAAGCAATAATATCAAGGATAATTCAAGAGGTATCCATATTTAAACCAAAGTGTTTGAAATTTTGAGGGAGATAGTGAATGTTTTTGTAACATTTTGGAACCAAGCAATATATCAAACTAACTCACAATCATTTACAATCCTAGGTTTGAAATAGCTATACTTGTTGAGTCCCCACTTGGATTTCTCCAAATACTAAACAATGCGAATAGTTAGAAATTTGGTGACATTGGCTCCCCCTTTCTCAACACACACTTCTCAGGACCACCAAATCTCAAAATCCTTAAAATCCGAAGATCAAAAGGATTTTTCCGTTTCTACAATTGAAGTAAGAATGTGGGGCAGCTTCAGAATAATTGTTCTTGCACCAACAAGTATTAAGGATTTTGGATTCTAAACAAAGGTTCGTAATAAGGGCTTCCAGTTTAGGGGATACAATGATAAAATTCATCAAGAGGTCTCCAAACCCTTAGAACAAGGGCTTTACACATCATAAAGAAAATGGGGGAGAACTATCATGTACCACATCCCATTGATCGTAATTTTCATTGCAACCACACATTTATATCGCGGTTTGGAAGAACTTGGAATTAGTTCATTATCGCTTGGGTCGTTCCCTCCTTTCGAAGCGGAGAGGTAGACCCTCTAAAGATAAACAATAGCAAGGAAGTGCATTCGTAGTTCGATCATCTCCACTTGTATAAACAAAGAGAGAACACACGCCACGTATTTTTCTCATACTTGCAAAGGGGCTCAATTTTAATCCAAAATGAAATATCTGTAGGTGATTTTCCAAAGTGTTAAGGAATGTTTTTGTTTCTCAAGGTCACCAAACCATGCAAGAGGGTTGCATACGCATCAAATAACAATGTTGTAAATCAAGACATAGAAAACACTTGTAAATTTCAACACCTCAACAAAGTGATGAGTTCGTTTTAAGCACCAAATGAAATATGAACTTGTCTTGTTCAATTTTAAACCCAAAAGAAGATGATGAAATGAGGACTCAATTTAGTTCCATTTGAGCATTCATTTTAAACCCAATTGCAATTTAGTGAGGTCCTAAAGAATAAAGTAGAAAGCATGAAAATTTGGGTTATAATTTCCCCAAAGCGTTAAACGCTTGTTACAATCATAGAATTTTAAGATAAGAAAGCTTTCTTCACTTTAGCTCCATGTCGTTCAACCTAAGAAAACTTTTTAGTCTAAAAACTAGAACAATGTTAGAAATGCATTAGTGATTTGATGAATCGAGAAAATTGAAGCACATGCCAAATAAATGATCAAAAAACTTCTTACCTTGGTTGGGCGTCGTTGCACACGATAGCGTCACGATTTGAAATTTGGGCGTCGCTCTACGGAAAAAACAAAGAGCATGATAGCGTTGGTATTTGGTCAGGCATCACTATAATAGATTTGGGGGTGTCACCATTTGAAGTATTTGGTACCTCTATATTAAATCAACATCATTATTTCAAATTGAGATAGCATCGCTATATGGCGACGCTCTTTAAATTGCATTGTTGTATTTGATTTGGGTGTCACTGTAACCTATAACAAAGCAAGTGAACAAAATTCGAGCTAAAAAAAGATTAGATTATCGATTCAACCTCCTTCTAGCACTAGAATGTGAGATGAGGATTGTCAGGGTGGGTGTATTAAGCTTGATCCAAGATGAATCGAAGCATAATTTATCCACTAAACCTCAAACGTATAAACAAGATCATTCAAATTGAAGGTTTAAACTAAGCATTTATTGAAAATCAAAACTACAAACTATGAAAGCAATTAAATGCCTACTCTGACCTATTTGAAACTTATCTTGTTTTGGAATTGGTGTCGTGTTGATGTGGAACAATGACCCTTTCCCAATCTTGGGAATAGTGAGCCTATTTCAATTAATTCTATGGAGGAGAATCGATGAAACCATTGTGATAAATGGATAAAAACCTAATTTATGCTAAATTAAACATGATGCAAGCTAGATTAACATTATTTTATGCTAAAATTGATTTAACTATGCAATTTCTAAGCTAATCTAAGCTACTTCTAAGCTAAAAGATGGAAACCCTAATTTAAAAACAAACTAAAACAAGCTAAAAGTGAGTAAAGTATGAGTGTGGATTCAAGTGGATTCAACAACATAAGTTTGCAATTGAAAGATGGATCCATTTGTCTACAAATAGTGTTATATTAATAGGAAAGCAAATGAGAAATGGAGCGTTGAGATTGAAAAGATTAATCAACGGTCTAGGATGGAAGGAAGAAGAGGCATGGATCATGGATTCTCATCAATATATGAGAATGCAAGATGTGAATTAATCAAGGGCTCACATTTGTTCCAAACACACTTTTGACCTACACACATAGGTCACAAGGTGACTTGTTCAAGAGGTTCAAGGTTTAGCTTGTTCAAAAAGCTATGTGAGATGATTCGAGGAGAGAGAATATTCTTTGGAATAATCTTATGGGTGAGGATACAAATATTTTTCAAATTAAAAGAAATTTTTAATTGTGCAATAAAGGAGGTAAGGAATATTCCATGGAGATATTCCCCTTTTAGAGGAAAAATAGATTAATTGTTAATTAAACAAGGTTAATCACACAATTAGGAGTTTCTAGAGGAATAAAGTGATATTCATTAAATTAAATAATATAATGAATGGGGGAGAGATGAAATAAAATTGAATGAAATAACTTAGGTTTTTAAAATTAAATTAGAAGACTTAGGGAATTAAATTAAATATTTTGATTTATTTAATTTAATAAGATAAATGTTAGCGTGAAAGGGGGTGAATTAACCCGATTTGATGAATTAGGATAATAGATGCAAATGAAATAATTAATTAAATAACTAGGCTAATTTTATCAATTTAGTGAAAAGGGGATGGGCTTCAAGAGGAAATGATGTTAGTATCTCTTTCAAGTGCATGATATCATTCAGGACATTTTTCAGTGTCTACAGGATATTCCTCCACAAAAAGGATATTGGAAAGAGAATTGGAATATTAGAGAGTCTCTTAGCTTGTAAGGTTGTTTGTTATTTAATAGATTTTTTTATGAATGATCCGATTATTGAATCTATGAGATAAAAATTGACAATGAACCTAACTTTGGGAAGAAGTATATTCAAGGTATGTCATTGAGGCAACAAAAAGGCAATATAAAGCCAACAACAAGGAAAGAAAAATCATTTCGAGAAAGCAAAATTTTTGCTAGGATCTCAATTTAAAGTTGATCAAATGTTGTGGAAACACCAAGGGGGAAAGAAAGAGAGTGGATTGACTCAAATTAAGTACCCCACCTAACAAAAATCATGAATATATTTTTGATTTGGAAGAACTTTTGACTTTTTCGTAAGTCATGATATCTATTAAGTCATGTATATCATGACCACAAGGATAAAGTAATGGAATTTTTGGACAAAAATAGTGGAAAGGTCAAGGAATGTGGCGTATTATCACACCATACCTTATATATTTTTTATTAAAAGATCAAAGTTCCACTATCATTGATGCCTCGAGAAAGGATAGGAACATAAATTGACCATGAAAGGGAAGATCATTGCCTGTGGGATTGGCAAGGGAAGATCTATATCACTCGTGATTTTGAAGAAAGTGTCTCTACACTCCTATATTATACCTTATACGGGGGATACAGATAATGATGTTATTTCTATACATAGGTAGTAATACTACATATTGTGAAATATATCCATGTTGTGAAGGGACTTGACACTGTAGCTTACTATGTGAAGGGAACCTTGGGAATGATAGGGTTAGCATTGCCAAAGTAAAGGTATGATAGATATAGTGTGACGTTATGTGAACCGCATCAAGTATCTTTACTAGAATGATAATTTGATCATACTTTATACTCGAACAAACCCCTAGGTTTAGGATAACCTATTTGGGATGAGAATTTTATTTGATTAAAGAGAGAAACCTTAGGTTAAGTTGTACCTATTGGGTTGGGATGTGTACTAGACTACTCATTGACACTAGTAGGTTGGGAATAACTTGGTTGCCTAGGTTATACATTTGGTTTTGATTGGAACATATAGGGTTAGAGTAACCTATAACATCAGACTAGTCATTAATTGATGTATTTATCCTAGGATTAGGGTATACTAAGGTTGGGACTCACCTATGTGATTAAGTAAATCAATTAAGCTAACGAGAAACATTTTTTCTTGGTAATTAGGTATGCAATTAAATTTGACATCTTCTAGGAACCAACATGATTGTACGTGGATTATTACTCAAAATTAGTACCAATTTTTGTTTGGAAAGTTAGATTGAGTTGAAAGATGGATTACATCTTTGGAAATAATCTAAAGAAGGAAGAAATCCGAGTTATGGATGTCCTAAGATAAAGGATATTTATCTCCGCAAAGTTTCTAACCATTATTAGTTGGGAACTAAATGTGGCATGAGACTACAAAATAGGTTTTCATTTAGTCAAAGAATAGACTATTATGGGATGTAAAAGAACCTATGTACCGAAAATTTTGGAAGATTAGGAATTGATGTCAGAATTAGGACATTGGAACAAAAAAGTTATTTGTCGAATGAGGAACCGCTAAAAAACCTAGAAAAAGGAGTATGATGCTACTGAGTATATAGCAAGATAATGTCTAGTGTGCCATAAAATGAAGATAGGATGTCGTCATTGGTAGGAAAAGTGTACTCTCTTGAGATTCTAGAGAGGAAGTGGTTGAACACAAGATAGTTTAACCTATCTATGTCAGTGAAACTGACATAATGTTGTGGTGGAAAAACTCACCAAGGTAACCAACATTGGTTGGAAACTTGATTTTTGGTATTTCGGTCCTAAGTAATATATTGTGTGAGGTGGTTTCTTAGTATTCCCAAGAATTTTTTCTCAGTTGTGAACAATAAAATAATAATAAGTTTTTGTGGACCATGATCATACTATGAGACATTCAATTGAACAAATACACAATATATTCTTGTAGACGAATAGGCAAAAGTAGTAAACCAAATCTTGAATGATTTGTTGAATACTTATAAACTTCTAACATTGAGGTTTGATCCATTATATGGAAAGGAAGGTTGGAAACTCTATTAGGCTGAAATAGGCTAAGAAATAGGGTTAACCTTAAGCTAGAAAGGTTTTTAAATAGAATAGAAGATCAAAAGATCAATGAGAAACCATGTTGATACAAAGATTGAAATATGAAACAATATCATTATGTTTGAAATTTGACATGTGTCCAAGAGAAATTTTATTCTCAAGATGGACAAGTAGTCAACAAAAATACTTTATGGTTAAGGAAAATGGATGTGCAAGTAATGGACAAACTCAGCTTCTAAGTTATCTAAAAGTGTAAATACCAAAGGGAAGGATGGGACCCATGGTGTAGTGCACAATGCACTATTATTCCTTTTCTATTTGGATTATACTAAGGATAAATTTTTGGGCCAATGAGAACGTGATTTCTAGTCACTATAATATATGTGTCATGTGTTATTCAGATATTATTGTACATGGGATGCACATATGAGATATTATGAATACAACGCATAAGCTCTTTGAGAAAGAGTATGTGTGAGGCATACAAGTTTTCCCTATGCGATAGCAATGACACTCGATGCAAGGTCCAAGAAGGACAAGGTTGCAAGGAGTGATGCTACATAAGATGAAAGTCTTATAAAACTTACTTATTTTGAGAATGGTAAGTAAAACTTTTATTTGAATTATTTGTATGTTAAAGTGCAATAGATCATCGGGGACAATGATTCACAAGGGGGGAAGTATGTTACACCCCGTCTTGTTATCATTGTTTTACTTTTACCTTCACAGGTAAATAGGTTAGTAAATGAAATCATGAGTTTGATATGTTTGCTAAAGAATGGAATACTGAAATAGGTATTATGTAAAAGTATGGATAAATGCTTTGAAAGAGTAATTATGTTTACATTGATGATGAACATGTATTGCTATATGAATATGCTTAAGTAATAATGCATGTGGATTTATTATGAACATCTAATTACCATTACAAATGTGTTGAGTTGGTTACAGGAATAGGTTCATTCCTCCAAGAGGAGGGGAAGTATCACTTAGGAGAAGATCTTAGTCGGGTAACTAGTAACGTAAACTATCTGAGCTTACACACACCACAATAGACTAATTGAGTCAAGTTATTATGTGGTAAGTTGGTAAGTCATCCTTAGTTGATGTGTCTACATTAGTAAGAGTCTTGTTTACTATTGAGTGCATTATTGGGTGATGTTTATCTGTTTGAGCTTGTGAATTCTTTCCTTGTTACTATGCTTGTATCGACGAGAAGGATATATGTGGAATATGTATATGTGTAGATATTTCACACGTAGGTGCATATCAATACAATAGTAATTATGTAATATTTTGGTGTGTGAATCAAATGTGTATATATATATAAAGTATATACATATATCCATATGTACATATGTATCGATATACACATATGTATCGATCTGCACAAATGATGGAAAATAGGCATGCCAATACGAATGTATCGATATATGTGTACATGTACATAGAGGCATATATTTTTATATATAAATATATATGTACAAAATCAATATATTTTACTTATTATTATGTGATCGCTATCTTGTTTGTATTCATTTGTATATCAAGTGTATACATACTTTATTGGAATATGATATATATGAATATACATTAACATATATATATGTGTGTGTGTGTGTGTGCAAGTTATTTTTCCTAATCTAAGATGCAAAACTAAATGAAATGAAACAAGGAAAAACACAAAAAAAAACACTCAAGATTAGGCCTAAGATGAATTCAAACAAAGCACAAGAAAACATAACTTTTTACCTTGTTCAAATTGATGGTTTGGTTGGCCCTTGTTTATGCTTGAATGTGTCCTCCTTCGTTGTAAAAATAGATCTAAATGATGCTCAAAATGATGCTATGAAGATGAGGAATCCAATGGTGGATGTGGGTATTTGGATAGATACAATATGGAGGCTCTAATGGCTGCAACAATGGTGGATTCTTGATGGCCAAGTGTTTTGAATGCTTGATTGATTGAATGATTGCTTGAGTGTTGATGTCAAAATGGAGGTATTTCCACCATTTTTAGGGGAAGTGTCTCTAAATCAATGGAGGGTTAGGATTAATCCATGATGGAGGAGATCAAGCATTAGGGTGAGTTGAGAGCTCACAAGCCCTTACAAGCTGACATGTGGCGAGTGACATGGAAGGGAAGGAGTGAGGTGGAGATGATGTGGAGGTACTATGATGTACCTTGGGAATGGAAAAGATCTCCTCATAAAGGAGGTCCTTGTCCACATGTGCCTTGAGAGGACATGTGAGGAATTAAAAATTCCTCAGAAATCTTCATGGGGATGAGAAAAGGAATTTAAAATTCCTTGAAATGCCTTGGAGGAATAAAGGTGAATTAAAAATTTACATGAGGAAGGGGATGCATTCTCCAAAAGGAGAAAGCATTTAATGTAGGTTGACTAAGGACACATGTCATAAATGGAATGAAGATTAGGTTAGCTTAATTAGGTAATTAAGGTTGTGCAAATGTGGGATTAGGCAGGCTAATGAAGGGTTAAAGGTAAGTGGGAGATTATAGAGGACATGACTCTAATGATGATTAGGGGTGTGCACATCCTAATCATGGATTAATTAGATTAATCTAGATTAAGGAGGATTATGGAGGATGTGACATGAGGAGAGAGAAAAGGGGTGAATTAAAAATTGATTTAATTCACATGGGCTAATGACTAAATTAAATAAATTGGTAGATTTATTTAATTTAGAGATGAACAAGGTAAGGTATTTGGTTGATTAATTAAATACTTAGGGGACATTAGGTTGAAGTTAAATATTAATCAAATAATAAACTAGTTGATTAATATGGATTAAGGATGTAGGATAGAGGAATGCAAGTTTGAATTTGACCATATGGAAGTGGTCAAATTTAGGTGTCTACAATATGCTTTGAAGTCTATTATCATTAGCAATGATTATAGGCCAATTTGTTAACTTAAATAAAGTTCGAGTATATAATACTTGTGACTGTATTTTAGAGGCCGAATATTACTCGTGTTGTCCATGCATAAAAGAATGAGTATTCCACAAAGCAACTCACAGTGTTACACCCCACTTGTGTAGTTCCTATTTACTATTACTACATAGGGTAAATATGAATGTAATGTGAATTTCGGAGATGAATAAATTATGCTTGTACCTTGTTATCAATATTAATTTTATCTCATTTGATGTTATCTTAGTTGATGTTATTTCATGGGGAAATACTGCATATATGTGATTGAATGGTTATTAAATTATTATTCTAAATTTGGAGATGTTTATATGTACTGCATATGTTGTGAAAAATTGACTGTTGTGTGCATGTGTTAGTGGATGTAGGTATGTGTTCCATTCCTCCAAGCGGAGGGGAAGTATCACTCAGGAGAAGATCTTGGTTGGGTAACAAGTAAAAGTAAAATATTTGAGCATATACACACACCACATTAGAATGATTGAGTTGAGTCAGTTTGTGGGTAGTTGGTAAGTCATCCTTAGCTAATATGTTTGTATTTGAGAGTCCTGTTTACTACTGCATGCATTATAGGGTAATGCTTATCTTTTGAGCTTTTGAGGTTTTTCTTGTAATATTATGATTATATTGACAAGTGGGATTTAGGTAGAGTATATGTATATATATGCACATACATGTCAATGGTATCTAACAAAGTGTATATGCACATGTATAGATGTACCTCACATAAACACTTATCAATATGATGGTAATTGTGAATGGCTATATGTGAATTGAATGTGAACATATATATATATATGTATGTATGTATAGTATATACATGTATCCATATGTATATGTATATTGATACATGCATAGATTGGAATATGGACACACTCATACAGATGCATCAATATAGATATACCTACATATACATGTACATAGAAACATATACATTTATACATATATATATGCATACATTCAATATAATGTGTTTTTTAAATACTATCTTTCTTGTACTCTTTTATATATATATATATATATATATATATATATATCAAATATATGCTTATATTACAATGACGAGGTGATTGGGGATGACGAGTTGATCCACCGAGGTGAGGAGGTCTGGAAATTCTACCACGAGCACGTAGTACCTTGCCAGGTAGGCTTCAGATCCCATCCTTGTGATTTTGTTTGAATTTCAGAATGTTTTTAATTTCAGGATGGGGTAGACTAGGTGTATGAACTCGCCACCAAAGGGTGGATTTGCCCTTCTGGCAAGGCACATTCACCCATCGGGTGGATTGGCGAGGAAAAGGGAAGACCCATGCACCACAGGGGTGGGCATGCTGGGAGAGAGGCGATTGTGAATTCGCCTCTCTCAAGAAAGTCCGAACTTGCATGATGTAGGGGCGGGAGCAAAACAAGATAGGTGATTGCGAAATCACCAACACCAAAAAAGGGTGAATTCAAATTCGCCAAAAGGATGAACATACAAATGTGAATCCGCCTAGAAGGGGCATAGGCGGATGTGAATCCGCCACTAGGGGAAAAGGGCGAATACATATCGCCACTTAGGAAGAAAAGACAGAGGGGTGATTATGAAATTTTCCATAGGGAAAAGGGGTGCACATGATTTCTCCTCTGAGGAAAAAAGGGGTGGATCTACGCCCGAAAAAGAAAGGGGTAGGTGCACTTGGAAAATAGGAAAACCTACAAAAGGAAAACACAAGGGTGAGCATGCATGATGGACAGGTGAACGCTCTAGGAAAGGGAATGGGCGAACTCGCCTGAGACAAGGGAAAACTCACCAAACCGGGACGGAGATGAAAAGGAAAGAAAAGAGTAATGAAATGTTAGAAAGCCCGATAGAATGGTGGGCATGGATGTAGAGTTTCAAGACTCTAAGGACATGAGAGAGGCATTCAATGATGTTGGAGGTGACCTTGAGGGTGATGACCCAGGAGGATCATGCGGCATTAGCTCATGCCAAATTACTACACATGTTGGGATATCCCAACATCAGAGCACATAGACCTCTACTCATAACATCGATGGAGCGGTGGAGCTCCAAGACCTCAACTTTCCATCTCTTGACAAGGGAGATGAGAGTGAACCTAGAGGATGTCTGAAGGATTTTGAGACTGCTTATTAGAGGACACATAATTAGTGTCGCATCTAGGTGAATAGTGGATAGGAGTGTGCGAGCATTGTTTGGACCAGACCTTCCCATCTGAGGGAAGGAGTTGGACATCGATGCATACTTGGGGTCGAGATGGAAACACTACCCCTATACCTATGGAGACTTATCACTGGGATCCTCCTACCTGAAAGGAGTGGACGATTTTTTAGCCTCAAGATGATTGAGGTTGTTAGACACCTTATGGAGAGATGAGAGGGAGATTTTGCATGGGGGCATGTGTATTAGCCTAGCTATACAGATACATGTATGTTATCTTCTATAGACAAGCATTGAACATTACACATGTGACACTACTCCAAGTATGGGTCTGGGAGCATATCAGGGTGGCGAGACCAGACATTTTGATTGCTGAAGCATAGGATGAGACACTGTTGGTGGCATATTGGTGGGGGACGAAGTATGGATGGAGGTTGCACTATCAGGATGTAGGGAGTTTGGAGGAGTGGCGGTGAAGATTGGATGGGTTGATTCTTGGATATATCACATGGAGTTCGTACATGGGGTAGAGGTTTGTAGGGTGGCATAATGATGACATGAGATGGAGGGGGTATCTATTCTCATGATGTTATTTTATTGGTTGAGATCCATACATTATTGAGTTTCACAGGCTTGACAGAGTTACATGACAGGATGGGATTGAGCAAGACATCCCTGCAAGGCCATAGTATTTCAGGTGGATTAGCTGAGAGTCTAGGGTGATCTGGGGTGAGTAGATCACAACAGAGTATGCCAACTAGATGTGGGAGATGGTTCTTATCATCATGTGGCTATGGAGAGGGGGAGAGGTGGATGCAAGCATGACTATATGGTATGCTACATGGTGGACCCAAGACAAGCCAAGGAGGATGACCCCAATAGATCGATTATAGGTGCCCTGGAATTTGGATCATATGATTTGATGGAGTTGGCAGGGTCATAGAGGAGTAGGAGAGGTAGCAGGCAGAGGAGAGATGGAGGAGGCAGGGGGGAGCAGGCGATGGATGTGGATGCCCCAGTAGTGCACCCATTGGTGATGGTTCCATATGTACCTCCACCACTAGAGGACCCTGTGATGATGTTGATAGGAGCGCTAGCCCAACTAGGGATAGCGTAGCATAGGTTGTGGGAGTTTGAGGTGGATAGGTAGAAGCTGCAAATAGAGGTGGAGCGACTGTAGGGTGTGTAGAGAGAGGGGATAGGGACCTTACAACTCTGGCGGATGAGGTGGGGAGGAGGGTGGTAGAGATGCAGGCTGAGAGGGATGAGGCCAGGAGGGAGATGGAGGAGGTCCAAGGGGAGAGGGATGAGGCTATGGAGAGAGAAAAGTGCGCAGAGGTAGCACTTGGAGAGGTTGGGGGACTACTAGAGAGTGTGGAGATAACAGAGGGCTAGGCTAGGTGTAGAGCCTGTAGAGGGAGAGGGATGAGGCTGCTCGAAGGATAGCTCATTTGGAGGGGTAGGTGCAGCAAATGAGGTTAGCCCAAGAGATGTGGGAGCAGGAGAGGTAGAGTATCACCTAGCAGAGGGATAAATTCCACATGGAGAGGGATGTGGGCAGAACACATGCAGCTGGAGAGGTCGATCCCTAGACGGAGCTCAGATATTAAATTCTTTCCTGCTATCAGGCTATCCTAGATCCTGCACAGAGGGTTCCACCATATGTGAGGGTAGTAGCATATAGGCTCTAACACCATCCTGATCTGATCAGATCCATACCAGATGATACAACCAATACAAAGAGACCCCTTTACATGGACGAGGATCAGGTAGAGATCCCCCACAATGGTCAGATGTAGGGTACAACTAGTATAGAGAGCGTGGCCGAGGATCAGGTGCAGACTCCCTGTAGAGGTCAGAAGCAGGTAGCAATGGGCAGGGAGAGGGGATGAGATACATGGTTTAGATTTTGACAGGTGCAGAGTGGAAAGGTGTACAAGGTAGAGGCTACAGATTCCTTTATATAGATTAGACAAATTCATTCATTCATTCTTTTATTATTTATTATTTTTATATTCAGGACACCATGATGTGTCAGATGTAGCCATTTGTATTTGATTAGTGCTTTACACTTGTACCTTTATTTTATGGATGTGATGGACATTTGTGGACTCTATGATGGACTATTATTATGTGTTCTCATGGAATTTTTATGAACTTTATTATGGACTATGATGGACTATGTGGTAGACACTATATTTTTTTGATATATATATGTTATGTGATGGAATTTAATGCGATACTATGTGATTATTATGTGATGTCATGAATATTTATTATGCACGTGTGTATGGTGGTGATTATGATGTATGTATGTGATGTGATGGTTTATGCTTATGTTAATGTATGTGATATGGATTATATACATTATGTCTAACACCTTTTGATGCAGGATGTGATGTGACATGATTTATGATTTTATGATGTATGTTATGGATGTGCTACTAATGGTGTGTGATATAGGTGGTAATGTTATTATGATTTGTGATGTTTCACATGGAATATGATATGAGGATTGATTATGCATGGATAAGGAATAATGTATGGATGATGCATTGTAATAATTAATTGTGTATGAATGGATGACATGAAAATGCAATGGATTTTAATGGATGAAAATATATGGTATATGCATATGGGATCATGGTATGGATATATGTAATGAATGTGATGTGATGCAATGTATGTAGTGAAATGAATTAATATGTTTAGAATAATAACTCTAAACAATTCAAAATGATAATGCAAATGGACTTAAGATTCTTAGAATAACAGATCAACATTAATCTAAACAACTTAAGATGATAATGACAATGATAATACAATGGATAATGAAATGATATGAAATGAAATGAACTTAAGATGCTTATGCTAATAGATCAATATTAATCTAAACAACTTAAGATGGTAATAAAAATGATATGAAATGAAATGAGCTTAAGATGCTTAGACTAACAGATCTATATTAATCTAAACAACTCAAGATAATAAAAATGATAATGCAATGGATAATGAACCTAAATGGATAGTGAGAGGTATGATAATGTGACGCATAGTGAGATGAATGATGATGGGTGTAATAGTGAACCTATCAAAAACCATAGGAATTCTTATAGGAAGAATAGGTGGAGAAATAATATTTGCACAACCAAAATCAATAACCATAGGCTAGGGAAGGAATTGGATGGGGGAAATACAATGCAATAGGATAATAGATGAAATGCCTAATGCCATTTTTCCATATTAGGAGGACTGATTTTTACTATAGCATAGGACATGATATTCCAAGGTATGAAGAACCAAGGTAGATTAGTGTCCAATGTGAAAGACAAACACATAAAACAAGAAGGCTATCCCAACACCCCAAAATTTTAGGAGCTTTGGTCAGGCCTGATGTTGGGATAACCAAAAACACAAAGGATTCCCCAATGTAACACAAAATCACAAGGATATTGGTGGGTACTACATGGGAGAACCAAGAAGACAAGATCATAAAGACGATCAAGATATGCCCCTATGTTTACTTGTCAAAGTGCACCATGATATGATGGATCATGGTGACCTCAAGAAAATATAAAAGGAAGCTCAAATGATAAAAAAGTTCCAAAAGCATCAGAAGATCACAACAAATTTCAATTGTCCTTTTCCATAGGATGAGTAGGTGGATGGGATTGACGTGGTCCGATTTAGGAAGCATGCATCCTGTTAAGACCAAAGATGGTGGATAGATTAGGTGATCGACATTAGGATACTCAAAATGGATTGGACCTCATGATACTAATGGATTCTATTTTTAGGAACCAACTGGATAGGGACATACTTGATGACATGACATGACACCAAGACACACCCTAAGGATAGACCTAGGGTATCGAGGTCTCATCGATTGAGGGCCTTGCCTACGTGAAAGCGTAGAGACCTCGTAGTTTGATAAAATACCTATGACTAACCATGGATAAAAGTAGAAATATGAAAATGAATACATTAATGGATGATGAAGATTGGATAGATAAATTCCCCGGGGGCTGATCAAATGATTAGCCTTGCCTACGTGAAAGTGCAAGGGCAACGTAGTTCGACAAAAGGAAAAAAGACAACATGGGACCTAATGATGACCGACATGATGAAAGACCTGATGAGGACGTGAAACCAACCAAATGATATGGATATAAAGATGAAAAAAATCTCAGATTCAGGATAGAAGCTCAGGATCTTGGATAGCCAATCTGAATCGTCCAATGTTGGGGTGAGGATAGGATATGCGGATAGGATATGAGGATAGGATGTGCGATGGGATGTAAGGTAGATAATGATTAATCCCTCTGCAAATGATGTATGTTGCTAGGTTTTCACCAAATTTAATTTTCCAAGGCGAAACCAAGGGTGGTTTTCACCATAGGATGAATTATTTCTCTTTACTATTTTTGGATTTTTTTTTTTTAATTTTTTTTTTGTATTTTTGATGATTTTTACCTTTTTTTTGGTATTTTTCAAGGTAGGACAACCCAACTAACCTAGGTGTAAAACCTCTTCAAATGCATGATGTTGATAGGCTGCTCCAAGGGTTTCCCCTCAAGTGTTGCAAGCCGATATGCCATAGAACCATATTTTGTTGTGACAACATATGGACCCAACAAATTTCCTTTAAAATTTCCCTTCTTTTCTCTATCTTGTTGGGTGTGTTGATTTTCTTTCAAGAATAGATCACCAACGTTGATGCACTTCTCATCCAGAAGTACCAATTGAATTAAATGTGTGACTTGAGCATCTTCATCACCGATTAGATTCTTCAGAAAGCTTCGAAGTCATGGGAGCTTGACCTCAATTGACAAGATAGCTTCAACGCCATTAAAAATAGAGTATGGAGTAGCACCAATGGGGGTGCGAATAGAGGTGCAGTGGGCCCAAAGGGCAGGATTAAGATGGAGGTTCCAGTCACAACCAGTGTTATTGACAACCTTTTTGAGGATTTTGATGAGAGTTTTGTTGGTCTCTCAGCTTGGCCATTACCCTGAGGGTAGTAAGGAGTTGACCAACTATGTTGGATTTGATAAGTCTTGCAAAGGTGTTTCATATGTTGATTTTTGAAGGGCTTACCATTGTCAATAATGATGGTGGATGGGGTACCATATCTGCAAAGGATATGGAAAAGGATGAATTTGGAAATCTAAATACCATTGATTTGGGAGAGTGGAATGGCTTCAAACCACAGTAAAGTATTTAGTGGTGTTGATGATGAATGTGTGACCATCAAATGAGGGAGGATATATCTTTTCGATTAAATCGAAACCCCATTGTGAAAAGGGCCATGGTGAAATGATAGGTTGTAACTCATGTGCTGGAGCATGGATCAGATCCACATGTTTTTGACATGGTATTCATTTCTTCATGAAATCACAAGCGTCATGTTCCATGGTGGGCCTGTAATACCCTGCTCTGAGAATCCTCTTTGCTAAGTCCATCCCATTAAAATGTGACCCATAGACACCACTATGCACATCATTTAATGCAATGCAAGATTTTTATTTCTTGAGACATTGAAGGAGAGTGTCATCATACCCTCAATAATAAAGTGTATTTCCCATAATTGTGTATCAGGAAGCACGTTGGATAAATGATTTACATTGGTTTCGGGTTATATCAGGTGGAATGATATTGTTGTGTAGGTAGGCTCATAAATGTCATGCTACCAGGGTGATTCAGGACCTAAGATATCGCACACCATCTCATTATCGATAATATCATATGTTGGGATTAACAACTACTCGACAAGGAACTCACAATCCATTCGGCCTTTGGGCATGTCGATGAGGGAGCCAATTGTAGCCATAGCATCAACTGCCTTGTTTTGCTCTTGAGGGATATGCTCAAATTGGATGTAGATAAAATATGTCTTGAAGTCATCTACCATACATTTATATGGTAAAATCTTATCATCTTTTGTTTGAAACTCATCATTGACTTGTCTGATGATAAGTTGAGAATCACCAAAGACATGAAGTCGAGTGATATTCCATTGGACTATGATTCTTAAACCAGTGATTAGAGCCTCATATTCAGCAATATTGTTCATGCATGGGAATGCTAGCCTGAATGAATTTGAAATGTAATCACCCTAAGGGGTAATGAAGAGGACACCTACAACAACTTCGTTGTGTGTATAAGACCCATCAAAATATAGTGTCCATGTATCTACTTATGAAACTATAAGGACCCCTTCATCAGCAAACTCAGCTACTAATGGATATGTATCCACCAAAGGAGCATCAGCCAATTGACCTTATATCACTTGTCCCTTGATTTATTTTTGGTCAACATACTCTATGTCAAACTCACTCAGTAACATAACCCACTTGGCTATGAAACCAGTTAATGATGTTCTAGATAACAAATACTTGAGTGGGTCAAATTTTGATATTAGCTTGATAGGATGACTGAGCATATAGTGGCACAACTTCTATGAAATAACTGCTAAACAAGATTTTTCCATGGGGGAGTATTTTAGCTAATAACCCACAGGTGTTCGGCTGATATAGTAGATAACACGCTCTTTTGAGAACTCATCATGTTGTGCTAGTAATGCCCCTAGTGTAACTGATGTGGCTGAGATATATAACAAGATTGGATTTATTGGAATGGGAGGCATTAGGATGGGCGGATTGGCTAGGTACTCCTTGATCTTCTCAAAACCTTGATGACACTCTAGATCCCATTTGAAGGTTATGTCTTTATGCAAGAGGTGTGTGAATGACTAACATTTATCAACCAATTGAGCTATGAAGCGCTCGATAGATTGTAGCTTTCTTTGTAGACTTCTCAATTGTTTCAAATTGTGTGGCGAGGGCATGTCCATTATTGCCTTGACCTTTTCTGGATCCACTTCAATGCCCCTTATGGATACTATGAAGCCCAACAATTTATGAGATGTGACGCCAAACACACACTTCTTTGGATTCAAGCATAGCTTGTACTGTTCTAAACGCTCAAAGATTTTCTGCAGGATTCTTGGATGCTCTTCTCTTGTCTTGGATTTCCCTAGTAGACCAACATAATATTCCATTATGATATGAATGAGTTCATGGAAGATTACGGTCATCTCATGTTGGTAAATTTCCATCGTGTTTTTGAGACCAAAGGGCATGACATTATAGCAGATAGTGCCCCAGGGGGTAGTAAAAGTAGTCTTATATTGATCTTCAGGTGTGATTCTAATTTGATTGTAGCCAGAAAATCCATCCATGAGGGATATCATTGCATGTCCTGCTGTAAGATCTACCAACATGTAAATGTTAGGGAGCAGGAAATCATCCTTCTGGCAAGATTTATTAACATCCTAAAAATTTGTACAAATTCTAGTATTCCTAGTTGGCTTAGCCACATGCACTATGTTGGATATCCAATTGAAGTAGTCAATTGGTCTGATGAATCCAACCTCTATCAACTTTTCCAACTCTTTCTTGACAAGTAGAGCTACTTGGGGATGCATTTTCCCGAGCTTTTGTTTAACTGATTTGGTGTATAAGTGAACATCTAGGTGGTGCACAACCAAAGTTGGGTCTAGTCCTGGTATGTATAAATGGGACCATGCAAAGTTAATGATCCCTTCCTTTAGCAGATTAATTATGATAGGATATTCTTCCTTTGACAATGACTTAGCTAGATAAGTGATTTTGGGCTCTTGTTCTATTCCCAGATTGACTTCTTGTGTTTCCTCGATCAAGATTGAAGACCATTCGGATAGATGAGCTCCAACAAGGGGAAGATTGACATCCCCATATTCTAGCACCTCATTGAGGTTTTTACTAGAAGATACACCCTTTATTTTTAATTTTGACGAGTCAAAAAGTGCCTCGAAGTGGTTTTCACCAGATGACTCTTTTTTGTTTTTCTTCTTTTTACTTTTGCAATTAGGGTGTTTATCTCCCCCCAATCCCATGAGATGCACATAGGCATCCTCTGAAGGATAGATATCCATAGGTGCCCTCCCTCATAGGTCCCAATCAATTAGGTCAAGGTGACAGAGGGAAAGGTTGATGGTAAATATTGATGTGGAATCGAAGAGGGATGGGAGATCTAAGTTATCATATGAGAGTATGATGGATTCATCTTTAGGTATGTCATCGATGAAATCATTATCTATATTGACATTATTCGAGGTGCTAGAGGATGATGCAGGTCCCTTTTTCATTTTATCATAGCCTAATCCAAAATGTTTTGGCCACACAAGTGTCTCAATAGGTTGTAATCTTCCATGCTCTCCTACGCCAAGATCTCCCCCTTGATAGTTGTATTTTTCTACCAGCTTTGAAGCATGGGGATAAACCTCTTGGAAATATTCTATGAGGGGAGGTGAAGGCTCAGTTTCTTCTCTGTAGACCCATTGGATGATATCATCCTCCATTTGATATTGTAGCATTCCTGGGGATTGGAAGGTTGTTGAACCCGTATTCTTAGAACCGAGGGTTTTAGTCTTCACTTCTTACTTTGGTCTTGACTGAGAAGGTTTCCAATATGTGCGAGGATATGGTGGCATTTCTGCCACATTAAGAGTTGTGTACATCTCGTATTCTCCACAACCTTTATCAATGATCTGGACCTTGGTAATGGTGGATTCAAATGTGGTAGATGGAGTGGATGACGTATTGGGTGATGTATTGAAGGATGGATTGGAAGGTGAAGCCGAAGGTCCCCCCACTTTCTACTCTTGGAAAATATGAGGAGTGGGGGAAAGAAGCGTTTAGAGCATGATAGTACTCAAAAGGCTGAGGATCTTCATGAATGGTCACTTCTACCCCATTGTATGGGAACTTTAGGCATTGGTGGTAAGTGGATGGAACAACCTACATGGCATGAATCCACGAGCAGCCAAGGAGAAGGTTGTATGGTAGATACAAATCCAAGACATGATAGGTAGTGTATTGCATGACTGGGCCAACTTTAATAGGAAGACAAATGATACCTTTAGAATCCCTCTCTGCGTTGTCATAAGCTTTGATGGTGATAGTTTAATTATCAAGATCAGCATGAGTGTTTCCTACCTATTTTATAAAACTCAGGGTGCATAGATTGAGGGTTGAGCCATTATCTACCAAGACCTATTTCAATTTATGGTGAGCTATAATGACCTCAATATGCAGGGTGCAGTTATGGGATGATTCTATCGGTGGCATATCATTTTGGCTGAATCCCAGTTGGTATGTGGATGACAGATGTCCTAGTAAGGCTTGAAACTAGGTAGGATCTATATCATTGGGTACATGTTTATCCTGAAGAGCTTTTGTGAGGATTTCTTGGTGGATTGGGGAAGACTTAAGCAAATCCAAAATGGATATTTGGACAAGATTCTTTCCAATATGGTCAAGAATATTGTATTGTGAGCTCACAGAAGCTTGCTAAGATAAATTGGAAGGTCCAAGAATGGATATGCACGTGCAACATGTAGTAACATCACATTGAGGGTCTTTCCCTTTAACACGAATCATAGATACGTGTGGCTCTTCTTGACTAATGCACGTAACAATACCATCATAATCATAGGGTGCAACTTTATAACTGATATTATTAGTGTCATTATTTTGGTTGTTGTTGTTGAGCTCATGATTTGAATTTGAGGTACTAGGACCCTGATTGTTCTTAGGGAAGGCATTTTGATATATCTATACTTGAGCATTGGATGATGAAGCCTGATTTGCATCCACTACAATATCACCTCAATCTATAAGATATTAGATATAAGTCTTAAGTCCTTGACATTTATTAGTGGAATGACCTTTGATCTTGTGGTAATCACAATACTCATTTTCCCTATACCAGGTGGGCTTGGTTTTTGACTCATCAAAAGGCTTCATCACATGATAAGTGACCGACTAACTAGCTTGCAGCAACCTCTTGAAGATAACATCTAAATATTCTCCCAAACGAGTGAAGGTACAATTATTATTCCCTTGATTACATTGATTGGATTCTGGAGGAGGATGAGGTGCACCATGTGGTACACATATGATGTTAGAAACCGGTTGTGGGTTGGGGAAATAGTGTGATCTTTGTGAAGTGTTAACTACTTGGACATGTTTAGTGTCAGTGACAGGGTCATTGACAACATTTTTGTTCTTGTTCCAGTAGCGAGACTTATCCCCAGATGACTTATCCTTATCTTGATTGAAGATTTTCATTTGGCCTTTAGCAAAAACAACCCTCTCGATGGTAGTACCCTTCCTGATGACCTTTGAAAAGGTGGTTACACAATGGAGGCATACGTTATGGGCTAGTTTAGGATGGGAATTCACAAAAATGGTTACCAAGTCCTTCTCATGGAGATTGGATTTTATTCGACTAGCCAAGGATCGCCCCCTTTGTAGGTAGCTCATAAAAGTTTTTCCTTCATGTTGTTGGTCTTTCAGAAGATCTAGAGTGTCCAATTCCTTATCCATATTGAAGGAAAAGTGGGAAAAAAATTCTGACAAGTCCACAAAGGAAGAAATCGACCCTTTTGAAAGACCCATGAACCAGTCTAGAGCTTGTCCCATCAGGCTTCCAGGGAACAATCATAGGAGATAGTTGTCATTGTGCAGAACTTCCTGACAACATGTGTAGAATTCCTACAAGTGATTCCTTGGATCACCCCTTCCCTTATATTTATCTACTTTTGGTATTTCAAAATGTTTAGGGAAAGGGATAAGTGATATGGACAGGGAATGGATAATGGAAAATCTCCTCAAACGGACCTCTTGGAGGTCCCTGCTTGTAGGTCTTTGAGGGTGGCTTTCATCTCTTCCCACTCCATATTCACCAGTATTGATGAGGAGGGGCCCGCTTGATTGGACTGATCGTAAGGGATATTTTGCTGATGTGATGAAGATGGAAGCAGAATGGACTGATCATATGATGGCGAAGGTGGATATGGAGGGACTTGTTGGTATTGGCCAATATATGTGGATTGAGGATTGTCATAAGCTTGTTGATATGATGGTGAGGCTTGGTAATATGAGGAAGAGGCACCCTGCTGATATGATGGTGGTTGTTGGAAGTAATAAGGGTTATATTAGTAGTTGTAGGTAGACTATTGTTGAGAAATGTATGGGGGTTGATGTGGTTTGGATTGGTAATTATAATTAGTTTTTTGTTGGGAAGCATATGGAAGTTCTCGCAGATTCGATTATTGGTAATAGTGATGTTGTGATTGTCAAGGATTAGTGTGGGATGTCTGTTGATGGGATTGTTTTGGACTAGTGTAGGACGGTTATTTTTGAGATTATTTTAGGTTGTAGTAATAATAATTGGGAGTGGGATTGGATGTAGTGGCTTGCAGATGATAGGTTCTTTGAGGATGATATCAATACTGGGTAGCAGGGTTGCCTGGGATTTGTTGGGAGGATTATTGTGATTGTATCAGGATTTGTGGATGATGAGGGGGTTGTTGGTAAAGTGGTGGTTGTTGGTGAGGAGGTTGAGAAGGTATTTAAGATTATTGAGGGAGGACTTGCTATTGATGGGGAGGTTGTGAAGGATTTCCCTAAGGTTGGTGTGGAGGTGGTTGTTGATGTTGCTACGAGATTTGAGTTTTCTACGGATTACCTTGTGGCTAATGCAAGGGTTGTGATGGATTACCCTGCACTTGATGCAATGGTGGTTGTTGAGGCTATGATGGGATAGGAGTGTGAAGTGGAGGTTGAGATAAGGTTTGTTGCAATGGTATATTTCCTTGAGGTTGGTGCTGGGATGTAAATGGAGGTGGAGGTAAGTTTGATGTGTGTGTGGAACCAAGAGGTGGAGGTGGTGCAGTGAAAGGGTTATAAGCATTTCCCCCAGTATTCCTAGATAACTGGGCCTTGGGCTTTAAATCTTGCGGTAGAGTAGGGGGTGGAGGAGGTGACTTGATTGATCTTATGGGATAGGTGGTGCAAACGGTATGGGGATTGGGCCTTACAGAATGTTCATTCCTTGTAGATTCGAAGGATCTTGTGGCATACCAAGACCAAGAGGATTGTTAGGATCAGGGCCCTAGGGATTATTAGGACAGGGGGCAACACCCATTACTGAAATTGGGACGTGGGTTGGCAAACGTTGATAGACTACATCATTACCAAATCTTGGTCGGTACCATGTTTCTTGTGGCGTGATTGCAGAACTTGTAGAATTAATGAAATGGGCTTAAGATCTTGCGGTAGAGCAGGGGTGTAATATTGACATACTTCGATATCTCAAAATCTGGTGGTGGCTTGATACCCTTCATGAGTAATGTGGCAAGGATTGTATCTCCACATTCATTGAGAATACAATCCATCATTTTCAAATTAGTAGGATTGCTAAGGTATTTGTCAACTATGAGCTTAGGTTGGTTAACCATGCTCTCTCAGGAGCAGGTTGTACAGGGACTTTGGTATTGAATTGCAATGAGGCATTGTTTGTGGGTTGATCCTTAGGAGGCTAAGACTAAGCACCTTGAGGCTATTGTTGTTCCATGATTTTCTTTGCCTGCGATCGGGTAATGGGCATGAAAATACAAAACGACTAGGTGACTAAGATGACACTAAACCTTAGGATGCACCTAGATGATGACTAAAAGGATTTCTAAGATGACATATTGATTGATTGGATGACTGATGGGATGATTTGGATAATTGATTAGATTGGATTCAATTGGGTTGATTGATTAGATTGGATAATTGATAGGATTAGATGATTGGTAGGATTGGATGATTGATTGGATTGGATTGATTGATTGGATAACCTCTAAACTAAGTTTAAGGGCTTAAATTGATGATTATTGATGTTGATGATTCGATTGGATTATAAAAGGATGATCACAATGTAGAATCTACCTCATAATTAGAGGAGATTGATAAGGCCGCAAAGGATTACTAACTCAGGACGGATAACAATCCTAAGTGAGTGTGGATGATGATGATTAGGGTTAGTTACCTAGCCTAATTGGATAAAAAGCCCTTAAAACAAAGTCTAAAGGATTCAGATTGATGAATTGATGATGGATATGCAACCTAGGGATGTCCTAAGATGAACCTATATAGTTTTATCTAAGATTCAATGACTTTTGAAAAATGTAGATGGACTAAAATGACGATTACGGATAAATGGATGGTGATAAAAAAATTTGATCATAGGAACAAACTCAGAAAACAATAGGCTTTCAGTGGTTAAGAGGATTAACACTCGAGAGTTTTTTATGGGAAGTGCATACGCCTCTATGTATTGTAAGATCTCCCCTCCAAGTTATGGGATTGCCCCTATGAGTAACAGACTCACCTCTATGTCTTACGGTATTTCCTCTCTAGGACAAGCAAGATCACTATGCCTTGAACTGTACAGATAAGACTTCGCAGTTTCTCCTAAAGGGTTAACGGGTTCACCTATTTCCTCATATGTACGAACAAGGATGGTATGGACTAGACACGGGATCGCCTCTCGGGTTAATGTGATTGCCTATTCAGGGAATATTCAAACGGGTATAGTATGAGAATGACGTAAGATCACCCCTGTGGACAATAGGTTCACCTATCCTAAGGGATGTATGAACACGAACGATAGGGCCGAGACACAAGATCGCCCCTATAGATAGAAAGATTGCCTATTCAAGGAATAGATGGGCAGGGATGACACAGATTGGACACGAACTCACCTATGTGGATGAAAGGATTGCCTATTCAAGAAATAAGCAGAAACGATATCGCCTAACTAAGGGACCCACAAGAAAATTTGCCCCTGACAGGGATGAGTTCACCTAAAAGGATGAATAGACTAGACTCAAGACACAATATCACCCCTTTTCGGGGTAGGATCACCTATCCACAATGGAAGTTCACCCCTGTGATAAGAAAACTCGCCATTGAAGGTAGGGGAAGACTATGGCAAAGGATAGAAAACACAACAAACAACAAGCAAAGGGCTAGACTGACTCAAACTGATGATGAGCAGTGGTATAGCACAAGAAAATACTCCAGAAAACACAAGCCTAAAATTAGTATAAGGGTTTACAAACTTGATGTAGGCCCACCACCTTGAGGGGACACCCCAAGGTTAATACTCCATGATATCGTAGTGGTTCTCTGGATCACCCTTTCTCGTAAAGGCAGATAGCTAGAGATCTAGTGGCACAAGGTCATCAACAGATGCCACAGGCTCACCTTCTCTCTCTCCTTGAGAATTATCATTGTTCACCATGAGGATTCTTATCTCAACCCAAGGGAGTACGTCGTGAGTAACTTCAGGGTACGATGAGAATACCCTACACTACACCAAGCCATGGCTAAAACATGGGTCTCTATGTAAGCTAAACAAGACTATCTTGTGCATCCTTGATACACTAGGAGGGTGTGTGAGGAAAAAATGTGAACACTAGCCCATCACAAGCGTGGATCGGGAGCTCAAGTGAGGTACTAGAAATTTAGACCAACTTTGCATGTCCTATCTAGGTATCACCCTAGTTTCGATGCTTTGCTAAACACGACGTGACTGGATTGGGGTACAACTTTCGTTCTCCCCCCTTTACATAATTTATCGGTAACACATGGTTGGAATCATCCCCCGAGTGATGAAATCCCAGGCAGGTCCCATTGAAAGGAAGGAAATACTAGACGTTTCAGCTAGTCCCCAGGCTCACACGTAGCATAATGGGAGAGCATATGCACACTAGCACTTCCTAGGTAGACTAGACTAGACTAGAATGAGTTGTGATTTATCGTCACCCAGGATCACCAAAAGGTGCTAGGGGAGTGGATACGTCAACAACCCACTCCCAAACACAACAAATAGATTAATTGAACCTCTAATTAATCGACATGTGCTTAAATTAGTGCGAAAAAGACACACAAACAAAGCTAATCTAAGGGTCTTTGACCGATCGTCATGTAGAAAATGAATTAGTAGTTTCAATCTCTTATCTTGGACAAACGATTTTCTACACAAACATTAGTAAAATCACACACTCACAGACAAATGAGTTAGCTGATTAGTACCCGAAACTGAAATCAACTTAAAGCTCAAATCAAAAAATTAAAAGGTTTTGGATTACCACAAATTTTCCTCTATGTCAGACGAGACTACCTTTGTCTATGATGCAAGATCACCTCTCTTCTAAATAGGCAAGAACGTGTTCACCTTATTGGGTGGAAGGGCGTATGCACTTTCACCTCTGCGTTTGAATCAGGTTCACCCCTTCATCGAGCAAATTCGCCCCTTTCTTCGATTCTGAGCATATTTTCCTTTGAAATCAATTGGTTCAAGTTAATTTTAGCAACTTCACCTTTTGGATGAAAATGCGTATACTATTTTTCCTTTTCCGCTCATAGATCTGCCTCTGTATTGAGTGGATTCGCCCCTGCAAGTGAAATCTGAACCTACAAAAATTCAAACAACAAACAACAAGCAAAAGTAAAATAGACCCGTGACGTGGGTCGCACCGGGCGTGCCAGAAATGTGTGCAAGTGATTTTTCCTACTCTAAGATACAAAACTAAACAAAATGCAACAAGTAAAAACACAAAACAAACACTCAAGATTAGGCCTAAGATGAATTCAAACAAAGCACAAGAAAATGGAACATTTTATCTTGTTCAAATTGATGGTTTGGTTGGCCCTTGTTGATGCTCGAATGTGTGATCCTTCGTTGGAAAAATAGCTCTAAATGATGCTATGAAGATTAGGAATTTAATGGTAGATGTGGGTATTT